>PVJH01000501.1:235568-304928 GCA_004026705.1 Nesogale talazaci | reverse complement strand
CTCACTTTTCAGCCAAATGATAGACAGGTCTATATGGGAACAGTAACTCCAGTGGGGTATGGACATTTCAGATTAACCAACCCTTTGAGACTTCAAGGGCAGCATTTACTCCAGGACAAAGTTCAGAAAGGTTAGGAAAACAGGAGAAAGAGAAACAGGAAACCAGGGAGGAAATGAGATAAGTGCTATTACACGGAGAGAATTGCAATCAATAAGATGAAACAAACTGTGTGGGATTGCTGAACATAAAGCTGGTGATCTACTCTGTAAACCTTTTCACACTTCACAGTTAAAAAACTGTGAGTTGATCAGTTTATAAAAATGTGACTAGAATCTTGCAGGAATCTAAATCTGTAGAAGCAATGATTTAGTCCTAGTAAATGTTTGTGACAACTTTAAGAACATAGATATAATAAATCATGAGATTCTACTATATGTATATACAATATCTGTCTATCTATGTATCTACCTATGTATGTATATATGTATGTATTTATCTATCTATCTATCTATCTATCTATCTATCTATCTATCTATCTATCTATCTATCTATCTATCTTTCTCTGTATAAAAGTTACAGTTGTTATGTGCCCTTGAGTTGATCACAAGGCATAGAGATCCTCTAGAACAGAATCAATCAGGGTTTCCAAGGGTGTAATCTTAGGAACCCATCATCAGATCTCTTGTTCTGTGAAATGGGTAGTTTAACCAGAGACGGAAATTGCACCTGATCTAACTTCACCACACGGAGGCAACATACTCAGGGTGTGCAATAGAACAGCAAGGGGACAGAGCACCGAAGTCCCCAAGGAATATCAAAAATAGACTTTGGGGTCAGGGTGTGGCACCTCATCACACTCGACTGGAAACCACTCCAAAAGATCAATTAACAAACCTGGAAATATTTACAGGCCTGTTCCTTTTTCTGTCATTGTTCTTTTTGTTGTTTTCTTTTCTTTCGTTGCTTTGTTCTGCTCTGTTTTGTTTTTGTGCATATTGTTATCTCTGCAGGTCTATCTAGATAAGATAGGTGGAATAAATAACCTGGAGGAGAAAAACAATGGGACTGATGATTCCTGGGGGACATGGGAGAGGAGCAGGTGGGGGAAAGGAAGTGATGTTAGCAAGCCAAGAGAAAAGGGAAAAACAAATCACCCAAAATCAGTGATGAGGAGGGTGTAAGAAGCCTGGGAGGGCTTGATCAAGGGCAATGTAATTGAGAAGAATTACTGAAACACCAATGAAGGCTGAGCATGATAGTGGGACAAGTGGAAAGTAAAAGGAAATAGAGGAAAGAACTAAGAGGCAAAGGGCATTTATAGAGGTCTAAATACAGTCATGTATATATATATAAATATATTAACGTATGATGTTGGGAAAATAGATCTATGGGCATATATTTATAGATTTAGTATCAGGGTAACAGATGGACATTGGGCCTCCACTCAAGTACTCCCTCAATGCAAGAACACATTGTTCTTTTAAACTGGCATTCGATGATGCTCATCTTCCCAACGTGATCGCTGAAGACAAAGCAGGTGCATAAGCAAATGTGGTGAAGAAAGCTGATGATGCCTGGCTATCAAAAGATAGACCTTCTGGTGTCTTAACAGCTTGAAAATAAACAAGCGGCTATCTAGCTCAGGAGTAACGAAGCCCACATGGAGGGAGAACACCACCAGCCTCTATGGTCACAAGGTGTTAATGGGATCACCTATCATCAAAGAACAAAAAGATCATATCATTGTGAATGAGGAGGAATGTGGATCAGGGACCCAAAGCCCATTTGTAGGTAACTGGGCATCCTTTACAGAAGGGTCTCAGGGAGGAGATGAGCCAATCAGGGTGTAGTATAGCAACAATGCAACATACAATTTTTCTCTAGTTCTTAAAAGCCCCTTCCCCCCCATTATCATGATCCCAATCCTTTTTTTATTTTAACAAATCATTTTATTGGGGGCTCATACAACTCCCATCATGATGGCAATACATATGTCAATTATATGCATGCCACATTTGCACATCTGTTGCCATCAACACCCCCGAAACATCCTCCCTCCACTTAGGCCTCCAATACTAGCTCCCCATATTCCTTCCCTCAATTCTACCTTACAAATCTGGTTAGACCAGACAATATACACAGATGGGATTTGGAAACCTAGGAAATTCAGGATAGATGAACCCATCAGGACCAGTGGTGAGAGTGATAATACCAGGAGAGTGGAGGAAAGGTGGAGTAGAAAGAGGGAAAAGACGACATGGATCTACATATAACTCCCTTCGGGGGGTTGGCTACAAAAAAGTGGGTTTAGGGAGATGTCAAACAGTGTATAGCATGACAAAATTATAATTATTTATAAATACCATTGATTCATGAGGGAGAGTGGGCAAGGAGGGAGGGCAAAAATGAGGAACTGATACCAAGGGCTCAAGTAGAAAGCAAACCTTTTGAGAATGATGATGACAGCAAATGTACAAATGTGCTTGGCACAATGTATGTATGTATGTATGTATTACAATCAGAATTGTATGAACCTCCAGTAAAATGATTAAAAAAAGAGAAATGGGTAGTTTGAACAACCATCATCCAATTATCAGCCAACTGCCTTACCCATTGCTTCATTAGGGATCATGTGTATACGGACATCCCTCATTGATTTACTTTTGTTTAATTCTGAGATGACAATGACACTTTCTTCCAAGGTGCCAGTGACTTTCATGTCACAAGCCAGTTTCCCCCGTGGATCGGAATCACACAGAGAGTGGCAGATCCACTGCTCTTTGTCTCTACTTCTTGAACAGCAATGAGACTGGCATCTATAAATTACAGGACAAACACATGAAGTGCTCCAGACTGACTGTTTAAACGTAATGTTCCCTCAAGCCAGACTTAACCAGCTTTAGTCAAAATGAAGAATATCTAAAAAAGCTGATTATTGAATACCACCCACTTTCACCCGTACACATTCCTAGGTATTATTGCCCAAACTCATCTGCTGTCCTGATTTCAGAAGGAACTCCATGAATGGAAGAATCCCTTAGGGGGACAGAAATGAGAGTTAAATCCTACTCTAAATACATGAGCTCACCTTTTTAGAATCCTGCAGAACAGAGAGTGGAATTTTGCCAACACTTCACATTGACCAGACAAACGTTCAGCATTGTCTATTTCCTTCCTTTTACAAGATTTAAGTATCTTTAGAATAACCTACTGGGAAAGTACAGAGGAGAAAAGACCACCCTTGTCTTAGTCATGGTTAAAATTGTAACAAGTGTGCAAAATGGAGTAAGATGATTAGACATAGCAAAGAAATTTACATATAATTAAAAATTATTTTTCCCCAAAGTAAAAACGTTGAAAAGAGTGTTAAGCTAATTTTTGGAGCTGATAAGGCACGTTCCAAGTGTAGGATGTAACCAACTTCTGTGATATGTTATGTTCCATTGTGGAAGGAAATGAACATCAATCAACTGGAATTTATTTAACTTATCAAATAAAATCATCTTCTTCAATATCATGATTACATAGAGCAGTGCCCTACCTCCTGTAGAAATAAAATAAATGCTAATTGAATTGACAGGTTTTTTTGGTAATGAAGTAAGAACTTCTTAACGTCTCCCCCTCACATCTGTTAATGTGTCCTTATGTAATTTTAAAGTATCTATCTTGACTCCATTTCTCCCACATTCACCAGATTTTGAAAACAATCTAAAACAATTCAGGATTTTCTAAGTTCTTTCCCTGTATCACTAGCGTTCTTAAAGGATGAGCCACGAATTCACTTCTCCATAAACTCTTTTAGCAGTCCTGAGACAGTCTCAGACTTCTGAAATGCAGAGACACAGTTCCTGAGATGTTGAGCTTGGAAATGATGGAGACAGAGCAATATCGGGAGCTCTCAATTTCATCTTAATGACTTGACACACAAAAATCAAACACAAACTCACTGCCATCCAGCAGATTCTGAAGACTAGTGACCCTAAAGCAGGGGTCATCAAACTCTTGAGACCAAATAGCCAATCCTCTCCCTCCTAACAATTTTAAAATCGCTCGAGAGTCTTAAATATGTTTTTCCAAACAAACGAAATCACCATGGACTGAGATACTAACCTTCAAATGCGTTCAAGGTTACTTCAGAGCTGCATGTTCACCCTGAAAGAGCCGCCAATGGCTCGCGAGCCGCAGTTTGCCAACCTCACTCCTATTGGCTAGATTGGAACTGCACCCTGTGACTTTTCAAGGTTGTTAAGTTTTTACAGGAGTGGAAAGTCTTATCTTTCTTCTGAGGTTGGTGCCTTTGAACCAGTGACCCGGAGATTTGCAATCAACGTGTAAACCACCATATTCCCAGCGCTGCAGTACTTGACATACAGAGAAATTTTAATTCTAATTTCCTAGTGTTAACAGGAGACTGGCATTTTCCTTTCCTTTTGTCAAGATCCAGGCCAAAGAATAGGAGAATCATAAACTGCTTAACAATTCTACACTTGCTTTAACCCTTAATGTACTTTGTATTATTCTCTAAAGGCTTCCTGTCTAATCTCCCTAACTATCTTCTCAAAGGGAAGAGACTTATGTTTTATGCATCTTCCCCCATAACTGTGAGAAAATGAACAGAGTCCCTGAGTGGCACAAACAGTTCAATGTGACTATTAAACAACACTTTGGTGTATACTTTCATGAGACTTTGGTCTTTGAAATCATGCATCAGAAATATCTGGTGTATATTGCTAAAAATACAGATGTTTAGGCTCCATTTATCTTGATAATTAAGTACTGGCTGTAGTGAGAACCAAGAATATGAACTCTAGCAGTCTTCCTGGACAAAGTCCTAAGAAGACCAACTTTTGAGACTACAGCCTCACAGATGCTTAGCAAATGCTGGATGACTATTCCAGACAACCGCTCACTCAGACCTCACAGATATCTTTAGGCTAAGTTTTCAAGAGACACAAGTGCTGGGAAGACTGACCTGAGTAGAACTTGAACACACATTTATTTAATAAACATGAATTATGAGTTCAATCCACTAGTTATGGGAATTAGACAAGTCTCTGTCTTGATGAGTCATACAGTCTAGTCATATAATTTAAAGGAACCCAGAAATAGGTCCTTTATCAGCATTTTCACTTTCTTTTCCCTTTTAATGTCCAGGCATTTTGTGTATTAGCCAGACTCAGTTCTGTTACAAACAATACAGCTAAGAATGCCTCATCATATGAGTTTACATTTCAATCAGAGGAAAAAGACAGCAAGTATATAACCCCACAAGTTAATTACAGATAATGACAATTGCTATAAACTAAACAAGGTGATGTGTGAAGAGATGGACTTCAAAGAGTAAAGGCAAGGAAAAGTCACTTGATGGAGTGACATTTCAACCGAGAATTGGTGAGTCATTGCTGAAACTGGGGCAGACTGATGAATCATGCAACAAAAACTTGCCTAAGGAAGAAAATAATAATGATAACTGTTATCTTTTGAGCATTACCTATATGAAAGACCTTGTGTTACACATTTTACATAATCTATTGTATTCCTTAAGGAACCTTTTTTGCTTCCATATAGTCAATTCTGACTCATAGTGACCCCAGAGAAGAGAAGAGAACTGCTTTTGTGGGTTTCCCAGACTATACCTCTTTATGGGAGTAGAAAGCCTCATCTTTCTGCCATGGAGTATCTGGGTTTTGGACACTTGACTTGGAAGCTAGCACCCAAACAAAAAGAAAAGTAAAAGAAGAACAAAAATGATGTCATAAGACAACCTAAAAGTTTATTTTGAGGGACCAGATGTCAACTTGGTTCTCCAAGATATGAGTGCAACATACCGGCATGAAGCAGGGAACCAGTAAAGAGGTCTGAGGTGCTGGCTCCATTACCAACTACATGGACAGCCACCCCTCCCTACAGAAGAATTCACTTCAGAGGACAGCACTGAAGCTACAATTCAGGGAGAAAGGCATATCTGATCAGAGTGCACAAGAGCAAATGAAGGTGAAGAAGAGAGGGTGGAACACATCCTGGCCCATCCAGTCCTGAGGATGATATTCCTGCCCACAGAAGCCAATGCACAAAGAAGACCATAGCGCCGTCCCCACTATGAGACAAGACATCCTCACTGACCCAGACTGTTACAGGGACAACACTGGAGACTCTGTAAGAATTTTGCCAATCTGACTCCACCACACTGAGGCAAAACACTAAGGGTGTGCAACAGGACTGCAAGGGGAACAGAGCAGTGAAGTCTCCAGGGAATACCAAAACTAGATTTTGGGGCCAGGGTCTGGCACCCATTCAGGCTTCATTAGAAAACGCTCCTAAATGTCAACAAACAGACCTTGAACTATTTGCAGTCTTTCCTTTGTCATTGTTTTGTTTTATTTTGTTGCTTTGTTTTGCTCTTATTTTTGTGCATATTATTATCTCTGCAGGTCTATCTAGATAATATAGTTGGTATAAACAATCCAGAGGAGAAAACAATGGGACCGATGATTCCAGGGGGACACGGGAGAGGCGAAGTGGGGGAAAGGAAGTGGATGTTATCAAATCCGGGGACAAGGGAGCAAGTGATCCAAAATCAGTGATGAGGAGGTGTAAGATGCCTGGTAAAGCTTGATCAAGGGCAATGTAACTGAGAGAAATTGCTGAAACCCAAATGAAGGCTGAACAGGATAGTGGGGCAAGAGGAAAGTAAAAGGAAATCGAGGAAAGAACTAGGAGGCAAAGGGTATTTATAGAGGTCTAAATACAGGCAGGTACATATGTAAATATATTTATATATGACAATGGGAAAATAGATTTATGGGCATATATTTATAGGTCAATATTAAGGTAGCAGATGGGCATTGGTCCTCTACTCAAATATTCCTTCATTGAAAGAACACTTTGTTCTATCAGGCTGGCATTCCATGATGCTCCCCTTCCTGATACAAAGCAGGTGCATAAGCAAATGTGATGAAGAAAGCTGATGGTGCCTAGCTATCAAAAGATATAGTATCTGAGGTCTTAAAAGCTTGAAGATAAAAAAGTGGCCATCTAGCTGAGAAGCAGCAAAGCACACATGAAAGAAGCACACCAGCCTGTGTGATCATGAGGTATCTATAGGATCAGGTATCAGGCACTGAAGAACAAAAAAATCATATCACTGTGAATGAGAGGGAGTGTGGAATGGAGACCCAAAGCCCATGTGTAGGCAACTGGACATATACTTATAGAAGGGTCTCAGGAAGAGACGAGCTAGTCAGGGTGCAGTATAGCACGGATGAAACACACCACTTTCCTCTAGCTCTTTAATGCTTCCTCCTCCCCATACCATGATCTCAATTCTACCTCATACATCTGGCTAGACCAATGGATATATACAGGTTCAGATAAGATCTGCAACAGGGAATCCAGGAGAGATAACTCCCTCAGGACCAATAATGAGAGTGGAGATCCCAGGAGGGTAAAGGTAAGGTGGGAGAGATAGGAGGAACCGATAACAATGATCTACATGTAACCTGCTCCCTGGGGCACAGAAAATAGAAAAGTGGGTGAAGGCAGACAACAGACAGTATAAGACATGAAAAAATTATAAATTATTAAGGATTCGTGAGGGAGGGAGGAGGGTGATTTGGATCTGATACAAAAGGCTCAGGTAGAAAGAAATGTTTCGATAATGGTGACGCCAACAACTGGACAAAAGTGCTTCACATCATGGATGCAACGATCGCAGTAAGAGTTGTCAGAGCCCCCAGGATTTTTAAAAGGTTTCTTTTGAACATGGACTGGCCTAAGTGAATGAAAGAAACGATGAAATACGAGTTGAAAAGGAGAGCTTAAGAAGACAAAATCTTCCAGTGAAAGATGCAGAAACCTAGAATTAGAAAGATCCAAAATATAAAACATGCTTTGCATATCTCAAACTGATACAAATGTAAAATATTGAAGTTTTGAGTGAATTTTGAAGGACTACTTATGCAAAGTTTTAAATGATGCCAGAAATATCCCAGGAAGTTGGAAGGGTCCTTGCTTAGCTGCACATACACTGATATTGGAAGCTATAGAGATTTGAATGCTCCCAGCATGAAGATAACATGCAAGCTCATGATGCGTTCCATGTATTTATGTGGGACAGATTATTAAGTTTCTTCTCATTTCTTAAAAGTAGGAAGATAAACTATTTTTAATATTAAAAAGGGAAGGGATCCACAAGGCACTATGCTGAGAGGAACAAGTTGGTGTTCAAGCATTTTAAGAGGTAACATCCGTTTATGAACAAACTGATGGTGCTGAAAGAAGTCCAAGCTGCACTGAAGGTATTAGTGAAAAATAAGGCCCTGGGAATTGACAAAATACCAATTGACATGTTTCAAAAAATGAATGCTGAAGTGCAAGCACTCCCTACTCTTTCCATATTTATGGCTATTCTAAAGAAAGGTCACACCAAAGAATGCTAAAATCATTGAATTATTTCATAATGTCCATACAAGTAAAATTCCATTGAAGATAATTAAAAATCAGTTGCCGCAGTGACAAGTGACAAGTACAGTGACAAGGAGCTGCCAGAAACTCAAGCTAGATTCAGAAGAGGCCCTGGAACAAGAGATATTATTGCTGATGTCAGATGGATCTTGGCTTAAATTAGAGAATACCAGAAAGATGCCAATTGTATTTTTTACCCTATACTATGTATGACTTTCAGTATTTTGGAGTGCAGAATTTTGGAGTGTAGCATAACAAGCTATGTATACACTTTCAAAGAACTGGAATTCTACAACACTGCATTGTGCTCATGTGGAAGCTGTATATAGACCAAGAGACAGTTGTTTGAATAGAACAAGGGAATATTAC
Organism: Nesogale talazaci; assembly: GCA_004026705.1. Lineage (NCBI taxonomy): Eukaryota > Metazoa > Chordata > Mammalia > Afrosoricida > Tenrecidae > Nesogale > Nesogale talazaci. The sequence continues at coordinate 296,095 of PVJH01000501.1, read as the reverse complement.
ATGGCTTAATATTAGGAAAGGCATTCATAGGATTTATCCTTTTACCCATATTTATTATTAGCAAATACTCTGAGAAATCAAGATTAGAGGGAGGAACATTAAAAATAGGCACTGTGCACATGATATAATCTTGCTGAAAGCAAAGAGGACCTAAAGCACTTACTGACGAAGGTTAAATACAACTACTCTCAGTGTGAAATACTGAAGACGTCTTCACAACTAGATCAGTAAGCAACATCATAATTGAAATTGTCAAGGATTTTCTTTTCCAGAGAAATAAAAAGGAGCTGATATCAAAGAACTCAAGTAGAAAGAAAATGTTTTGAAGATGATGATGGCAGCATCTGTATAAGTACGCATGATAGAATTGATTCATGGATTGTTATATCCGTAAGAGCCCTCAATAAAATGATCAATTAAAAGTTTTTCTTTTTCTTGGATCCACAGTTAATTCTCATGAAAATAGCAGTCAAACTGCAGAAATCAAAGTGCATATTGTGTTGGGAAAATCTACTGCAAAGATTTGCCAAGATGTCACTCTGAGGTCTCAGGTGCACCTGGACTTAGGCCTCAAAAAGTCATGGCATTTTCCATAACCTTATACTTATGTGGAAGATGGATGGTGAATATGGAAGACAGGAGAAAATTATGGTGTTGGAAAGCGATATTGAAATACCCACTGACTGCCAAAAAGAACCAACAAATCTGTCTGGGAAGAAGTACCAACAGAAGTCACCTGAATGAAAAGATGCATTACTTAGTCTTCTGTAATTTTGCATGTTATTGGAGAGACCCCTTTGAAAATTAGAGGTTTCGTTTTTTGAAGAAGAGCAGCCTGGGGGTGAAGTTGGGCAGAGTAAAAAAAGGAAGACCTTCAAGTGCACTAATTGACACAGTCGTGCAACAATGGTTTCAAACATTACAACAATTGTGACAATGATGGACCAGGCAGTGTCTCCTTCTGCTGGGCACACGGTTGCTTTGAATTGGAATTGATTTGAGAACAGCTAAAATCAACATTGTTTCAAGCTTTGCTGGATACCTAGGTGGTCAGTGTCCCTTTGCTTTCAGATGACAAAACGGAGGTAATTGAAAGTGGTGAAGTGACTTGTTCAGTGTCACATGGCCTGTCAGTGGCAAACTTAATTCTATGTGATGGTTAAATCTGTGCCTCTTGGTATGAGACCGTTTCTTTCTTTGGCAGCATGAGGTTGCTGCTACTGAATGCAGAGGAAATAGCACACAGACTTGCTTTAATGATAAGAATAATTAATGTTAATTTAAGCTTGTTGGGCACCTACTTTCCATAAGACACCTGAAAAGCATCTTAACACATGAAATTACTGAACTATTCCTAGATTTAAAAAATAAGAATATAAGGGAAGTTAAGTAACGTGGTCAACATCACTCAACTGGCAAGCGGTAGGAGTACATGGACAGTCCTGAGGTCTGATGCTTTCCCTGGATTCTCTTCGTGGCTGCTTCCTTGCTGGTAGAGTCCACAAAAGAGTCTCAGACACAAAAGGCTCTAAATTAGAAAATAATCATCCTCTCCCTTACACAACTACCATAGCTCCTTCTCTTCTGTCTGGGTCCCTGATGCACATGTCATTTTATTCTCATCTCTTGGATGTTCGACACAGAAGTTCTGGGCTTTCTCTTCCCTCTTCTGATTTATGTGAGGTGACAGTTATTGGAAAGTTCTTAGGAATGTCACCGCAGAATTTGACACTTTTTCTATCTTTAGAATGCTGTCAAACAGCATTAAAACACCTTCAATCATCCGCAATTCAGCGTGGGTTAGTCTACTGTCATCTGTCCATAGGCAAAGGGTTGCTGAAGAGAAGACACAGAGAAGTTCAAGTTGAGATGCTCAGGAGGGTGCTGAGTCTCAGGGGCCAAGCCTTTGCAAGGATTCTGAAAAATCAGGAGACATTTGGAAGGGCACATGCCTGAGGATTATAAAAAAAAAAAGAGGTCCCCTGAACTGGAAGGTGAGTGGAGAACTTCAGCGAACACAGTTCAGTCTAGTGCACCCCTTTCCACTGATTCCCTTTGCATAACAATGGCGCCATCACAATAGCACCAGTCTTTATTATAGTTTTCTGTATCACAGGATGGGGCATCAGAGGGCAGTGATTATCAAGTTCATAATTTCATGCTTTTCAATTTTGGTTAAAATTTGAGCCTTGCCCCATTTCTAGCAAATCCCTTGCTTTCAGGGTTGTTGACTTCTGCTTGGGATATTCTGTGGCTTGGCTTGGGTTCCATTTGTGGAACGAACTGGCCCCGTTCCCTTCGCCCTCTCAGTTGATTTGGGTTAGGATTAGTGGGCTATGGCTTCATTCCCTATGATTTTGGGTTGAACAAGATTGGGCTTGGGGGAAAACTTAGGACTCATTTCTTATCCCAAACCCCCATGATCCTTTTGCCAGTTCCAATTCATATTGATCTTATAGGACAGAGTGAAATGATCTTTATGGAAGCAGACTGTTACACACTTCTCTCATGGAGATGCTCTCAGGTACCAAATGGCGACCTCTCCTTTGGGTTAGCAGTGAAACACTTAACCCTTGCCTCACCAAGGCTTCTTTTCTCTATATCCCTCCTCGATGCCCCCCCACCCCCCTTATTTTCCAGGTTGTGGTACCATGGTTTCAACTTCTGCCAAGTGGTTAAACTCTTAAAACTATGCTTTAAAGTTTAATATAGAAAGATAGTAGATGTTCTTAGATATTGAAAGAATAGTTTTGTTTCACTTTAATCATAACCTTTGATATAAACTACTTTTATCTCAGTTTCCTTATTTTTCTTTCTATCCAGGCTAATTTCTTTTAAGATATGAAGTTTATTAGTGGTTACTAGGGTCAGTGTACAGAAAATGGGGGATGGAGGGTAGGGATGATGGAAAAACTACATGGATCATGGAATGTTAGCTTGCAAACAGATTCTTGTCATTTGTGTCAATAAGGCTTAGACCTGTAAATAACTGAAAAGGCAAAAGTTATGTGATAGGTATATAAGGGGGCTTCAAAAAGTTTGTGGAAACTTCCATTATTCTCAAATCTATTTGCAATTATCATGGGACTATTTCTTGCTGCTGGTTTCTTTGCTGGTTTGTTCTTCCACCTGCATGGTCAGGACCAGAGCCTTCTTGAAACCTTCGTGACTGAGAGGTCATTGAAACGCATGGCTACAGTGGGTTCTAATTTCTTCCCAATTTTCTCCAGGTCGTAGTCTGACTAATTGGTCATCTCAGGAGAGCTTCAGTCAGGTTGGCCCTTGCTTTGAGCTGAAGAGGAGCAAGGAGTCTTGGGGAGAAGGCACCGCTGGGTGTGCTGACTACACAGTCCTCAGGCTGCAGGTGCTTCTGTCAGGCTAATCTTATATAGTAATTAGCTCTCTTTGTCATACATATTAAAAGTGTTACTAGTTTCAAGAAGGGGTTAAAAGCAAGTGCGTGTAATAATTCAAAGCATATTTCAATTTACAATAAATTATTAATGAAAACTAAGATATATGGAATACTTTTAATGTTTGGAGATTGGAAAGAAAGCCCATCAGGGGTCAGCAGACATGAACAGAGTCCCTGCTAACAGAAAGTTTGTGGGTGGGGAGACATTCAGGAAGAAAGCACTGCCAGTCTATGTCAGAGAAGGCAGTCCTGGACACCCTATGGAGGATAGCTCTTCTCTGATACACAGAGGGTTTCCAGGAGCTGAACTCGACTCAATGGCAACGATTTAGCTTTGTGATGGGGCACCAATCCCGTGGTCTCTTCGTGCCTCGGCTTCCTCAACTGGGAAATCATCAGTAAGGGCGAGAGGGTGGAGAACATCGGGCTGCACTAGCTGTTCCCTTCCAGTCTTCCCAGCCATGCTTCTTTTTGAGATGGAAGTGAGTCTTGACTTCCAGAAACAGCCCTTGACTTGAGCCAGTGACTTGACTTCATGCTCTTCCATTTTCACATGCTAAAACAAAGCTGTGGCCTTATGGTTAAGCCAGGATAGTAATCTGGGAGATGTACTCAGATGCCAGTATTCCATTTCAGACTGATGGTTGTGTGATACCTGGATGAATTGGCTCCCACTGATTCTTTCACATTGTAGCACCTCACCTCCTCCTCTCGTTTCCAAATTGCAACTTTGAAGATAATCTTTTCTTATTAGTGAAGGCTTTGTTGAAGCTTTAGATAGCAGATATATAAAATCGGCTAGCTTTAGGCACTTAGGGTGTTTTCTTTCTTCCTTCTTTAAAATCTTTTTGGCAAGCTTTGGCGTGCTTGTGTAGCAATACATACAAGGGGACTGCTCTTCCCGTCAATAGAAGAGCTAAAGACCAGGCTAGCAGGTTTGCCGCTGTGCTAATATAGAATAATCTCTGATAACTATAATTAACTCATATGCTTCTGTCAGGGGTTGACTCACCAGAACATTTACTGCCTGTACGATTGGTATTCCTCTTTGATAAGCAAGCAGATGCTTCCAACAATTGTCTGGGCCCACAATGCTACAGCCTCAGCTTTGTATGCATTTATCTTTGGCAGGAGCACCAGCTATTTTAGGAAGGTATTTTGACACTTTACTTCTTGGCTCTGGTGTCTTGAGAAAGGCACTCAGTGAGCAGCACTATCCTCGCTCTGATGCAGGGGTCAGTCAGCCCCAGCCTGTTCTGTGCCACTGTTGGCGGGCCTAAGACCAAAGCAGTTCATCAGCACCGACTTTGTTTTGGGGCTCGAGGAAAACTCCTTTACCTTCCGCTGATCTGCTTCCTTGTTTCCCTCTGCTGTTTCCCGCCCTGTGACGTGCAGGGGTTAGGCAATCTTGCAAGGGACTATTCATTCATATATCCTTTGTCAGCAATGAGGAAGTTGCTGGGCTTCACATTTGGACACTTCCAGGGAGTGGGTGGGTGGCACAAATGGTTGACTTGGCTACTCCAGGAAAGACTGGCCTTTCAAATCTGTTCGTGGCTGTCTCAAACAAAAGGCCTGGCTTAACTGCTTCTTTCAAAAAAGCCACTGAAAGCCCTTTGAGAATGGCGTTTTTGGGCAGAGCCCTGGTGGCGTAGTGGTTGTGTGTGGGACTGTGGTCCACAGGGTTGACGGTTCAAATCCAGTCACAACCTCTCCAGGAGCAAGGCTGGACCTTTTACTCCCACCAAGGGGCAGTGATGCCCACACAAATAAACAAAAACAAAACAAAAAAGGAAATGGAGTTCTACTCAAACACGTGTGGCATCACCTTGAGTTCACATCGATTTGATAGCAGCATGTTGTGTCTTTAAAATCTTTTTATTGGGGTGCTTACAAATATTATAACAATCCATAAGTCAATTATATCAAGGATACTTATATTTTGCCATCATTGCTTTCAAAACTTTCTTGGTATCAGCTTCTCTCCCCGCCCCCCACCCTTGTGAACCCTTGATAAATTAAATATACATATATTTTTCATCTCTTACATAGTCCCCTGTATCCCTTCACCCACATTTCTGTTATTCATCCCCCCTCAGGGGTTGGGGTTCAGTTATACATTCATCATTGCTATCAGTTCCCCTTTTCAACGCCCCCCTATTGTTTTTTTAATCTGTTTGTTTGACAAATTCTTTCTAGTAATCCTGCAGCCGCCTCTTCTCCTGTCCAGGCCTAATAGAGAGCGAGGGAAGCAAGATGTTTCTTTTCGTTGGGATGAAGGTGTGAATCATGGTGATGAAGTATTTAATGGACATTTGATACACAAATGTGCATAGAATAAAAACGAAGTGATTTAAAGGCAACAAGGTCAGAGTTTATTATCTACAGCTACACAGAGTAGAATTGGATCAAGAAAGATAAATCTAATTCAAAGAGGGTAAATTGATGAAATCTGAAAACTACCTAAAAACCTACTCTTGTGGCATCAACTCTGACCCATTGTGACTCCACAGGGCAGAAAAGAAAGTCCCCGTCCCCTCCCCACCCCCACCCCCCCCTTGCCGGGTTTCTGAGGCTGTGTTTCCAGAACCAGTCTGCTTCCTGTTTCTCCTGTGGAGCAACTGGGGGGGAGGGGGGGGGTGTTGAACTGTAGACCTTTCGGTTAATTGCTGGATGTTTAACACACCATGCCACCAGGACTCCTTGAAGTCTGAAAAGAAGTATGGAAATAAGGGTTTCTTAATAAAGTGGTCTTCAGGGTTGATATTTTTTGAGTTTTTTTTGTCTCCTCGAAATGTATCTTCTCCATATTCTTAATCCTCAACTTCATAGCACTCAAATGGAGTTCAAATCCTTTCCCACAATACCTCCTGTGACATTTACCAAAAACAAAAAAGTGCTTTTTCAGAGGAAAAAAGAGGAGGCATCGGATCATAATGCTGTTTATAGTAAATATTTAAAAAGTTATGGAGAAGCAGCTGTCACATTTTCAGAGATAAAACAAAGTTTGATTGTTTTCAGGTATCTTGGAAAAGTTGTAACTTGTTCTGAATTGTTGCCTTCTTTTCTTTCTTTCTTTCTTTCTTTTTTTAGGCTCTTGAATCTCACAGGCTCCCTTCATCATCACTCCCCATAGAATGGATCCTTGTAAATCACTCACTGGAAGTGTGAAGTATGCATCCACCTCTCGCCTATCATCCTGTGAGCCTGAAGATCTCATCACATAAGAGTAGCACACACATCGTTGAAGATAAAGCCTAAGTGATCAATCACCTTGACAAAAAAGCTGGAAAAACACGACCATTAGATAAGTCATGCATTTTAATGGAGGTATCTCCTACAATGGATGAGAGGTGCTGTGAATTTTGGTGGGTGCCAGCAAGACTCCAAAAACACGGTTAGCAAGTCAGTTCTGACATGACAACCCAGTAGGGCAGGGAGGCCTGGCCTCGGGGGTCTTCAAGACCTTATTTCCTCAGCAGAGTAGTAGCTCTCATCTTTCTCTCTCGGACCACCTGGTGGTTTCCAGCCACGGGCCTTCTGGTTGGCAGCCCCATGAGTGGCCACTGGGAGCAAAGCAGAGCTCTTTCCAGATCTGGAAAACCTTGAAAGCCTGTCCCAAGCCATCCCATCAAGACCTCCATGAACTGACAATTCAGAGATCCTAAGACAAAAAAATATGTTTCAAGATTTATCGACTAATGCCTGAGAAGCTGGGTATTTTCTGAAGGTCAAGGACAAGTTGGGAGGAACTCATAACACCAAGTTCCACCAACTGGCCAGCCAACCCACCCTACCTCTCCTGGGAATTTCGCTAGACTCATTGCCATTTAGGCTGAACCCATGTGCAGCCTCTGAGCCAGGCGAACTCCAGACAGCAGAACCATTGTTTCTGAACAGTCAGTTTCATCATCTTATTTTCATGAGTTTGGAAGTTTCCTTTCACAGCAAGTATCCTCCCCAGAGAAGCTGTGGGGACTGTGCTGAAGGTGCTTGACTGCTCACTCAGGCAAGGCTGGTGGTTAGAACTGGCCAACCCCTGTGGATTTTGTTGCTGTACAGATGAACTTCTGGGAAAGTATACGGTGCTCTTCCACTCTGTCTTAAAATGCTGCTCTGAGTTGGAATTTTCTTGATGGCAGTGGGGTTGGTTGCTTTTGTTTGTCTGCTTTCAATCCTTAGCAGGAAAGTGCATTATGCACTTATTCCAACGTTGGAGCTCAACTCTGCAAGGACAGAGCCTGGCAGGCAGCAGGGTGGAGACCTGGCACAGGACTTTCTGAGTGTTGACTGTGCCAACAGTCTCCCTCCCTGTGCCTGTGCCCAGGGCTGTTCAGCAATGCATATCTTAAAAACCACAACACTGGAACGTATCGCAGGGCAACTTTGGGTAAGTTATATCAAATAAGCTTGAGAGGAGGTTAGAAAAGTGATAGAATTGAATCAAGGGAAAAGGGGGAAAATACCTCCTGGGCCCCCTCATAAAACTAATGTTATGGCTTTCTAGCGTCTTTGGAATTATACTTCAAAGCCAGGAAAGCTTCAAAATTTCCCTATTTTCATTTTAATCATCAGTGATATTTTTAATCTGTTTCTCTCAAAGTGCAGCATTTTCCTGAATGGAATGAATAGGAATTCTTATTAAGGAAGTAAACAGAGCAGCAATGTGAAGAAAGTACAACTTCTAGACAGGATAATCTATTGTTCCTTGAACGATGATATTGGCGGTTAGATTATTTTGCTTATTAGTCCACTATGGCATATGTTACATTTTAGCTTTTTCTTCATTTATAGAGCTTAAATTGAAATGTGATTAAGCAAATTAAACTCTGAGACTTTTACCTTTAGGAATTCTCATTTTTGTTTTCCACTGGTTCAGGAGGATCTCAAAGAGCAAGGTATCTGAGTATGAAAAAGAATATCTGGAATGCAATTACATTAAAAATAGTCCACTTTGCATTTATAATACTTTTCAGAATGTGGAATGAATATTTTATGCAGAATCCCCTTTTTGGACTAGAAGATGGTTTTGTATTTAAGAGTCTCTACTCAAATGTGTTTTCAAAAAGAATGCATTCAGTCATCTATTGTTTCCATGTCCAAGCTTCTGTCAGAAGAAGAGAGTATTCAATGATATTCCAAGAGTAATTTTCCATTTGCAGGAAAAAAATAATTAGAATCTTTATGTTAATGTAGTGTACTGAGCTGACCTCTCATTCTCCCCATGGTTGAATAAATAAACTGCATAATTTTCAGGTTTGCCTCTGAAAAGGAAAGCATTCCACCTCCATCCAGACTCCAAATATGGTAATGTCAAATCGAAATACTACTTATTGATTATCAAGCAGATGCTGTAGACTTGAGCTTAATGATCTTAGTTTCCTCCCCAAATAATTCCAAGTGGGGGCTGCACAGAAAAACATGAAACTATCTGGATTAAAATGCCTTGTGTGGCCCGTTCTGAACTCTGTCCTACGTCGCCTGGTCAGATCTTCTTTTCCTTGGGTTCTCCTTTCTTTGCTTTATCTGTTGGTAGGATTTTTTGCTTTAGGGCACGAGGGTCACTGAGCCAAACATATTCTTAATTTGAAGCATTTGAAAGCTCTAAAACTCGTTATGAAAAGTCATAGGCTTCTGTCAATATCTGTCATGTTTATACTGTTGTGTGCTGTCCTGTCAATTCCAAATCAGAGGAGTCCTATTGAATGGAGTAGAATGGTCCTGTAGAGTTTCCAAGACTGTCACCTCCATGGGAGCAGATCACCAGATCTTTTCTAGTGAGTTTGAACGGCTAAACTTTCAGTTAGCAGCCGAGCACTTAACCACTGTTCCATCAGGGTTTCTAACACCTGCCGTAGTTGCTAACAAAGATGTTATTGTTTAACCATGTCAGATCATATATAACATGGGCTATAGATAGATATACACAATCAAACAGCATATAGATTCATAGAACCTTAGAGCTGGAAATTACCTTAGATAAACAGTTTGTGAAGCAGATTTCAGAGTATCCAAAAGATTAGGGTATTGGGGAAGGAGACTTAATCACTTTCAAAAAGAACAGGTCAGCTTTTGCCTTAGATCTTGTGGTTCTGAGTAGAGTTTTCTTAAAGAACAATCGTTCTGCCACATTTCCGCCAAAATCTTTGAGAACCTTTGATCTATTAGAACCCTGATTTCTTTTTTCATATGTGAAACTAGAAATCCAGAGAGATTTTAAATCTTAATTTGATGTCTTGGACAAATAATTAGATTTTACTTAGACATATTCTTGCTTAGCATTTGATATATGCACCATCATTTTCTGGATTTTTTTTGGCTAGAGTCATGAGCAGGATATTAATAGGGCAAATGTCTGTGCTGTTATCTTTATCTTGCTATCCCTGGTGTGTGTGTGTGTCTGTACTCGCACGAGACTGTAGGTCCCATGATTTGATCAAACCTGTAGATCAAGTATTTCATCTGAGTAGCAGAGGGATAGTGATTGGAGTATTTTATTTTTCGTGATGTGGAAGACACTGTTGATGCAAGGAATGAGTGATGAGCACAATCCATTGCCTATATTGCCATCAACATGGCTCTGTATCTAGTATTTATTGAAGAACTTTGGATGATTAGAGAGCTTAATGAGAGTTCTCTGTCCTGGATGTTGTGTTATAGTTGGTATCGTGTGCTCTTCCATCAACCTCAACTCATAGCAAACCTAGCCTACAGAGTAGAACAGTCTGTCCACTGCAATACTTACAGGAGTATATCACCAGATCTTTTTCTCTTGAAGTACCTGGTGGGTTTGGACAGCCAAGCTTTCAGTGAGCAGCTGAACAATGAGCTATTGTACCTGAGCGCTGTACCTAGGCCTTTCTGTGAGCAGCATGTCAGATGTGGGAGGGACGTGTCAAAAGACATTGCCACCACATGCTAGAGTCAAGTCCAGGAAGTCCTATATATTCGCAGTTGCAATGGTTTACTTCCATCTTTCTGAATGGTCACAGAATGCTAAGCATGGGTATACAGAGTCTTCCGATAATCTATCTGAAGCTATACAAATAGTGTATTCAGTTCAATGTGTTCCAGCAAAGATTTCTTCATGCTTTAAAATTAAAAAAAATTATTCCAGGTGCCTATCAGTTACATTTCAAAGGGATGCTTCTCTGGGAAAACTTGGGCCATGGTGGGTATTTTTTGCCTAAAAGGTGAGTTAAAAATAGTTTAAATCAAGGACTCAAAACTGAATGTCTCCAAGAAAGATATTGTGAATGAATCAGGAACTTGGGAAATCATCTAAGGGGGCAACCTATGGAAGGTGAATGTTACCATGTGAAAATATAGGTCTTGTTGTTGCCATACCTTCTGTTTCAACTGAAGCAAGAAATTGAATATGTATGTATGTATGTATGTGTATATATATATATATATATATATATGAAACAGAAAACTTCAAGCTCATCATATTCAAGTCAGTTCCAACACACAGTGACCCTATATAACATTTCTGAGACGGTACATCTTCATGGGGGCAGACAGCCAAGTCTCTCTTTTATGAACAACTGATGGGTTTATGGTACCAACCTTGCAGTTAGCCACCCCAAACCTGACACACAGCACTATCAGGGCTCAGGGCTCAGTGAGTGTGATATGCATCTGATTTTCGGGGAGCCTCATCGGCAGCCTATGTGTTTCACGGACCTTTACATGTGATCAGTCCATTTGCAGTTGACCGTCTCCATAGGTGAGACATATTGTCGGCATCTATGACACTGGAAAGGTTGCAGTGCACATATGGTTTTAGAGAAGCTTTGTGGGAAGCCAGTGACTAGTCATCACTAGCAGCAGCTTTATCAGCACTGTGACGCAAGCCTGAGAAAGAACGAGGAGAGGAATGAGCAGCAAATCTGGAACAATCATTGTGGGACCACTTTGAAAAAATGGAATTCTAGAATTAGATTTCACTCACATACTTAAAAGCAATTATAAGCAGTGGGGAAAAATACGATTACATGTTATGCCCAAAAGACCATAACATGGTCTTTTGAGCTTGTGTAGATTGAAGAACTGAGTAGCATGTTCTCGATGAGAACTTAGTACAGTTTGATTGCCCCAATGTGTTTTTTGGCTCTGTGGTTCCAGAGAAACAGAGTAGGGTTTACCTCCAAGATCGGTAATGGCTGCTGCAGACGCTGTTTCTCTAGTGTATACTAGCATAAGCACTTGATTTCCAGATTTTATAATTGCATAATATGAAGTTTAAGAGATGTTTCCTTGAAGAGAGTAAAATATAGTGTTTTGTGAAAATAAATCGAGATACTAAAGTGTATGTTACTCATAAGAAATAAAAATCCTTGCAATTAAAATTCGTAACTTTAAACTTGCCATCATGCAATTCAGAATCACCAATAGAGAGTTACAAACTCAGAATCCCACAAGGGCACTTGTACTCTGCCCAGAGAATAGTTATGAGTCAGATTCAACTTGATGGCAATGAGTTTGGGTTCTTTTTTATAATCTAGAGCTGGGAGACATCATAGACATAATCTACCTTAATTCAAGTCTTTCACATCTGTGAATTCAGGCACAGACGAGTTAAGTGATTGACTCAGTGTCACACAGCCAGAGAGCACTAGAAGTCTCGTCTCCGTCATCAGGTAAGAGTCTATATGGATGATATTTGTTGATTTAACACCTGCGATGTCAATTGCATAGTAACACCCTATGTTTCACGACATGTAGGCTTCATAGCTTTGCCGAAGCAGGGATTTGAATGTGCGTGCAGTGATGCCGACACCTTGCCATGCGTCACTTCACCGGTGGAGGAGTGCAACTGACCGTTTGATAGCTAATCTCAACCCAGCTGTGTTTTCTGCTCTAATGGGGTCACTTTAATGTTTTGATGATATTTTATTGCCTGCTTTCTGTAATAGGTGCTCAGCAAAATTCTTATTAAATGAAGGAGTGAAAGATGGTTTTATAGAGAAAATTATATGTTGCAGAGGCATTTGCAAAGGTCTCGTGATGTGAAGCCCTTGTGGATGGCAAGGGTCAATTTCAGTTTGTGTTAATAGAAGAGATCTTGAGATAAGGAGGGAGAGTCCTCTGGGGTCTCTCCAAAGGAAAGTTGAGCCAGGCCCATAATTTGGTGGGGTTAAAAGGTAAGACTGAAATAGAGACTTAAAAAAATATTGAATCAAATTCTTTCAGTTCTAAGACTAGTCCTCTAGATTAAGTGAAAACGCTTTGAAGACGGCATTGGTTCTTTCCAATCTTCTGTGTCTATTTAACAAATTATTGCACGAGGGATAAGAAATGTCCTAATGTCCTAACCAGATTTTGCACGGTGGAATGTGATTAAGACTCCTCTTTCCAAATGTTTGTTTGACTCCACATAGGGCACTTCCCCTCGTGAGTTCTTGGTTTCCTCACCTATAAAACGGGCATAATGATACCTGCTGTTGGAAAAGTTTATGGACGTTCCCAGGGAGGCTTTTGGGAAGCCTGGCTGGGGAACCTTCCAATGCTCCTTCTAAAAACAGCAAAGGGCTCTCTCCCCACTCCACTCCAGTATGCTTTCCCAGCAGCCTTTTCTTCCTCTGCCCACTGCATTGTTGTTCCTTGGTTGCTTGTCTGTGACACTGCGCATTAAACTGTTAGCTCTGGGATTGGGTGGGGAAAGATCGGTTTGCTTCTTTTTATATCCTCAAGCTACCCTCAACCCTGGCTTCCTGGCATGCACTTTAAGCTCAGTAAATGTTTACTGAATGAATAAAAGGACACAATACAAATGTAAGGAGTTGTAATTTCATCTATGAAGTCTCATTCTTACACCTTCTCTGAGTTGCGGTGTTTAGCTCTGACCTCACCAAGGAGAACATGGAGAATACTTATAAGCCATGTGTAGGGGGCTTTGGCGCATGATTTGACCGCCTGTATGTTGCTGGTCTGGCATTTCCTGAGGAGAGCTTGGGTTAGCTCACCCTGAAGGCAATCTACTTTATTTTTTCTAATGGAATGCCAGCTCTAGTTCCTCTTTTACTGTTAAGTAGTCTAGCGACTTGACAGACAATAAACTATGTAGCTAGTGAACAGAATAGTCATTAAATGAAATTGCCACCCAACGGGCCCCGCCCAGTTTTTGCTTTGCAGCGAGTCTCAGCAAATGCTGGTTTTCCAACTCTGTTTGTAAACCTCCCCAACCCCGTGCAGTGTTCTATTGCTGGTGACTTTCCTATCTGACATCTCTTTAGGCTGGTAGGAGGTGAAGAGTTTTTCTCCATGTAAGTCATAAGCAAAGAGCCCTGGTGGCCACACCCTGCTACATTTTGTCTTGGCTCGGGTCCACTCAGTGGTGAACTGCAGGCCAATGGCTGAATCCAGCTCCTCCCATCGGGGCTTGAGAGAAAGCGGCTTTTGTGTGTGCCTCCCTTTTCTGATAGAGGACACGAGTGTGTTCTTTGCTTCTTCGCTAGATTCCCTTGATGCTCTCTCTTTCCTCTATGTCACAAACCCACCTGTTGTTCCTGACCCAGAACTTTCCTGAGTAAACCAGTACTCTCAGGTTGGTGGAGAAGGGAGAAGAAATTGTGCACATGTGCATGATATATATCAAAAAGGGGTCCCTTATTGCATTTCGCATTGGCTGCCATTTTGACTTGTATTAAGCCACTGCCGCTAAACTGTAACTAAAATTTCCATTTCATAGACCATCTTCTCAGGGGCTTTGTCATGCAAAAACAAAAACAAAAAAAAGCAACAAAAATATAGGAAAGTCTAGAAACAAAAATGGAAAACCCATGGCTCCAAAATTACATCTAACACAAATCTACATTTACAGCTATAGCAGTTTATTGTTTTGTTCCCCCCCCCCCAAAGCGTAATTTACAATGGCTTTACTACAAGTCATTTTGGTAAGTGATCTTTTGTTTATGTGTTGTTTAATTGCCCAGGTTGGTTTCTACTTGACTACAGTTCATCTCAAAACTTTTCAGAGGCTGTGCCAAGATAGCTTAGGGGGCACCAAATTTCTTCCAAGACAGCCAGAAAACTCTATATGTTTGCTTTGTGGAATTGTTTAAAAAAAGAAAAGAAAAGAAAGAAGAAAAGGTATAAGAGGATGAAGGGAGGGTTTTTTACACTCACACTCTCTTCTGGGGCCATGAGCCAGTTACAAGCTTTCTCCTAAGCTGAAAACAAGCACTATACATGGTATTGGGATAAAAAAGCATCATGCCAGAGATAATTATGCTGAAGTCTGTCTTGAGGATTTGACACAACTAGGCTAACACTTCTTAAGGAAAATCTTGTAATTCTGCAGGGCTAAGTATTAGTCTGGGTCTGTTTACAAACTTGCTTTATTAAAGATACAGGCTGTTAAAGAGAAAATGTTTGCTCTTGAAATTGCTCAACATTATAAACTTTAAACTAGTTTGGGCTTTCCTGTAAGCACAGAATCAAGTAAATCCACACATTAAGATGAATTTCTAATGTTCATTTATGAGTGTATTACATCTGAAACACAGCATTTTAGAGAAAGCACAGAGTTGGGGCAACCACATTTCCATGTGGTGGTTAGGTACGGCAAAGTCACTTCTGACTCAGAGTGACTCTTTTTGCAACAGAACCTAAGTCTGCCTGGTCCGGCACTATCCTCATAATTATTGCTGTGGCTGAGTCTGCTGGGCTAACCCATCTCATTGAGGGTCTCGCTCTTTTTGGCCAACCCTCTATGTTACTGTGCACGTCACTCTTCTTGACCGACTGGTTGCTCCATGTCCAAAGGACCTTAACGAGAAGTCTGGCCGACTTGGCAATCTGACAGTGCTTCTTCCAAGATCGATTTCTCCATTCTCCCGGAAACCCAGGGCATACTCAATATTCCCCATCAGCATCCTGCTTCCAAGTCACAATCCTTCAGTTTTCCTTGTTCATTGTCTGGCATTGACATGCATATGATGCAATTGGAAATATCCTGACTCAAAGCGATATCATTGTTTTCTGTTCTTTAACACTTTAAAGTGGTCTTTTGCAGCAGATTTCCCCAATGCAATATGTTGCTTGATTTCTTGACTGCTACTTCCCTAGGCATTAACTGGCGGCCTAAGTAAAATTTGAGCCAAATTTTACTTTTGTGTGATATTAATGATATTATGAGATCTTTGCTTCATTCTCTTATATGACCGCTCTTTGGAATGGGTACAAATACAGATTTCTTTCAGTGGACTGTCCATTTAACAGTCTCCCCAATTTCTTGGTACAAGCTGGTGAGCAATTCTAATGTTGTGTCTGTTTGTTGAAACAGTTCAACTGATATTTTGTTAGTTTCCCCAGCTTTATTTTTCACCAACACCACTAATACAGTTTGGACTCCTTCCTTCAGTTGCAAATTCTTGAAATGGCGGTATGCCAACCAACTCTTTTTGGTACATTGACTCTATTGTCCTCCTATTTTCTTTACATGCTTTCTTGCGGAATCGTTCACTTTTTGGCCCTTATAATCTTTTAAAGAACTTCAAGCTGAACTTCTTCAGTTCAGCTCATTTGTTATCAATTTTTCATTTCCTTGAACTATTATGCATCAATGAGCAAGCACCAGATGTCCATTTTGGTCTTTTCTTTCTTTCCTGCTTTTTTTTTTTTTATTGCACTCTTGCTTTCATGTATAATGTCCTGAATTTAATCCCACAACTTGTTTAATCATTGGTCATTTGTGTTCAATGTGTCAGATCTGTTCGTACAATTATGTCTAAGTTCTGTGGGATACACTCAAGGCTTTACTTCAGCTCTTGTGAATGCTTGCTAATTTTCCAGCTTTAACTTCAGTGTACATAAGAGCAACTGATGATCTCTTCCATATTCATTCCCTGGTCTTATTCTGTTTGGTGATACGGTGATACGAAGGTTCTCCATTGTCCTTTTTTTTTTTTTTAAAGATACAGTCTAGTTTATTTCTCTGTGTTCCGTCTGGTTGGGTCCATGTGTATAGACACCATTAAGTTCTTGGAGAAAATGTATTTGCAATCAATACATAATTGGCCTCATAAAATTATATCATGAGATCTCTTTCATTGTTCCTAAACTAAGGTTATATATATATTTGTCTATTGACCCTCCCTTTTTGCTTCCAGCATCATGATTAATGGAGAAAAGATGAAGGTTGTTAATAATTTATTTTTACTTGGATTTACAATCAACACACATAGAAGCAGCAGTTAGGAATTGCAGTGGCATATGGCATGGGGAAACTCGGTTGTACAAAATCTCTTTAAAGTGAAAAAGATGTCACTTTGAGATTATAGTACACCTGACCCAAGTGGTGATATTTTCAATCACCTAATAAGTATGTGGAATTTGGATAATAAGTGAGGAAGACTGAAGGAGAATGGATACATTAGAATTATGAAGAACATTGAAAGTACCACAGGCTGTCAGAAGAACAAGCAAATCTCTCTTGGAGGAAGTTCAGCTAGAATGCGCCTTAGAAATATACTCTTATCAGGCTACATATGACGGAAAGCTTGGTAATGTTAAGGGTCAGGGGGAAGGAGGAGACTCTTGATGAGAAGGATGAACAGAGTGGGTACCACAATCAGCTGAACATAAAGATGATGGCGAGGCTAGTGCAGGGCCAGGCAGTAGTTTGTTCTGTCGTACACAGAGTTGTTATGAGTGGGAACTGACTCCATGCACTTAACGATAGCAACAGCTTTCAGGATTTCCAGCTTTCCCATGCGACACACTAGGAATAGTCACACAACTTGATTGAATGCTTGATCAATTTCCAACTGCATAATCGGTCAAAAATATTGCCTTCCTTCGTTTTGAAAGTAGTTGAATAATAGCTATATTAACCAGTCTCCCTTGTCAGTGTCTGGATACTATTCTAGTCTCATTGACAGCAATCCACATTAGGATAGACCTTTTATAAAGGCTTTCTTTTTATTGTGAATTTTGTAAAAGTTTACCATACATAAGTCTGTACACATTTTCATTCATATCATTGATTATAATCTCTATAATGTAATATCACTGATTGCATTTCAGGCATGTGTTATCTGCTTTCTTTCCTTCTTATTTCCTAACCATCCTGAAGAGTGTTGTAGAGTAAAAGCTCCTCTTTTCATCTCAAAAGTTTGATTTTTCCAGGAAGAGTGTACTTCTCCAGTTCATGCTCTGCTTATAGACCTGTTTGTTGTTGGGCTGAACATTGAGCCATGAGGGTAATTTCAGTTTCAGGTCAAAGTCTAGGGGCTCTCCCAGTCTCTAGATAACCAGTAAGCCAGGTTATTTTAAAAAAGATGATTCCTAATTTTGTGTCACATTTTTTCTCTTACTCTCTCCAGGACCTTCTAATGTGATCCCTTTCAGAACAGTTGGTAGTGATAGCCAGGCAGCATCTCCTTCCTTTGACCTCAAAGTTTTGGAAGCTGATGCTTGTGTGATCCATTCCTTAGTCCAGTGGACTAATTGTTTTCATTTACCTTTGATATTCCTCAGTTTTATTTCCTTCACCGAATCCCTAGAGAAGGAAATCAGGCTTTGTAAAATAGAAAGAGCAGCAAAGAAAGAAGAAGGCCCTTGACAAATTGGATTGACACCGTGGCTGCCACAAACATGGATTCAAACATCGGACTATTGTGAGCATGGCTCAGGCCGGGGCAGTGGTTTCTTTGGTTGTCCATGGGGTTGCTGTGAGTGGGAACTGACTCAATGATCCCTACCAGCAATAACAACAACTACAGAGCCCCTGTGCTGCAGTCGGTGAAGAATCGGGCTGCTAACTGCAAAGTTGGTGGTTCTAACCCATCAGTGGGAGGAAGATGAGCCTATTTTCTCATAAAGATTTATAGTCTTGGAAACCCTCAGGAGTAGTTCCGCGGTGTCCAAATAGGAAACCTATGAATCAAGATCGACTCCACTGTAGTGGGTCTTCTTTCCTGTGGACGGAAAAATCTATACTTGCATTCTTAAGGACTGTTCATGAGTTTTTAAGATCCCATCACTATTCACCAAAGTTGGATATAGAGCATTGACTTTTTGTGGATTATGCCACTGCAAATTAACCTTGTTATCCCATGATCCTGAGCCCTCGGCTCAAAGTGTGCGGTTATGGCAAAGGTGTTTTCTTAACTTTGCTCCTTCTATGTGCATGGGTATATTTCCACCAAAAGTAAATATCCATTTATAAATATCCTCTGTCAAATCTATACAAATTCGTGAATGTACTGCTTTTTGTTCTCTCCTGTCTGTTTAACCTGTCGATCTATCCAGGCATCTACTCATAGATCACTGTTAATGCAGGATCGTATATCTAACAGTATTTACCTCTATTGCCTTTCAAATGCAAATAATGCATGAGGAAAATACAACATAACCTTTGTTGCACACATTATGAAATATATAAATAAAACTTGGAAGAATTGAAAGCAGAAATTAAAAATGTATAATTTCAATACATATAGCTTTACACTTAAACATTTATCTGCTAGATTTTAACACACATATATTAGAACTAGAAGACACAATGTAGATATATAAGATTTAAATGTTATGCTAGAATTTTACTGTATATATAAAGGGGTACCAAAAAACACCGGAGAAGGGCTCTGCTGGGTAGAGCTTTTGTAGTATGTATTTTTCCCCCTCAGCGAGCATCAAGCAACTCTCTCTGAGTTAGTGCACCCAGTGGCATTGCCTGGGAATGCTCTCTCTGATTTCAGCGAATGTTTTCATGAAAGCAGTGTTGCTTGAATCTCCTTTTTTAGATTTAAGAGAACAGTATGTGGGCATGAAATTTTGTTTCCTGATCAGGAAAAATGCCACACAAAGTGTTGTGATGTTGAGCACATCTTGCAACCACAGTGCTATGGGAAAAACTCAAGTGTACAGATGGCTTTTCATTTCAAAAAAGGTGAAATGTTGATTGATGACAAACCTTGTTCTAGATGTCCATCAACTTCCTGAACAAACGAAAATGTCCACTTGTAGTGATTTGGAATTTGTTCCACTAGTTCAGACCATTAATCAAGCTTTCTATTTAGAGTTTCTGAAAAGAATATGTAATAGTGTGTGACAAAAAAGGTCTGATTTGCAAGGCTGGGCTTCCTACTCCCACCAGGGCAGTGATGCCACACACACACACACACACACACACAAAGCCCTACTTTATGGTAGATGGGGGGGGCGTGGACGGGAAGAATGGTTTTGTCATCACTACATGTGCTCATGTAACCATCTTAGTGTGCCAGGTTTGGGCAAAAAACAGCATGCCTCTTTTGCCCCACACACCTGACCTGAGTGTGTGTGATTTCCTTTTGCTTTCCCAAATGAAGAAGGATATGAAAGAACAGCAATTTGAGGATGTAGAAGAGGTGAAGTAAAAACAAATCAGGTGCTGTCAGGCATCTAAACAGATGAGCTTGAAAAATGTTTCCAAGAATGAAATCACAGATTTGATAATGTGTTCAGTGTAATGGAGAGTAGGTTGAAGGTGATAAGTTTGTTTTGTAAAATAATTTTAAATACAGAGCTTTGAAAAACATCCATTTTGGGGGTTATTCCCTTATATATTATTCGCTCTATCAATCTTTATACAAGTACATGTATACAATGCATATATATGTCTCAAGCATGCATATATATGAGTTCTCTGACTTTATGCAAGTGACTTTGAAGGCCAAGCACTTGGGAGATAGCTAACTGCTTATACATTTGGAAATTTGAAAATATATTTTTTGAAAATACACATAGATGTTATTTGAAAGAAAAAATAATTGGAACTGAATGACTGAAAAGATTATATACCAAAAGTTATAGTATGCAGCTAACTAGGTATATAGTTGTAAATATATGTCACTGGATGCTTAGTAAAGAAATACATTATTAAATGTTTATATCATAAATTTCAAAAAATATAATTATAAAATGGTGTTTACTGAAATACAAAAGCAAAACAAAACAAAACAAAAAACAAATCAGAATGAGATCTATTTTACCATACCACTTATGTAAGTTAAATACACACATACAACTTGTAAATATTTTTAAAAGCTGCATATTCAAGGACCTAGAAATGCACTAAAGAAGCAGTTTTGGGGTTTCTCTGAGTCATTGAGAAATGGGGCTTGTAATGATGGTGATGGGTTAGTACAAAGGGAACTTGTAAGAATGGATGATAGCAATTAGACAGTATAAGATATGAAGAGGTAATAATTTGTAAATTATTGGAAGTTCATGGGGGAAAGAAGGGGGGAGGGGAAATATGGGAGTTGGAATTAAAAAAAATAAAGAAGTAGAGGAAAAAGGGGAAGAGGAGCTTATGCTGGAGGGGTTCAAGTAGATAATGTAGATGAATGTGGCAACATGTGTATAAATATGCTTAATACAAACAATGTATTAAATGTTGTAAGAGCCCTCAATACAAATCTATATTAAAAAAAATTCTCAAAGAGGAAGCCCAAGTGGTCGATAAGCATGGGGTATTTGTTATCAGTAGAATAACTGTATACTGATTTTGTCCTGGAACTCCCAGTTTACTCTGCTTTACTCACTCTGTGATTGGTTGATATGTTACATAGTTCTCTTACTCATTAGTACAGATTAAAAATGGTTGCTGACCACCATAAAGTTGGCCCCTGTGTAATAGGAACACCATGGCACAACAGAATTGGGCTGTTGTGATCCACAAGGTCTTCATTGGCTCTTTGGAGCAGATCAACGGACCTTTCTTCCTAGAGCATCTGGGTGTAGAAGTCCTACTGACTCCTCTTTAGCGTCCTACTAACACATACGCTTTCACTGTCAGGTGGTCACAAGTCATGTCATGCATTGGTAGAGAATCAAGCTCAGGTCCCCTGCAGGGGAGGTGAGAATTCTACCACTGACCCTGGAAATATCACTATCCATGAGAATTAAAAAGACTGATAGTAACAAAGGTTGGTGCGGCTATGAGCCAATAAGGACTCAAGTCCAGAAACTAGAGAACTCTAGAGTTATCATTCTCGTGATGGGTTTTGAAGTTGGGCTTACATATGGTTTAGCAATTTCAATTTTAAGTGGATATTTTGGCCTCAGTAGGCCCAGCTGAATAGGTGCCCAAAGTGTCACATGGAGATCACCTAGCTTGAACGACTGATTTTTTTTCTTCAGTCTTTCTTCTTTTTTTTGTGTGTGTGGCATACTGCCCTGGTGGGAGTAGGAAGCCCAACCTTGCTCCTGGAGAGCTGCTGCTGGATTCGAACGGCAACCCTGTGGGCCACAGTCCCACACACAACCACTACACCGCCAGGGCTCAGCTTTCTTCAGTCTTTCAAGAAAGATGGAAACTAGTGCATATGATTGCATGGTATGAATCATACCTGTGGCCCATTCTCGGACTTGCTAATGCTATCAGAAGGCAATGGGATGATTGAAACCATGGTTTCTGAGAAAACCTGCTGCCTCACTTCAGTTTAATGCAGAGAGGTAAAGTCAGAAGAACATGGTTAATGTTTTCTGGGGATTCCCCAAGGCTAATTGTGATAGAGCTTTTTGAAGGAAGCCTGGTGATCTCGAATATTTATTATGAAGACCTTTGAAGAAAGAGGACAGCTGAGTTGGGCCAAGGGATTTTTCTCCCATTAGGACCATGCACTTGCTTATTCCCTAAGGGTAGCAAGGGCCATCCTATTTGTTGGGAAATCTCATCCCATTTGATCTACCAACCTCATCTTGCCTCTTCAGATTTTTATTTTGGTCCCAAACTCAAATGATATCAAAGGAGAACCTGATTTGAATCCCTGGAAAAGGCCAAAATGCTCATCTGACATGGTTTCATACATGAACATGTGCGGAATGCTCCAGAGAGGGGGCAGAGATAGGAATGCTGCCTAGACATCTAATGGGCACATACAGTAGCACCCATACATTGACATTTTACTTAAAGAAAGTGACCCGGGGGGTTGTAGCAGCACTTTTTGACCAATCCTCAGGCATGCCTACATATATGTGTGTGTGTGTGTGTGTGTGTGTGTGTGTGTGTGTGTATCTTAAATTAAATGGCAAGAGCCAAGGTCAAGAAGTCACCTGGGATTCCCAGCAGCACTCTTCGTTTTTCGTTTTGTGGGTCCAGGCTAGACAATCCAGGTGACTTCAGTTTGCCTGTGGTGAAAACGGATTCTTGTCCGACTTCATCACCCTCTCGTCAGCCAGGCGCAGGGCCTCCGCGTCTTCTTCCCTGTTCCGTTTTTTGATTACCTTTGCTTTGATGCTTGCAGATTTATTAGCCAGACAAGAGGCTCCCTGGGAACCGCAGGGCTGGGAGACGTGTGCCAAAATCACAAGGTGCCTTTTCCGTCACACAAGGCTTTTGTTCAAACATTTGTTGAGCGAACCCGCCTGTCAAGTCCCATTCTGTGGGAGAACACACTTGGAAGACAAAGCAGTTCTGTGGCCTACCAGGAGGCCTATGACGCGTACAGAGAATGATTCACTCGCTGGCCTTGTTGGACTTGCCAGGTCACGGGCGTTCACAGCAGGGCAGGAGGCATTCTTCCTGAGCAGACTTTGGTGAGCTGTTTTCAGAGATCCTCGCCCTCCCCCTCCCTTCCTTGCCCCTTCAGGTTTTAACAAGACATCACATTCTTTTAAACTTCCCCTGGGCAGCAGAGGTCTCCCCCTCCTCCCTCCCCTTTCTCTTTTGCCTCTCACGGAACAGTCATCTGTAGAAAGCTAGAGCAGTTGTAAATTGCAGCAGCTAACGTCAAATCGACGGAGCAGTGATCACACGCAGTTCATAACCGCACAATGCAACCTGAGAGGGGTATGCCACCTCGAACATTTCTGATGACAGGGTTATCGAATCATAAAACCGGAGACTTTTTTATGTTCCTCCAATAAAAAGAATTCATGTGGGTGACCAAAACTGTTAATGAGGATGAGACTGGACGGTGGTTTTGGTTGACACCTCTGATAGTTTGCAGTAGAGGTGCCCTGGCCGGAGAACTTCAGCTTTGGGGCAGCTGCAATGTTAGGATGTTCTCCAGCCCTGTTCTTTCTGGGGCTTTAACCTTGGCTGCAGTGATCAAAGGGAAAAGTTTGCCTGTCTTGAAGAGCAGTTGTAGCCAATGGCAGAACCGTCTGCTTAGCGCCAGCACACAGCAGCGTCCATTCACAGAACAGACTGGGGGACAATGACACACAATTCCTGAGCAGCGCGACATTTAAAAACCTATTACACGAGACACTTTGCAGCTGACTTCCAGCTGTCTATTCAGCTGCAGTCTGCAGAAGGAAGAGTGATTAACTGCAGGAAAACATCACAAGCGAAAGAGCCAGAGAGTAGTACTTAACACATCCCGTTGTTGCTTTCCTAGAGAAGGGGGAGGGCAGATCCCTTCACTTCCTTCTTATTCAATTCTCCCTTGTATTGAATGTCAATGGTATCAGTGTCCTAGAGAAGAACACACTCAGAAGGAATTAGTCACAGGGAAAGGAAGGCATTGTAACTTAGTGACAGGAGTCATGATGAAGGACGCTGTGATAACATCTAGGGCCTCTTCCATCCATCCTGAGATGATCTGCTCACTGCCAGTCTTCTACTGTGTGCACTTGCTGCGACTGATAGATGTAGACAATGTCCTGGGCAGAAGAGACGGTGGATGACCTTGCTTGTTTACAAGTCAGTCCTCCTGTTGTCATTAGGCATGTCTTTTGATGTCGAAATGGTGCTTTGTGAAATAGAACTTGGAGCCTATAGCTCTTAGCTGCTGTTGAACCAATTTGGAGTCCTGGCAACCCCAAACATGACAGAGTTAGACTATTTTATGTAGGATTTCTGTAGTTGTGATCCTGATGGAAACAGATGGCCAGGCCTTTCTGCCCTGGTACTTTGAGGTAGGTGTGCGTTGTCAACCATTACATTAGCAGTCAAGTACAAATGGAAATAGGTTAATTCACAAAACCTGTGAATATAAACTTACACGAATGCATATAAGGTATGTAACTAAATGATTTAGACTCATAAAGATCCCCTTCCCCCCTGCTGTCCCCACCTCCCAGGTGCTGTTAAGCTGATTCCACAGAAACTTGCATGCCACTGAGTAATTCTGACAAACAACTTTGGATTGACATCAATTAATTACCTAAACAATTCAGAACCTAGTTGGGCCTTTTTTGATGGAATGTAATTAGGGTGATTCCCTTTGATTGTGTGGACCTGGGTATATAATATGTTGTATTTCAAATCCTATAATTTACAGCTATACGTGGTGTAGGCTAAATATTATAAAGCAGGATACGGTCCCTAGAGGATGCCAACATTTACCCACTAATTGACCTGCTAAGAACCAGCAGCAACTTGCTCTCCAGTTGTGGTCTGGAGAAGGAATTAAAATAAATACCCACACTAGTGTCCTATTTAGATTGGTCCGATTAAAAAAAAAAACTCATATACAAGCTGAGGAGGCTCACATTTGTTGCAAGTTAGTGCTTGTTGGCTTCTTGCAGTCAACTGGCCAAGACCACTCAGTAAACAAGGACTCAGGCACTGCTGGGTGCTCGGGCTGCTGCCAGAAGTACAGACTTTGAGCGAGGCCAGCTGCAGGGTGGCTGCGGGAACTTGGTCCTGGGGCCAGGCCGTTTGGGTTCTGGGCTTAGTTCGATTGCACTTCTTTCTGTGACTCCTGCTCACAATTTGAAGCGTGGTCACAATGATCTCAATCTGGAAAATGAAGGAAACATGCAGTTTCATAGATAGCCGAGAGGTTTATGACAGAGATGGCAGGCATCTATTTCCTCGTCACCTAGTCATTGGCACCAAGGAGGAGACTGCAGGCTGGAGACCATTGATTGGAAGCACCGTGGTGGTGATTTGTGCAGAGAAAGCAGCCAGTTAGACGACCACCACCAGTCTGTCTAGTCTCCAAAGAAAAGACGGTCAGGCAGCAGACAAGCAATAGTGTCTGACTGAGGGGCCATTGGATCTCTCTTGGAAACAGATCTTTACTAATGATTTTAATGACAGTTACTTTCCGATTTGGGGGAAGTCTGCATTGAGAGAAATTTGATGCCTCAGGCCCCGGGAAGCATAATTATCTTTTAATCTCAAGGAATACGGAGCCTTGGTTCACAACCACCCAAACAAGGCACACCCCATGCATCTTGTCCAGGCCTCCTGCTACATCAGGTTCAGGTAATCGCATCAAATGGGGAAATCAAATCAGTTCTGGCTGATTCAAAAATATCCTGGCTGAAAGGCAGCGGAGATGTCGGTGGAGATTTCAAGCTCATGGAAAAGCGCTTAGGTGCGGCTTCATCTGCTTCTTCCATTCTAATCAGAGAGGTCCTCAGAGGGTCGTAAGATGAGGAACAAGGGGCTTAGAGAACCAGGGGTTCAAAAACTGGATCCTAAAAGCAAAACACTTCAGCGAGTTCTGTCTGAGGACTGAAGGTTAAATGACCCCAGGGATGAACCAGCTCATTCTTAAGCAACTTCCTTGGTTTGGAGCCAGAGGGCCAGGTGCCCGGAGCCTGTGAACACACAGGATTTGAGGCAGACTGTTGCGCTTCAGAGCCTTCTGTGCTTTTGAGCTCAGCCTTGGAAGAGTTTTATCTTCTAAAATGTACATTATGAAAGGTGAACCTGTGACCGCTGTGCCCTCAACACAGAACCTGCACTCTGGAAAAAGAGACTGGGTTTAGTAATAAAAGCTAAGAGATGAATCCCATCGTGTAGATAAAGATCTTACATTATAAGAATCATCGGAGTTTTGATTTTATTTAATCATAGACACATTTCCTGCTGTAACTTCTTAAAGATGGTCTGCATTCGAAAATAATTAGGACATTGCTATATCTTTGATCAACTCAAAAGTCTCTCTAGAGGAAATTATTTTAGCACTCTTGTCTTAAAACAGAAATATAAATATGCCACAGCTAACAGTTTTCCAAATTAGGCAATATACCCACATGAATCCAAATAGATGGCATCCAAATGAAGGGGAGGGAGTGGCTATTTTATGTTTAAAAGTGACTCTCTTGAATTAAACACACTCGAGTGACTTTGTGTGTGTGTGTGGTGATTATTTTTTGACACAACTTGTCATTAGTTTTAACTTTGACCGAGTTGCTATGAGGAATCTGGTTGTGCAAGTCTGCCTATTGTTTACCTATACCCAGATGTAATTATTGCTTCCCAGGTCAATCATCACCATTTTAAGTGGAAAGAAATGGCCTTAGCCCATGGGATGATTCCCACAGAGTTGATGATATGTTGTTAGGTCATGAGGTCAGATGCATAGAAAGAATGGTCAGTGTACTGATGCAGGTAGGGAGTGGGTGGGGTTCAGCTAGTTGGGGGAAGACGGGAGTGAAAAAAAATTTCTCTTTTGCAATCACTTTATGGGAGATGAATGAGTCAAAGCTATATAGAAGTAGACAGTTTGACATATGGGTGCTACCTTATGATACATTAAAATGAGTGCACAAAACCAAGTACAATTTTGGATATATTCCACCTGAATTTCAAGAACATCTGAAGGACAGATTTGATGTATTGAACACTAATGACTGCAGACCAGAAGAGTTGTGGAGTGACATCAAGAACATCACACATGAAGAAAGTGAAAGGCTGTTTAAAAGAAAGCAAACTCTCCACCATAAGATTGTTTGTTTGAAATTTTCACCACTGAAAAAATTCCTTACATTAGAAGACAATATTGACATTATGAACTGGTTCTTTTTGTGTTGTGTGAGATTTCCTGGGTTTTAAAGGATGGTTGACATCACTGAGTCTCTTTCTGAAGTCATTGTATATGACATCAATGCACCTAATTTTTTAAATTACTCATTTTATTTGGGGACTCAAACAAATATTAAAACAATCCATCATTCAATAGTATTAAACAAACTTGCCATCAATTTTTCCAAAACAGTTTCTTTCCACTTGAACCTTTGGTAACAGTTCCTCCTTTCTCTCATGCCCTCCCCCATTTTCCCACCAGTGATCAAATATATATTATTATTGTTATTTCATGTCTTACACTGTCCATTGTCTCCTTTCATCCACTTTTCTACTATTTTCCCCCCTGGGTTGGGGGGGTTATATAGACAACCTTGTGATGGGTTCCCCCTTTCTCCTTCCCTTCCCCCACACCCACTACCCCCCTGCCCTCCCACTACTGCTCCTGAGGGTTTTATATGTCCTGAATTTCACATATCCAGAGCTCTTATCTGTACCAGTGTGTGTACTCCAGTCTAGCAGAATTTGTAAGGAAGAACTGAGACATGGTAATGGGACGGAGGAAGCATTCAGGAACTAGAGGAATGATGTGTGTTTCATCGGTGCTATACTGCACCCTGGTTGACTCCTCCCTTCCTTGTGACCCTTCTGTGGAGGGATGTCCAATGGCTTACAGTTGGGTCTCCACTCCCACCCTCCTCTTTCACATCGATTTAATTGTTTGTTTTGGATCTTTTGATCCCTAATACCTGCACAAGGAGTTAAGGAGTAAGGATATCATTTTGAAACATAAGATATGCTTGACCCAAACTATGCTGAATTTGAGCTGCTGATCTTTCAGTTAGCAGCCCAGCTCTTTTTAATTTTTTAAAAATATAAATCATATTATTGGGGCCCTTGCAGCTCTTATAACAATAAATACAGCAATTGTATCAAGCCTATGTGTGCATATGTTGCCCTCATCATTTTCAAATAATTTTCTTTCTACTTGAGTCCTTTTTGTATCAGCTCTTCTTGTATCCTTCCCTCCCACCCATGCAACCTCTTGATAAATTACAAATCATTATTATTTTCATATCTTACACTACCCATTCTCTTCCTTCACCCACCATTCTGTTGTTCATCCCCTCGTGTGTGCACTACATGTTGTTAATCATTGTGGTTGATTTCCCTCTTCTCCTCCCACTTCATGGTATTGCAACTCCCATTATTGTTCCTGATAGTTTATCTTTCCTCTATTTTATGTGTTGAGAGCTCTTAACTATATCTGTGTACATGCTCTGGTCTAGCAAGATTTTTTATGGTAAAACTGGGGTCCTGATAGTGGAGGGAGGAAGCATTAAAGAGCTAGAGGAATCTTGTGTGTTTCATTGGTGCTATACTGTACTCTGGCTGACTTGGCCCTTCCATGAAGGGTTGCCCAATTGTCTACAGATGGGCTTTGAGTCTCTACTCTGACCCCCCTTGTTTGCATCTATATGATTGATCGTTTTGGATCTTCTGATGCCTGATACTTGATCTGGTTGTTATCTTGTGATTGCACAGTCTGATGTTCTTCCATGTTGCTTTGTTGCTTCCCTGCTAAATGGCCACTTGTTTAACTTCAAACCTTTAAAACCCCAGATGCTATATCTTCTAATAGCTTGTCACCATCAGCTTTCTGCACCACATTTGCTTATGCATCCATTTTGACTTCAGAGATCGATTGTGTCGGGAATGTGACCATCATAGAATGCCAGGTTATTTGAACAAAGTGTTCTTGCATTGAGAGAGTGCTTGGGTAGAGGCCCAATGTCTATCTTTTACCTTGATACTTAACACATAAACATATGCACGTAGACCTATATCTCTATCATTAGAAATATATTTGCATATGTATGTGCCTGTATTTATACCTTTATAAATGCCCTTTGCTTCCTAGTTCTTTCCTTTCTTTCCTTTTACTTTCCTTCTGTCCCACTATCAAATTCAACTTCCTAGGAGTTCAAGATTGCATATACAGAAAACAAAGCTGGAGGTTGTGTTACTGTGACTTTAACATCTTGCCTCTAACATGAGCCTATGGAACATGGCCACAGGATTTTCATATTGCCATGAGAAATGCATTTGCTTGGTGCTTGCAGCCACAATTATTCTAGAATATCTGATAATATTGACCTACTACCATCGAGTTTTTCCAACTCATAGTGGACCTATAGAATCAGAACAGAACTGCTTTTTGGGGTTTTAATGATCATACATCTTTATGGAAGCCTCATCTCTTCCTTCAGAATTGCTGGTGATTTTAAACTACCCAACACCTAACCCACTGTGCCACTAAGACTCCTTTGAATAACAGTCATCTACAGGTTATGCCAGGATCACGACTATTTCTTCCTCTGTAACTAATGAAACTGAGTTTTAACTGCTCACAAGACACCAGTTATACTATTGGTGAACTGGAACATGGATGTGGGAGAGAGTGGTAGGATGGGTTGACTAGAGAAACAAATCCAGTGAAATTCACATGCATAAAGAAATAATTTTATATCAAAAAGTAATTGCATACTAAGAAAAAGTCACAGCCCAGTCCATATCAAGTCCCCAGAATCGGATATTAGCCCATATGTCTGATACTAATCCCTCTTAAGACTCACACAGCACAAGCAATGTTACAAAATGCAGGAAGTTAACAGGCCCACGAGTGCAAAGTGGTGTGGACTCCGTGGCAATGGAAGCATCGGCAAGGCTCTTGCAGGTCTCAATCTGGCTCAATGTGTCTCATCAACAGGAAGGTGAATGCACAGAGAGGGGCTCTCACGGGTCTCAGAAAGTCTTCGTGTGGCCTGTCAGCAGGAAGGCAAAGACAGAGAGGGAGGCCAGCCTCCAGAGGGCCATTTATTTCAGTTGCCCTCCAATCTACCTGTGACCTGACTGGCAGGCTGAATTCCACCCCTTCTCTCAATACCCTCAGTTTACATGAGGTTATGTAACTAATACCGAGAGCATGGCAGAGACTGACTGTTTGCCAAACCTACTTCTCTTTCCCCCAGGCTAAATAGATTACATTTTCCATCCTCTCTTGCACTTTAATATGACCATGAACAGAATTTTAACCAACAGAGTATAACTGGGAGTTATGCCCATTACTACCAGGCCTGGTTCATCAAATCCTACCATGGCATCCTCTACTTTCTCTTGCCTCTCCCCTGGCAAGCTATTGGCATCAGGTGACCTTGGGACTCATGTGTTGAGTATGGCAATCTCCACCTTTGGGTACCTGTGGAATGATCCCCTCTCCTTTTCAATCCTATTGAGATTGAAAAAAATTTTTTTTTTTTAGTTAAGCCCATTAGTGTGCTGTATCCAGCTTGTATTGTTTGGGATGTATTGATTACTAGAATTTCAGGACTTTAGTAAGCCATATGATATCAACTTGGTAGTTTGAAATCAGGTATGATTGGGACATGTATAACACAGAAATTAGCAACTACTATAAACCATGGATCTTATGTCATGAATCCAGCTGACCAGGACACCACTAGGAATTTATTTTACAGGTAAATAGGTAATAAAAGTCCTGAGATGTGAAATTGGCTTAAAGGTTGGATGGCAGGTGGCAAGATGTAGCCATTTAAAAAACAAATGCAAAAGAATGGAAAATCGGAGACTTGTGTTACCCAGTGGCAAAACTATTTGCTGAAACTATTGCCTATGATAACCTGGAAGGCAGACTAAGTGCCTGTGTGGCTTGTCCCAAGTGGTTGAAAAGCAGAATGTTAATAGCGTGCAGTGTAAGGAATCCAGGTTGTACAACGGTTAAGTGATTGGCTCTTAACTACAAGGTTGACTGCGTGAACCCACCAGCTTCCTCAAGGAGGGAGAGACTTGGAGATCCCCTTCTGGGAAGATTGCAGTCTAAAAACCCCATGAGGCATTTCTATAACTTGAAATTGAGTACTTGGTACACAGCAAGAACAATCATGAATACTGGCTATTACTGCCTGTGAATAAACAAATTAGAGGGCTTATAAAATTAAATGCTTATGATTTTGGAAAAATAGAAACTTTGTGAGTGGAAAAGGATTCTTTCAAACATAGATTCATATTCAATTAAAAACCCATCATAAACATTTTTAAGGTGGGGAACATTTTAATTCATACACTTTTCAGGTTTCATTTTGCATCAATAGAAAAGGAAAGTCAGCCCTCTGAGGAGCTCTCAGTCATAGCACTTATTGCTTCAGCCATCAGTTGCTGCATAATAAACCATTTCCCAAACCTAAGATGCAACGCAACAGGAATCACTTATTTTGCTCATGAATCTAAAATTTGAACAGAATTAGTCAGGAAAACTTGACTCTGCCCCTTTCATGTCATCTTTGATGACTTGAATGATGGCTGAAGGATGTGTATCTGAGGTGACTCACATGCTGGGTAAGTAGGTATTGGTTGATGTATATGACCTTGGGTGATGCTGAGAGTTGAGGGTCTAAGCTCTTTGGACATGATTCTCTCTACATGGTTCTCAACTTTCTCACATAATGGTGACTGGATTCTAAGAGCAAGTGTTCAGAAAGAGCCAGGAAGAAGACTACCCCTTTAATAATCTAACTTGGAAGTCATTTAGCATCTCCTCCTTTGTACTCCACTATCTGAGTAGTCGTGAAGGCCTGCCTAAGTTTAAAAAGGAGATAACATACATCCTACTTTTTGATAGGGGATGACAAGTTTAATCCCTGAGTATGATAGATGGTGAATATGTTGGGATGCTAAAAAAAAGGTTGGGGGGTCAAATCTACCAAGATGTGCCTTAAAAGAAAGTCATGATAACCCATTTAAGAAAAACCAATTACTGAAAATCTGGAGCACAGCTCTGCACTGACTTTGGATCACTATGAGTGGGAACCAACTGGTTTGTTTTGCCAAGTTCTAAGCAGGGCATGGTGGATGGGAAATATGTTTGTGGCTGTTTGCTGCTCTGATCCTGGTGGATAATGAGAGGATTGCCACCAAGTCAGTCCATTTTAGAATTCATCTTTACTAAGCAACAAAGTAATTTCATATCTTAAAGGAATATTTTAAGGTGAGCACTAGATTAAGACAGCCTAGAACTTGATAGTAACACAATACCTAGAACATAATCTATAGGAACAAGGGTCTTTAAGAGGTGTCAGGAGATAGAAGGAAGAATGGCTGTTGAATAAAACAGAGGTGAGGGGTCGTGGCTGTTCATTCATCCAACAAGCATTCGCTGAAGATCTTTGTGTGCTAAGTATGGTTCAAATTGCCAAAGAGACAGAAATGAGTGATTCATTTATGCCCTTAAGGTACCTAAAATAGCCATTGTGGGACAATTGTTGGAGGTGAGTAGAGAGACTATATCTTTCTATCTCTTAATCATCTATCTATCTGTCTATCATCTATCTATCATCTATCTACCTCTCTATTATCTTTCTCTCCGTCTAACTACTACTATAAACCCAATAATAACAGTGCTTACAGAGTACCAAGGATGGCAAAATGTCTCAATTTACTTCGAGGAAGTGTGAAAAGTGGTTGGAAGTGGCTTCTGTCTTATAATTCAATGCTTTTTCTATGACATCAAACTTTGTGTTGAATTGTGCCATACATATTGTAGAGGTATAGGGAGTTCAGCTGTTAAATTGTTTCCTTTTAAATCCCAAAGAAAAACAGGGCAAGGACATAATTGGATTTGTAAAAATGGGCAGGGAGAACATGAAAACAGACAATCCTCAGATTATGCAGGCATAAGCTTTGAGAGATTCCATTTTCTTTGAGACTAACTTGTTCAAAGAACTACTAAAAAGATGGTATTTGTTCCTGTTTTATTGCTTTTTACTTCCTTAGCAATATTTTGAGGGAAACAGTAATAACTCCCAAAATATTTTGAAGGAAAGATTATAATGGCCAAAAGACGGAGAGAGAAAAAATAAAGGAGGGAGATGGGAGATCTGTTAGTGCAGAATTGAGGCGTTAGCTAGACACTGACATCGGTTTTTCATGTAGCCACACATATTTATGATTCTGAAAACAGTTGACCCTGAATATTTTTTCTCCTTCACCTTTTACTTTCTTTTTTGTATATATTTGGTCCAGTGTCTGTGGAAACTGACAAAGATAAAACAGCCATGAAAATGAACACCACTTTGGCAAAAACCTAGGATTTGCCTGCTTACCTCAAAGGTAAGCAATTTGAAATTAAGAAGCAACATATCACTCAGAATGTGAGTCAAAGGGAAAAAGAGAGATGCTGTTAGATACAGCAAATGATAACTGAGCTTAGTGAATCTGAGATTGTTTGGAATTCCTGATGTATGACGTGGGAGACAAAAGGCTATTAGAAATTATGGACTCATTGTATTTGGAAACTTTATCTAATTTTCTATTTTTCCAAGTGTAGCCTTAGAACAGTTTTCTGATCAACTGTGTTCTGATTTTTCCTATCTCACCTGTTGTATTCAAAGCAATGTGTCTTCATGTGGTGCCCTTCCTATACCTGTGACAGATAACGGAGATTGAGTGGCATCACAGTGATATTCATGATATAAATAATATGACTTTAGAATAGAATGGCTACTGCTGACTACATAGTGGGGGGAGCTACCTAAAAAATCATGGAATTGCACTGGGTGGAGCGGATCTTTTCTAGTATGCATTCCCCTCCCACCCGCTCCCCAGCTCTGAGTTAGTGCACCCAGTGGCATTGCCAGGGAAGGTTCTCTCTCGTCA
Organism: Nesogale talazaci; assembly: GCA_004026705.1. Taxonomy (NCBI): domain Eukaryota; kingdom Metazoa; phylum Chordata; class Mammalia; order Afrosoricida; family Tenrecidae; genus Nesogale; species Nesogale talazaci. Next base: position 262,244 of record PVJH01000501.1, on the reverse strand, counting down.
CAGTGAATTTATTCATAAAAGCTATTTCACTCAAATCTCATTTTCTTGTGATGTCTGATGTAAGAAAACGGCATGTACTTGTGAAATTTTGTTTCCTCCTTTGGAAAATTGCTGCAGAAACTGTTGTGTTGTTGAACAAAGCTTACAAGGACAGCACCATGTGAAACACTCAAGTGTACAAGTGTTTTTCTCATTTCAAAAAAGTGCAATGTCGATTGATGACGAAAATTGTTTTGGACATCCGTCAACTTCCCAAATGAACAAAAATGTTTACTCGTAGTGCATATGGAGTTCTTTCCACTAGATCAGAGTATTAACCAAACTTTCTCTATAGAGCAGTGTTTCTCAACTTGTGGGTTGTGACACCTTTGGGGGCAAAAAGACCCTTTCACAGGTGTCATCTGATTCATAACAGTAGCAAAATTACAGGTATGAAGTAGCAATGACAATAATTCTATGGCTGCGTGGTCACCACAGCATGAGGAACTGTACTAAAGGGTCGCAGCATTAGCAAGGTTGAGGATCGCTGATATAGAGTTGTGAAATGACTGTGTAACTGTGTGTGTCAAAAAAGGCCTGATTTGTGGCAGATGCAGGGACTGGTCTTGCCACCAAAATGCATCTGCTCATGCAGTCATCTCAGGGTGCCAGTTTTTGTCAAAAACAGCATGCCTCTGTTGCCCATGCACCTCACTCACCTGACCTCACTTCATGTGACTTTTTTTCTTCTGTGAATGAAGAGGGGTATGAAAGACAGTGATGGAGGTGCTATCAGCCATGTAAACAGATGAGCTTGGAAAATGTTTCCCAGAATGGATTCTCAGCTTTGACCAATGTATTAAATTTTGGTGGTGTTTTTGATACCCCCTAGTATGAGAAAATGTTAATTTTAATAGGAAACTCCATTTGAAATGTATTTCACAGTTTGTACAGAGTGGGAAATGCTTAATTCTCACCATGTGAACTTCCAGGTTGCTCGGTTGAGTGGTGCAGATGTAGCTGTCTTGACAAACTTTGAAGTGAAAGTTTAGTTTTTACCTCAAAAATGCCTTGTAATAATCATGGCACATCAAAAACTGTATCTGTTTCAGCATGTCTTAGGCCAAGTTCTCTAGAGAAGCACAACTAGTAATGCCTGTCCAAATATAGAAAGAATAAAAGAAGTTTCTATCAAGAAAATGGCCTTTGGAGTTTTAGAAGTGGGCAGGTTCTGTCAGAGTCCAGGCAAGTTCCAAGTTCCCAAGTCTGTGGATCAGATGTTAAGCTAGATGCTTCTCCTAGCTCAAGTAGCTTCATGGACTGATGATCAATAGGAAAATCACAGGCTGATAACTGCAGGAGAAGATGAATCCAGGATCGACAGGTCAAGCTACGACTAGAGAGATAGACGAATCAAGTCCAGTAGGTCAGACTAGAAGACAATAAGGTAGAACATTGGCTCTCGTCCGAAGAGCAGAGATTGAAGAACCATAGGCAGGATCCAGACACAGCAAAAAGCAAGCAAGGTTTTCCATAGCATCCACTTACATATGAGGAAATGAAACCAACCTTATGGCCATCTGGTCAATTTCAACACCCAGGAACCATGGAGGTGTAGTGGATTAAGTGTTGGGATGCTAACTGCTAAGTCAGCCATTTGAAACCACTCGTTGCTCCTCAGAGGACAGATAAGGTAGTCTTAGATTTGCAGTCTTAGAGAACTACAGGAACAGTTCGGTAAAGTCTCTATCAGTTGGATTCTACTCGATGGCAATGAGTTTGGCTTTGGTTCAGAGTTTATGTTTTATAAACGAAGAAAACAAACATATTGGATGTATGCATAAAAGGCAAACACATAACAACTACAGTCCTCATTTTTGCAGCTGGTCACACTGCCATAACTGGTATTAAGAACTATCTTTCCCCACAATCTAGTCCTTATTCCCTTTGTCCTCAGCAAACACTCAACTGATCCTGGTTCTTTGTCTCATTCAGTGACACAGCCTTCTTTTCTGAAGCACCTGGGCCATTAGTAGTCATGTTAGGATGGGGTGTTGTTTACCAGTGATTTTAACCACGACGCATAGCAGTACTTCTAAAGACTTTCCTGGATTCAGATGCCTCGGGAAGGGAGTTAGTTTTTCATAATGGAAGGGGGAGATTGACCAGTGAGTCAAGTCCAGCTTTGGGCTTGCAGGAAAGAAGGGAATAAATTGTTAACTGTCATATGACCCATTCTGACCCAGAGGTACCCTGGAGGAAACTTATCCAGTGGCAGGAAAGAGCACCATTCAGTCACATGGTTGTATTCTCCCACAGCCAGTGATACAGAAAGAGCAGCTTCCTCTTACTGCTCTCATGTGATACATCAGTCTCATGGTCATACAGCTTCCAGGGGTGAGGTCACAAAACAGAGTTTCTTTTATGGACTTGACTTCTGTGAGGTTTGTGGAGACTAGAATTACAAGGTTCTGGTTCGCTTGATCGTGGTGGGGAAACCTGTCAAGGGGATTTGTCTTTTCAAGAGGCGACATGTTCTAAACGTTTCAAAAACTTCAAAGTCAGAGACAATTAAAGCTAATAGAAATCTATTTGTATCCACAATTTAGCAGAGTTTGAGACATTTGGGCTACATTTGGTGTAGCGAGATTAATAAGCTAGATTTTTTTTCTACAGACAGATCCTATTAGACATGGGAGGAGCTTGGGATTGTGAGAAGGGCTCCTACATTAGCTTTTTAGCTTTTATGTGGAATTTCCACTTGCAACACTGTTCAAACAGACTTCTCTCTTAAGATTTTGATAAATTTGTGAATATAAGTAAGGAGAATTAACTTGTGATAGGTTAATTGTGCCAACCAGGTCAATAGGAACATATGGACAGAGATTAATCAGGTTATAGTTCAAATGTAGGACAAAGAGATCAATGACTCTGCAAGGCCCACCCCTCCCTCTCATGCTTTCTGGTGATCGGACCAGTGAGCTGCTGCCTTAGCTGGTCCTCTGCCTCAACCTGTGTGCAACACCACCTGTGGACCAAGCCAATCCACAGACTGTGTAGCTAGGGCTTGACATCTAGAGAGCTGGAGGATGATGGCAGCTGACCACTCTGAAAGGGATCACAGTAGGAGTCTTTGTATCCATTGGGAAAAATATATGGAAAAAAGCAAAATAATAAAAAAGCCCGGACTTAATGGTTTGATAGAAATTGGTGGAACCTCAGACATCATGGCCTTAGACACACTTCAGTCTTGGGCTTGAATTCCCTTCTGTTGATCAACCTGTAGTCAAATGATAGGCCTCTAAGGTGAGCAAAAGCCTCAGGGAAATAGTCACTCCTTAGAACAAGCAACCTCAGGAGACCAAAAGGACAGTGTTTGCCCGGGATAAAACTGAGAAGGCAGGAAGGGAAAGGAAAGAAGGAAGAATGGAAATAGGAAACGCAAGGAGGATTACATTCTGGAGATTTCCGTCATGTCACAAAACAAAATAGGTATGAATTGTTGAGTTGGAACCACTGTTCTCTGTAATTTACCCTAAATCACAACAGGAAACAAGACAAAAACAAACTCAACTGGAGTCAGGACACATGAGTTCTAGGTAAATGAAACAATTTAGTAAATATTTATTCATATTTAACATTCTCTGAGCTGCTAGGGAAACAATGGTCCCTTCATGGAGTTTACAGACTAGCAGAGAAGATAGACATTAAGACTGATTATACAGTCTCATATAAAGAAAGAATTACATAAATAAAATGCAAAATTACTGTATTGGGAAGGGCTCTGGAGAAGTCAATGGTGCTTTGAATAAAGGATTCAGACAGAATCAGGGAGAGAAGTCAGTGTTTCTGAATGAGAAGTCTCTGTTTGAGGGTTTGGGTGGGGAGAAGCTTAGAAAAGCATGCTAGGAAGTTGAGCTAGCATAGCCAAAGGCAAAAGTGTTGCATTAGTTCAGGTTGACTAGAGAAACACATGCAGGGACACTTGTGTGTGTAAGAGTGCTTTATATAAAAGAGAGATTGTGTATTGAGTAAACATCCCAGTCCAAGTCCATAAGTCCGATATTAGTCCATATTTCTGATAATCGTCCATCAATTCCTCTTTAGACTCACACAGCACATGCAATGACGCTGAATGCAGGAAGCTCACATGCCAGTGGGTGAAAAGTCTTGTGGATCCAGTGGCAGTGGAAGCATCATCAGAACCCTTGCTACCATTAGCGTGGCTCCATGAGGCTTGACAACAGGAATGTGAAAACACAGAGCATGTAGGTTGCCTCCAGGCAGAAGAGAGAAAGTTTCCAGAATTCTTATGGGAAGGCCACGCCCACTAGCAGACATCATTAGGCTGTGACCTGATTGATAGGCTAGATTTCACCCTCTTCACTGTTAATATCCTCAAGTTGACATGAGATGATGTCACTAGCACAAGTGCGATGCTCTCTTGTCTTGCCTCTGCCAATATAACTTAAATAGGGTGTTATAACTAGACAACTAGGTCAGTGTAAATACATTATAGTATAACCAGACGGTCATTAGTTCCTTTATGAAATTGAACAATTCACGATCTTTCCAAGCTTTTTAATTATGTGGGAAATGACATGAGCTTGAATTTCTCCCTGTGCTACTTCCTGTCTTTAAGATCTTTGTCATCTGTTGAATATACATAATAGTATCTGCATTACCACTCTCCTAAAATCATGCTGTATTTCAACCCAATTGATGTGGACCTGTATGTAACCATAAGCTTAGGGTTTTTTTCCCTAGTCAATGCCCAAGTTCAGCCTAAGGAAAGGAGTTTCAGCCAGAGAATATTAAGCTACTCTCACTGCCTGAGGTGGTGAAAATGGCATAATTTAACACACGGGTCTTTGGGGAAATGCTCCTCCATTCTCAGGGTGGACAGCTGGCATCACTCAGGAAACTAAGAATAGAGACTTGTCATCACCTACAAATAGAATCAACGGACTTTTAATGGTAGGTTGCATAATAGTTTTCATCTGGCTGTTTTCCACAATATATATGTTTAAGTGAATGAAGTTTTAAGTTAGTGTTATTAAAATATCTTATTTACAAAAATATAAAATCTCTTCAAAGGCCTCATCAGGAAAGTGGATTTGAATTGTGTGTGTGTGTGTGTGTGTGTATATCATATAAAATACTTAGGGGGGGGCTGCAGGATAAAGAACTCTGAGACCTCCACTATTGTTCTGCTTCTGTCTTAAAGGAAGAGGGTAAAGTATTAAAATTTGTGGAAAAATTCTGTTTTCTTTTAGTTTCATTTTCCACACACTTTTTGAAGCACCCTAAAAATACCCAAGCGCTTCAAACAGCACATCTTTTTCTGTTTAAAAATGTGTACTTGGGAACCCAGAAACTTTCTCAATATCTCTGCCTCCAGTATGCCTTGGCTAGTTCAGCCCTTGAGTACAGCTGGAGTGGTATCAGTGTGGTACTGACCTGAAATCCTCACAGCTCATGAGAGAAGGTGTGGCGGTCACTGATCTGTGTCAATTTCAGCACTGGGAGTCTAGGGGTGGAGTCTACCTTGTCAATCTGGAGATAGCTAATGAGGCCTCAGTGTGGGCATGACTTTCTCCTGAGAATTCTGAGAAATCTCGTGTTATTTCCCCCCGTGGAGGGGAAAGACTTATAGCTGAGTCTCTGGCAGACATTGCAACCGACAAGACAAAAATATCATTTCCTTGGGATGCTTGACTGACAAGACAAGATGGCGGCATGCTGACAGACCCTGAGTCCTGGATGAGCTGGAGGAGAAGTCACATGGGCTTACTCTGATGGAACCGGATCTCCAGGGCCAGAGAAGCCACGTGGAGACTCCTGCCAGTGCTGAGATGCTTGGGAGACCACGGGGAGACCCTTGCCAGTGTTGAGATGCTTCTACCACCCTGGATACACAAGTCGCTGCACCCACTGCCTTGTGATTATCCTGGTGTCATTGCACATTCTTTGTGAGTTGGAAGAAGACTTTATAGACCGGTATTGGAATCGGACATATGGACTAATATAAGATTTATGATCTTGGACTGGACTGGGTTGGCATGCTTTCACTATATTCCATTCCTCTTGTATACCTTTCCCTTATATACATATGTGTGTTTATGAATTTGTTTCTCTAGTCTACCCAGACAAACACAGAAGGCGTTCCCCTCTTCCCCCCCCCCCCCCGGAAGTTCTTTCTTTTGGCTCCCTGGCTCCCCATTGACTTCTAAAACTTTATTTTCAGCTCCTACTTTATTTTCCACTACTACAGTAGTGGCACAGAAACACAATCACCCACTGAGGCTCATCCCTCTAGCTTGTGTTGTTAGTGTTGAGGGCCCAGAAGCGTTTCCATGGGTGAAGAGAACTGGGATGAGTGAGTTGCACCCCTGTCATGGAAGTGCCCAGTGTGAGATGATCTTTGCTGGAAGTCAGCTTGTAATAATGCTATGAAACATGTCAGGAGCTGCGGTGGCACTTTGAATTAGGCATTGGGTTGCTATCTGTACAAGTTACTCTGTGGAGAAAGATGGAACCATCTGCTCCTATAAAGATTTACAGTTTTGTGTGGGCTCTCTATGACTTGATGGTAATGGATATGACACACATCATAACTTTAGAGGAAACATCAAAGAAAGGTAACTCATTTTGGGAGCAATGGAAAGGCCACATGGAGGAACTAGGGTTTACATTGAGTTTTGAAAAATGAACAGGTTTTGACTGGCATAGAGAAAAGGAAAACACATTTCAGAGAGGAAAATCCCTTGAGAAAAGGCCACAAACAGGAAATAAGAATTTGTAGCACTAGAGGCAGACAACATTGGCTGAAAGATGAGATGTTTAGGGAAATGCAGTGCTGATAAGACTTCGAGGACTGAAAAATGACAAGTGATGGAGGGATCTTTGAAAGTCAGACAGGCGCTTGGACTTTATTTTCCACCCGTGTTGTCATTGACAGGATTTTAGCCAAGAAGTGATAGCAGAAAACCACTCTTGAAGGCAGGGATGACAGAGAGGAGAACATTTCTGGGCAGTGTTGGCCTACAGAAATACAATGTGAGCTGCTGATACAAGCTACACGGCATACATTTTCTCATAGCCATAAACCTTGGGTACCTGATGGTATTGTCATAAATTACCACAAACTTAGTGGTGTAAAAAGCACCTCTCCTCCACCCTCCAAAGCTATGAATCAGACATATGGTTAAAAGCAAGGGGTCAGCAGGGCTGATTTCTTTGGGAAAATCTAGGGAAGAACATGTTCCCTGCCTTTTCCTGTACTCCTAAATCTGGAGAAGGGAGTTGGGAACAGTTGACGGGATGGCAATCCCATCCCCTAGCAGCATGTTAGAGACTTCAAGAGGCTCTTCTCAGGTTATGAGAACCTCCCTCCAGGTCTGAGGTCATTACTGAACCTCCCACACCATGGTGACTTTTAGTCATCAGTGAGAATGGGAGTGGGAGTGGGAAGATGCTAATTTACAAAAGTGTTTATCTTTTAAGAATAACAGTATGTCTATAGCTACCAAATGGCTTGGGCATCTGGCAATGACATGGTTAATCTGATGAAGAGAGCTAGCAGAAGGCAATAAACATTTCTTTCTCCCCATTCTCTTCAACTCCCACAGAAATTTCTCTCTCTTTAAAGGCCAAATGATTGGGCCATACTTTACGTGACTTTTAATATATTCTTCTTTGGGACACACGAACCTAGATCCCTGTGTCCAAACTCTTAACTGCCATCTCTTTGTCAGCTTGTAGTTAGGCGATGACTTGTATGTTGCTGGAAGATTCCTACTGGAATTCCAGACACCAGCATAGGCCCCTCTAAATCTCAGAGCCAGTGTCACTTCCAGACTAGGAAGAAAGACTTGGGAATCTGCTCCCCAACATTACCCAGTAAAACTTTCTCGATCACAGATACCCCAGAGAGCTCAGGATTGGGTAATGTTTTCTTCTGTTGTACATGGAGTCGTCATGACACAAGGCTGACGCAATGGCACTTCACAACCACATTTCCTTAAAGAGGCATTTTTGTGTAGCAGTTCCAAACATGTGTTTGGGTAGCAGACGGCTTCAGATGTTAGTTCTGCCTTTTACTCATAAGTTTGTCTTTGAGCAGACCTCTTCACATCTTTCTACCACAGTTTCTCACTAAGAAATAGCAATAGTCATAGTATTTACCTCTTGGTGTTATTGTAAGAGTTAACACATACATACACATATGTGCATGTGTATATTAATACCCACATCTGCTCTGCCCTCTGAATCTTCTCTAAGTGTTCTAGAACATTTTGTCTTTATTTTAAAATGTGAATGATTCTCCTAGAAACTTGATGGCATAGGTGCCTCTTGCTTAAACCTATTCCATCCCCACTTCTCCCCGAACCAGGGGCCCTGCAGTGAAATGTTTGGAGACATTTACTTGCATTTTACCTATAGACCAGAATTTTGTTACAGAGAGCTCTACAGGCCAGACAAAGGCCTCATTGATTAATCCCTGGTACAGCCGACTCTAGCCAGATTTTAAAAAAGAATTAAATATAAAAAGGTGAAAAAGAAGTGCAAACATACCCTAAGCCAATATTTATATTGCTATGTTGTAGAGCTATTTCCTCATTTTGTAACTGCATTAGTGCCAAGGTTAAAGGCAAAAACTTGGCAGAATTGGCACAGTTTTCCAAAGCTCAAACAGCAAATTATCAGCAGACATTGAATTCTCACTTAAATTTTTTTATTCCTTACCTCTGGGTACCATATATAAACCAAGGAAGGAAACCGTATGAAAATTTTAAAATACTGTTCTTTGATTGACTGGTGCACAAAAACACATCCCCACTGATAAAGTTGAACCGTTCTTATTTTTCTATTTCCATAACATGTACAAGAAGAAGATGCCATTGTGAACATGCATGCACTAGCACACTTTAAAAAGACTACCATTTCAATCTGGAGACTTTGACTTTTGTTCACTCATGACCCAGGAACTGAATGATTGCTTTTCTGCAAAATTATTTAAAAAGTTGACAGCTTTGTTCTACTACTCTATAGATGACACTCAGGGAACACCATCTACTTTTTCTATCTTTCTCTTTAAAGATAGGTTTCATTATCACTATGTGCACACCTTCCTGATACGATTACCGAGGACATGTCGGGGCATGAGCAAGAGGGTGAAAAAAGCTGATGGTTCCTGGCTATCAAAAGATATAGCATCTGAGGTCTTAAAGACTTGAAGATAAACACCAGGCATATAGCTTTGGAGCAACAAAGCCACCATAAAAGAAGCACACCAGCTTGTGCTACTATGATGTGTGGAAAAAAAATCAGATATCAGGTATCAAAGAACAAAAATCATATCATTATGTGCCCACCCTCATGACATGATTGCTGAAGACAAATGGGTGCAGAGGCAGACCGAGTGAAGGAAGCCGATGGAGCCCAGCCACCAAAGGATAAAGTATCTGGGGTCTTAAAGGCTTGAAGGTAAACAAGCAGCCATCTAGTGCATAAACAATAAAACCCACATGGAAGAAGCACACCAGCCTGGGTGTTCACGAGGGGGTCTAAGGGAGCAGGTGTCAAGCATCACATAACAGGAATCACATCACCAAGAATGAGGGGGAGAGTAAGGTGGGGACCCAAGGCCCCTTACAGAAGAGTTGCAGGGAGGAGACGGGCCAGTTAGGGTGCAGTAGTGATGAAACATACAACTTTCCTTTAGTTCCTGAAGGCTTCCTCCCCCCAACTATCATGATCCCAATTCTACTTTACAAATCCAGCTGGACTGGAAGAGGTACACTGGTAGAGATGGGAACTGGAAATATGGGGAACTCGGAACAGATGAACCCCTCAGGACCAGTAGTAGGAAGGGTAGTTACTGGTTGGGTGGAGCAAAGGAGGGGTAGAGAGGGGGAGACAATGACAAGGATCTACACATAACCTCCTATCTGGAGGATGGATATTAGAGGAGTGGATGAGAAGAGATGTTAGGCAGTGTAAGATATGACAAAATAATAATGATTTATAAGGTATTAGGGTTGGTGGGGGAGGGGGCATGGGGAGGGAGAGGAAACGATGAAAAGCTGATATCAAGAGCTCAAGTGGAAAAGCGGATATTTGGAGAATGATGACGGCAGCAGTCATGTGAAGGTTCTTGGCACAGCATATGTATTTATATATTGTGATAAGCAGTGAACAAGCCTCCAATAAAATGATAAAAAAGAGATAGGTTTCAGGGCTGTATATGGACACTGTTTAAAACTTCCCAGAACCTTGTGGTAACTGTGTGGTTGAGACCATTGGTTTTCACCCGGGGACAATTTTCTCCTCTAGGGGACACAACCTTTAGAGAGATTTTGATGGTCTCAGCTGTGGAGAGGGGTGTTGCTATTAGCCTATAGTAGTTAGAACCCAAGGATGCTGCTAAATATTTTACAAGGCACAGGGCAGCCCTCTACAATAAAGAATTATACAGCTCAAATATCCAGAGTGCTACTGGCTAGCAAGCTCTGATCTAGAATCCAGGGAGGAGGGGTAAGCCTGGATAAGAGAGAAAAAAGGAGACAGAGACAAAATAAGCAAGGCGATATTTTATTTTAAAGATTAGTGTTTAAGTTTTATGTTTCTACCAAGTATAACATTAAATACTACCATATGGAGAGCATCTGATCAGTGGTCATTTCAGTTAGTCACATACCCTGCAGTTGTTCTTTGACAGAAATTCATAATTTGGGTATCTGCTGGGGAGTCTGCGATCAAACAGTCCTAGGGTCCAAGTCTGAGTCCAGGTTTTCTTTGTGATAAGACATACACTTATATAAGAGGAAGTAGTCTGGTTTCTGTTGTTTAATTGATTTCACTTCAAAGAGACCCATCTCAGCTAGCTCCAAAGAAGATTGCCAGGACGATAAGATGAGAGTCCCGGGGGAGAAGAAGGGTCCAATTTGGCCCTGACCTTACAGCAAGTTTCTTTGTAAGAAAATCAGGATGCAAGATCATAGACTTTGGAGTCAGCTGAACCATGCTTAGGAGTTCCTGGGGAAAGTGATGGACCACTAATCAGGTTCCTCCAAAGTAAGGCTTGGTGATCTACTTCGGAAGGTCACAGCCTGAAAAACTTTTGGAGAAGTTCTATTTTCCACACCTGGGGTCACCATTAATCTGAATGGAACTGACAAAAACAAGGAAGATTACTGTTCCTCTAGGCCTCATGGGTATTAGATTACTTGGCTACACAGAACCTTGGTTTTTCCACCGATTAAATGACTGGCCAATAGGAACCTTGTGGAGTTGTGACAAAGATGAAATGAGAAGTGTTGTAAAACTCTAAGCAGAATATAGAAAATGGAGTAGATCTCAGGGAATTGTGATGACTTTAACTTTATAAATTTATGTTTTGAGTTGGAAAAAATAGATAATAAAATAAAAAATAGATAGAGTGGAATGGAAACCAACAAACCCATGGCCCTTAAGTTGAATCAGAGTCACAGCAATCCTGTATGTTAGAGTACAATGACTTTTTAGGGTTTCTTGGCTATGACTTTCCTTTTTAGAACAAACCTTTCTTCCATCTGCCAATCTTTAGGTTGGTAGTGGATCACGAACTGTGCCAACCCACGATCATTACCTTCTAGGTGGGGAGCAATAAAGACTCCAGCAGTGGAACTAAACTCAAAGGAATAACAAGGCTTACTGCTTAGTTAGAGACGAAGGCATCCACTGAGATTATGGACCTGAAATCATCCCCATGCCTCGACTTTCAGGGCAACAACAGACAGACACATGAAGTGAACAACAAACTGTGCAGGCATCACTCCTAAGAACAGCCAACCTCAGATGACCACAAGGACCGTTTTTGCCCCCCCAGGTAAAGCTTTAAAAGCAGGGAGGGATAGGAAAGAAGGAGGAATGGAAACAGGAAACACAGGAGGAAGTTAGAAGAGTGCTTGACAATCGATGTCACAAGACAAAATGTGCATGAATTATTGAATAGAAAAACCAGTGTGCTCTGTAAACTTTCATGCAAATCACAATGAATGAAGCAGAAACTTGGTTTTGCTTCTTCCTTGGCTAAAGGTAGCACATGCTGCTTTGTTAAGTATCCCAACTCATTATTCTAGATATTAACCTGTGGTGCTCAAGCTGTATAAACTAGGGCTCTAGTGTGTTGGTCACAACTAGAGGTCAAGATGAAGTGCACAGAAGAAGGTCCACTTTGGTTCTTAGTTACTTGATAATTTCCCTAGCTCTTTTGACATTTCTTAGGACCTGAGAATGGTAGGAACTGTGGGTACCAGAAGAGGCAGACTAGTCTTGCTGGTCTAGAAACCAAACTCACTTCCATCCCGTCAGTGCTGACCCATGGAGAATCCCTGGGCATTTCCAAGTCTCTGACCACTCAGCGAGGTAGAAGGTCCAGTCTTTCTCTTGTGGAGCTGCTGGCAGTCTCAAACTGTCGACCATGGGATTGCAGGTTAATTCCCCAGAGCTCCTTAGTCTGCATGGTAGAAAGGTAATTAACCAGCGATCCTAGATTCCAATCATGGTTTTTGCCTCTGAAGTTATATGACCTTACACTCTGAGGTGCTTAACCTTTTGTTTACCTCTGACCTCAGACTGGCCATAACGGTTATTAGGAAATTCACTACTGTCCACAAAGGAATGCTTGGAAGGTTAATGACATGATTGTGCCTAATCTTGGTGATGAGGAGTGAGAGTAAATGTCTACCTTTTGGAAAAGCACAATAAATCTACCAGGTAAGTTATGTTTCTTTTATTAAGCTACACATATCCTAAAGGGAATCCTTGCGAAAAGCTTTCATGGCTTAATTTCCTATTCTCTTCAGTGGCCTGAGAGAGTTCCAGTCATATTGAAGTAGCGCAAATATAGTCTCAGCACAGAGGGGACAAGCGTATTAAAGGGCTCCGAGTTTCCTGCAAGGACCCACCTGGTACAATGATCTAGTTACTTAATGTGCAATGTTTTCCTCATCATTTTCATGGAACAAGTCACCAGGCCAGTCTTCAGAGAAAGGTCACTCAGATATTTCTGTTGGTGTATTTATTTGATTATTCTTTTAAATGAAAGTTTCCCAGGCCACCCCGCCTCACCTTTCCTCCATCTCCATTCTTTCTCCCCACACTTTCCTACACCTGAGGCAGCTTCATACCCTTCTAGTAAACCATCTCTGCAGGAAGGCACCCTTCCAAGTTCTTGAAATCTCCATGATCTGAGATAGAAAATATAAATCTGAAGAATAAAGAGAGGGCACTGTGGCTTTGGCCATTGTCTGCTATCTGCAAGTTCCGTGATTCGAACCCACCAGGCGCTCCCAGAGAGGCAGCTGTGGCCGTCTGCTCCTGTAAAGATCGCAGCCTTGGGCCACGTTCTACTCTGTCCGATCCTGTCCTTCCGAGTCACAATCAACTAGATTTGGGCTCTGCCAGCCATGGTCGAGAGTTCTGTCCATAGGTGCATGTGGCTCTGAAGGAAGACTGAAGACAATTGAAAGGATTTTAGTCAGATAATGGTGACTTCATTTATTTGGAAAAAGAGAGTTACAACTCTTGAACAATTTTCAAATTGTCCATTTCCAAAGTTTGCCTACCCCTGAACTCAACGATAGGGGGCATATTGGGAGGTGTAAGACTTGACTGCCTGAGATGATGTGGGGAGCAGGGTGAGGGTGGTGGGGGCATGCTGCTTCCTCAGTATCAGCTGTGAATTTTAAGCAAAGAATTCCCTCTGTGTAAAGAAAAAAAAATGAATATTTATGAGTATGTGTGATCTTCCCAGTTCCATGTGAGAGAATTTTGCATACTTTATCTGGCTTCGTGTTTACATCAGCTTTTGAAGAGGTAAGCACCGCTTTTCACTGATTAAGAAAGAGCAGTCAAGGAACTTGCCCAAGGCCACACAGCTTGTAAACAAGCATCAGGATTGAAATCCACATTAGTCTGCCTCCCAAGTTCATGTTCCTTTTCATTAACCAAGAAGTCTTTGCAAATGGAAAATGCCTTTTCCCTCATATTTTTCTCCTCCTAAATTGTCTTGAACCCATTTGTGACTTTTCTCTCCCGGGATTTGGGAAAACTCAGTTATAATAAGGCACGCGACTATGGGAAAACGAAGGCAGAAAACTTTTTGCAAGCTTGATGATCTCCATTACAGCAAATGCCATTGTATCTGTAGTTTGTAAAGTGCTTAGTGTATGAATGTAACCCTATTATTAACCAGTAATAGTGTGCATTATTATAATAACATACAATTATTTAGCTTGGGTAAAATTAGAAAGGTGTGTATTTAAGATGTCATCCAGGTTCTATTTTTTTGGAGACCCACTGGAAAGCACTGAATTCATTTAATGAATTGCATCATAAGCTGAATCTCATAGGAAGTTGATTGGCATCATTTTTCTACCTTTACTCGGAAACTTCCTAATCTCTAGTAATATTCACCACCTTGAATTTATTAACGTTGAAAAGGCATTCATTGAGCAGCATGTCTTATGATTCTTGCTATGTAAAGTTCCATGGGAAATATTTGGCCTGACTGCTACTAAGTGAGTAAGTTTATCTTACCGTGGTAAATAAGGAGCCCTGGTTCTGTCGTGGATTTTGTGTTGGGCTACCGATCGCAAGGTCAGCAGTTCAAATCTACCAGTGAACTCATGGGAGCAAATTGAGACTTCCAGCTTCGCTAGCGATTTACAGCCTCAGGAACCCCAGAGGCCATTCTGCTCTGCTCTGTCCTATGGGGTGGCTGTGAGCACAGCTGACTTGACGGCAGGGACTATTGTGACCATTGCACGAGAGGCTTCATAATGTGCATGAAAAAATGGAGTGAAAGGACAGTGGATTTTTGGACAAACTTACTGATACCCTCTTCTATATAAAGTCATTTGCCATTGGAATATTTTCTCTGTACCAACAATGAGATGAATGAAGTTTATCGTGCTGTTCAAACATCACCATTATTCGTTTCCAAAATTTCCCACTGTCCCTGAGAAACACAGTGTCTCCTACGCGATGCTCCTCTCTCCCTTCTTTCCTTCTGTCTCTGTACACTCTGCCTGTTGCATAGAGTTCATATAAACAAGAGCATGCTGTTTTTGTCCCTTGGTTACCGACTGACTTCAGTAAGTACTGTGTGTTTGAGAGTTGCCTGGGACATCAGCCTACTCCCTGGAGACCAGATGCTGACAACCAGAGACCACTAGCTCCATGACAGTTCACTCACTAAATTACCCCACTATCAGAGAATACTTAAGCTGAGATGATTCTTCAGTCTCTTAAGTAGACTTGTGATTTGTTATTGCCTCCACCTTGTAGAAAGTATTGATAAAAAGAGGTGATTAAGCCTGTGTGATCATGAGGTGTTGACAGAATCAGGTAGCAGGCATCAGAGACCCAGAATAAAAAAATTCATATTTATGTGAATGACTGGGAGGATAGAGTGGAGACCCAAACCCCACATGTAGACAATTAAACATCCCCATTACATAAGGGGTGGAAGGAAGGGATGAGCCAGCCAGGGTGCAGTATAACACCGAGGAAACATACAGCTTCCCTCTAGTTCTTTAATGCTTCCTCCCGTCCACTATCATGATCCTAATTCTACCTTACAAATCTGGCTACATCAGAGCATGCACATGGGTACACATAAGAGTTGGAAACACAGGGAATCCTCGGCAGGTAAACCCCTCAGGACCAACATTGAAAATGGCAATACCAGGAAGGTAAGGGGAAGGTGGGGGGAAATGGGGGAGCTGATCACAATGATTGATATATAACCCACTCCCTGGGGCATGGTCAGCAGAAAAGTGAATGAAGGAAGATATTGGACAGTGTCAGACATGACAAAATAATAATAATTTATAAATTATCAAGGGTTTATGAGAAAGGGAGGGGAAAATGATGAGCTGATACCAAGGGAGCAAGCGAGCAAGTAGAAAGAAAATATTCTGAAAATGATAGCTGCATATGTGCAATTATACTTGACACGCTGGATGTATGCATGGATTGTGAAAAGAGCTGTAAAAGCCCCCAATAACATGATTCAAAAAGAAATATTAAATGCAAGGAAAATGAAAAAAAGGAAAGAAACATGGTGAAGGTCAATTGAAATGATTGACTAGGAGAGGTGGTTAAAGCTGGCATGTATGTCTATAACTTCCTAGAAACAATGGTGAGAACTTTAGTGGTAGTTAACTTGGAACTAGTGAAACTAACTTAGATTTTTTTAAAGCACGGTTCTGAGCAGTTCATACTTCCCTAGCTCCATGTATTTGAGGAAAAAATCATATGGTTCTAGCCCTTTACAAGCATATAAAACAATATACAAGTAAATGTAATATAATATGTAAGTGCGTTTAACATAAACAATATGGAATTTGTGATATGTTGTGTCAGCAGAAAAACAACCAATTGTCCATGAGTCAATCCCAACTCCTGGCAGCCCCATGTATGTCAGAGTTGAATTCTATCTATTCCAGTGGGTTTTCAATGGTGGATCTTTTCTAAGGAGCTCTGTAGGGCTTTCATCTGAGGAGTCCCTGGGTGGACTGGACCCTCCGATCACTTGATTAGAAACTGAGCATGTTAGTTTGGTGCCACCCAGGCACTCCAGTAGAAGCAGTATTTGAAATGATGATCCAATTTAGCAACATTGTAATGTTTCCACATTGCATACATGACACAATATAGCTTCTGGAGCTATCAAGATGAATCTAAAGTCAACCTTAGACTTTAAACATGTATCAGTTAGCTGGAGGTAGGATAACATAGTCTTCCAATGGGTCATTCGTTTATCTATGCTAATCTTTAATGAGAGAATTTGACAGAGATATAAAACTTCAGCCATCAGTGTGGGAGCCACTACACCCATCAACATAACTAGTTTCCTCCGAAATGTCTGGTTTGATGCTAATGCCAGCCTCGACTCCTATTTGATGAAGAATATTCTCTCTCATTCTTGGCTAGTTCCCTTTGGAAATCTCTAGAGGTGAGAGCCTGGAAGCTATTGCTTTGCTAGTGGAGGGTACGTAGTCTTATCATGAACTCCATGGAGTTGCCAAAACGAACCTGAGTTCCTGGGAACCATTCAGAATAAGGAGATTTACTAGAGCTTGGACCTCATCCACCATTGTAGCCAGGAGCCCAGAATCAAATTAGATAATGGAGACTGGATCCAGCTTGCCCAAGGGTCTGGCAAGAACACAAGTGTCTGTGTACATGCTGGAGCTTCATGCTGTTCTGTGCCTGCTGCAGGGAGACACGGAGATCGGTGTTGATTAACATGCAGCTAAATGCTGGACCTCCATCCAAGTGGTTTGATTCACAGCCCTTCACTCTGCAGGTGTGGCCAAGACTTCCTTTACCCAGGCTTGCTCTCTTGAGGTGGCTTCTTGCTCTCAGTTACTTGCCCCCAGGGGCAGGGGCAAACCCTTTTTTGGTTTCTGGCTGCCACAAGGGACAGGGTGAGTCTTGTTTGGCTAGGCAGAAGGTGGTGAATCTAGCTTTTGTTTTGCAATCCTTTCGGGACCTGTTTACAACAGAGGATTTCATGATGAGTAAAATTTCGGTCATTCTAAAAGAAAAATACATCCACTGATGTATTTGTCTCCTGGCTGTGGTTTCTGAAGTCATATTAAATTACATTAAAAGCACTTCTCTCATTGCCACTGGTCTTTTACTAGTCAGTTAGACATTTACAAAGATGAGATGTGGGTGAAAGATAAAAAGTGCAATGACTGTCACTGCCTTGGGGGAGATGTTCTCATAGGGAGGAAGTGCATGCTGGGTGAAGCAAGGAGGTCATTTATGGGCAGCAGGATCTCTTTAGCATTCTCTCTTCTGCTGCTCTGCTGTCTTTTTCTTAAAATGCAGCTTAGTTTTGCCAGACCAGTTATTTTAAGCACTTGACAACAATTTCATAACTTCCGCCTCGGCATTAAAGTAGATTTAAGCTGCAGAAGGGCGGAGGAAGAGGAGGGTCGGGGCGGAGGATGAGGGCAGACAACAGGCCTAGGAGTGGGTATTTTCAAGGCCAGACTATTAAGAGCGTATCTTGATGCACTTAAAGCTTGACCTCCCTTGTGATCCATTTAAATCTGTTCTAGTTTTAAATATTTTCTACTTTCTTCTGGATGGAGGTCTTCGTCTGTTTTATTTTGTTACTGTTAATGTTTTGTGGTTTATTTTTTCAATGTTTTTATCTCTATAAACTCTATGATGGGTAAATCTAGAGAGACAGTAACTGGATTAATGATTCCTTGTGGGTGGGGCAGGCGAGGCAGGGAAGAAATAGGGATAATAATAGTGAGTAGAAGAATGCAGAAAATGTCCTGGAACTGATTGTGGTAATAGTCGTACAACTCTCCTTGATGTGACCGAAGCACTGAATTGTATGATCTGCAAATTACATGCCAATAAAACTGTCAAATAAAAAATTAATTAAAAAGGGGGTAAGAGAACTAAGGAAGTATGCCTCTGCTGCATACTTAAAAAATCATCACAGCCCAATGCCTGTCACACAGTATGTTATCAATATATACGGGGCACCCAAAAGAAACTGGAATTATTTGCCCCAAAGCTGTGTGTGTGTGTGTATTTACAAAACAACCTTATCACCTTCAAAGTACTCTGTTACACAATACATCTGTCAAATCTGTGATTACATTCTTGGAAACATTTTTCAAACTCTTCCGTATGTATGGCTGACAACACCGCCTTCATTCTTTCTTCACCTCTTCTACTCTTTAGTCAAATAGCTGTCCTTTCATGTCCCTCTGCATTCATGGAAACAAAAAGAAGTCACACATAGCCAGGTCAGGTGAGTAAGATGTGTTGGGCAGGGGAGGCATGCTGTATTTTGCCCAAAACTGACACACTGAGATGGCTATATATAGTGGTGGCAAAACCCTTTCTGCCACAAATCATCTATCTATAATCTACCTACTGACCTACCTATCTATTAAAGTCATTTTATTGGGGACTCTTACAGCTCTTATAACAATCCATGGATCCATTGTGTTAAAGCACATTTGTACATATGCTGTCATTCTTTTCAAAACATTTTCTATTCACTTCATCCCTTGGTATCAGCTCTCCTCTTTCCTCCATCCCTCACACTCTCATCTTTATGAACCTCTGATAAATTATAAATTATTTACATATCTTACTTCTCAGCTCTCTCCCTCACCCATGTTTCTGTTGTTTGTCACCCCGAGTGGGAGGATATTTCATGCAGTCCGATTGGTTCCCCCTTTCTACCCTCACCTCCCCCTGCCCCCCCCCAACCTCCCCCCAACTCCTCATGGTCTCATTACTCCCATTATTATTCCTCAGGAGATTATCTGTCTTGGATTTCATGGAAGAGCGTTTATCTCTACCACTGTACCTGCTCTGGTCTGGCCAGATTTGAAAGGTAAAACTGGGGTCATTATAATGGTGGGGGGTGGCATGGGGCGTGGGACATTAAAGTACTAAAAGAATGTTGTATATTTCATCAATGCTATACTGCACCCTGGCAGATTGGTCCCTTCCTGTGACTCTTCTGTGAAGGGATGTCCAATTGTCTACAGGTGGGCTTTAGCTCTACACTCTGATCTCCCTTGCTTGCATTGATGTGATTATTTGTTTTGATTCTTCTGATGAATGATACTTGATCCAGTCAACACCTTGGGATCACACTATGCTAATGTGCTCCTTCCATGTGGGCTTTCTTGCTTCCCTGCTAGATAGATGCTTGTTTAAAACTTTAAGCCTTTAAGATCAAAGATGCTATATCTTTTAATAACTGGGCATCATCAGTTTTCTTCACCATATTTGCTTATAAATCCACTTTGTCTTCAGCAATTGTGTCAGGAAGGTGAGCATCACAGAATGCCAGGTCTTTAGAACAAAGTGTTCTTGCATTGAGGGAGTACTTTAGTAGAGGCCTAATGTTCTTCTGCTATCTTAATACTTAATGCATAAATACATGTCCATAGGCCTATATTCCTATTGTTACATATGAATTAATTTACATATGTACATGAAATCGGGCCTTTTAGTCTCACACTGTTATGCAATCTTTTCAGACCCTCTAAATAGAAAGCTTTATTAATAGTCTGACCTGGTGGAACGAATTCCAAATGCACTACAAGTAGACGTTTTCTTCCATTTGGGAAATGGATGGCTGCCCAGTGCGAGGTTTGTCATCAACCAACATTTCACCTTTTTGGAAACAAGAAAATCACTCATACACCTGAGTTTTAGTGCTGTCCTTCTGTGGCATGTTTCCTGAGCAGGAAACAAAGAATTATAGGTGCATGCTATTCTCTTAAGTTGGCCATCACAAAAAACAAGATTTGAACAAAACTGCTTTTATGACAATGTTTCCTCTGTGACCAAGGAGAACCTTCCCAGGCAATGCCACTGGCTGCACCAACTCAGAGTGAGTTGCTTGATGCTCAACTAGTAGAAAAAATGCACACTACCAGAGTTCTGGCCTAGGAGAACTTTTCTTCATTTTTTTGTTTGTTTTGTTTTCTTTTTGGAGAGGGTACCCCTCATATATTAGCTCTAATTATTTTTATAAAATATATTAATAAAGGAAAATAAAAAGAATATATACTGAGGCAATTCAGGGCTAGAAGCATAATTCTGGCAAGTATGTAAGTTGAACAATTGTTTACAAACCTTTCTGATATTATCAATGTAAACTTAAGTGTTCAGAGTGTTTTATGTTTTATTACTTTGGTGCTCCCTTGTTTGAAAGCTTTTATTTCCTCTTTATAAAAAGTATTATTCTACGTATTTACCTTTGTCGTTGCTATTTAGTTGTCTTAGAGTCAGTTTAGGCTCTCGTCAATCGCTGTATGCCAGTGCAGCTCAGAGTTTTCAATGGGTCTGTGCATTCATGCATCAACCTCCCGACTCATACATTTGTTATATTCTGGAAGGTTGGTTCCTCCTATAACTCATACATGTTGTCATAACTCATACACACGGTTGGGGTGTTGCTGATCTCATCACGTAGTCTTGGAAGAATGAAAGCCAGAGATGTTGACAAAGACCCTTTGGGCATATGGCATATACATAGGAGTCAGGAGAAGAAGGAGTGTGTAGGAAGGGAGAGTGCTGGGAGATTATCAGTTGTGGTGAGCCATTGCGTTGATACTGACTTCTCTTGAGGTGTGCTTCCAAGTTGGGCTGCGATCTGCATGGTCCAAAGATCGAAAGCACCAGCCGGTCAGAAATCCAGAAATGGTCACTATGAGTCCGCTTTGACTTGATGGCAATGAGGGTGTTGTTGTTTTTTGTATATGATGGTGTGGAACAAAGGTCCTCAACCTGTGGGTAGTGACCATTTGAGGGTTGAACGACCCTTCCACAGGGGTTGCCCAGTTCATAACTGTAGCAAAATTATAGTTATGATGTATCCACAAAACCAATTTTGGGGGGTGTGTGGGGGTGTCTGTCACCACAACATGAGAAACTGTAGTAAAGGGTCATGGCCTAAATAAGGTGGAGACTCCCTGGTGTAGAGGCTTCTCATTGGATTTTCCAGATCCCGAGGTCTTCCCTCTAGCAGGGACATTGGTGCCTTTGAACCACCAATTTCATGATTGGCAGCAAAACACTGAGCCAAGCACATCAGCAGAACTCTTTGGTGTAACTGAATTCTTTCAAGAAATAAGTATACAGATGGGTTCAAGTTTCACCTCCATTGGGGTCAGAGGGGAACACTAGCTCTGAGAGAAAAAGAACAGGTTGTAAGAGAGCAGATGGACTAATTCGAGGGAATCTGAACAAAGTTATCTCTTCCCTGACTAGCTCAAAATTCCTTGAACTTTTATGGCTAGGATATTTTCCCTTAATTTACAACCTTTTCCTATAGCTGTCTTATCAGGTTTTTGCACCTCAGTGTGAATGAGTTTATTGGTGTCTTTCCTGAGGACAGGAAGAATGATGAGCAGAAAGAGGTCAAAAGGTCAAAAGGGGAAAGGTGTCTTCAGGCCAAATAAGGAGCCATGGGGTTACAACAGTTATGTGCTTGTCTGATAGCTGAGAGGATGGTCATTTGAACCTACCCACGCGCTCCAGGTGAGCAAGGCCTATCTGTCCTCTAAAAATTACAACATTGAAGACTTTCCTACAGGAGAATTCTAGTCTGTCACACAGGGTCATGATGAAAACAGCAACAGTGGCTGGTCAACTTTTTCCTACTTCAAAATGTTGCCTCACAGTAGTCATGCCCGTGGGGGCAGCCTCAAGGCTTTTCAGCTGCCTGGTCCTAGTCTGTACCATTCAGCTTAGCCCCAAATAGAACCTTTCCCCCATTATTGTGATGTGACATCTGTTTTGAATTATGTAAACTGCCCCCAGATAGCCAAGGCTGGGCACCTTCTTCAGACTATGTGTGAAAGCTGTAGTAAAAGTGATGCTTCCAGGAGTGTTGGTGACTGCCTGCATCACTGCCCTTACTTTTTCAGACCCCCAATTATGTATTTCTCTTGATCAGTGAATGGCTTCTATGTGTGAAATACTGTACAGAGGAAGAATGGACTCTCTTGTCCAGTGTAACATCTTTGCTTCCAAATAGTTATGAACCTGTAAGGCTAAAAGCACTGGCATTTGTATTGAACAACATCCTTTAATCAAGGTTCATAAAATGTTTAAAACTCCTTAGGAAGCATGTCTGTGATAATCTCATTTTTTTCCCAGAAGACACACTTTTGAAGCAAGGCCAAATGATGACTATGACAGTCTGTCACACTTCCCCTTGCTTTTCAGATGAATCCTTTCACCTCTGGGTGAAATTCTATAGCACCGTGCAGGTTCCATCACATATATTGCTATAATAGGGGGGACACCTCACCCCTCAAATGGAAAAAGCTCCATGGGGTGGAACTTTCATAGTCCAAATTTTTCCTGCTAGGCTAGCATGAGCACCAAGCAATTCGCTCTGAGTTAGGTGCACCCAGTGGTATCACCCAGGAAGGTTTTCTCTGGTCATAGTGAAATTTTTTTAAAAGCAACTTTGCTCATTTTTTTATGATGGCCCATCTATGGACACAACAGTGTTCAGCTATGAAATTTTGTTTCCTGCTTAGGAAAAGTGTCACAGAAACTGTTGTAATGTTGAACACAGCTTCCAAGGGCAACACTACAGAAAAAAAACTCAAGTGTATGAGTGTTTTTTATGTTGATGGATGACACATCTCATTCTGGAAGTCCGTGAACTTCTTGAACTAATGAAAATGTTGAAAATTCGTGCACTTGTGCTGAAAGCCCGACGATGGACCATTGAATCAACAATGAAGTTATCTGGACTATCATGGAGCTCAGTTCAGCGCATTTTATTTATTTTTACAATCATTTTATGGGGGTGTTATACAGCTCTTATCATAATCCATATATCCACCCATTATGTCAAGCACATTTGTACTTTTGTTGTTATCATCATTTTCAAAACATTTTCTTTCTAATTGAGTCCTTGATATCAACTTTTCATTTTTTCTCCTCCATTCACTCGTCCTCATGAACCCTTGATAATTTATAAATTATTATTATTATTTTTTCATGTCTTACACTGACCAATGTCTCCCTTCACTCACGTTTCTATTGTCCATCCCCCGGGAGGGCGTTATATGCAGATCACTGTGATCCATTCTCCCTTTCTCCACAAGCGTCCCCTTCTCCTCCTGGTATCGCTAATCTCATTATTGGCCCTGAAGTTTTATCTGTCCTGGATTCCCTACATTTCTTGCTCTTATCTGTACCCATGTACATGCCCTAGTCTAGTTGGCTATGTAAGGTAGAATTGGGGTGATGATACTAGTGGTGAGTAAACATTAAAGAACCAGAGGAGTTTTTAAAGGAAGGTTTGGGAAGGAGAAGGGTCTCTATGAAATTTGCATCCCGGGTTTTCACTGACCAGGACAAAGAGTGTCTCATGGTAACATACCATGTTTTGAAAGAACAGCTCCAAAGTCCCTCAGACTCTTTTCCAAGGTCATTCCTGGTGACAACACATGGTGCTTTTCACACAACCCGGAGACCAAACATCAGTCAAACCAGTGGAATATGCCATTGTCACCTCGCACCCCAAAAAGTCATCAGGTGAAATCAGAGATCAAGTTGATACTCATTGTTTTTTTGATGTGAGGAGGATAGTGCATTTGGAGTTTATTCCATCAAGTCAGACTGTTCATCAAGCTTTTTATTTAGAGATTCTGAAAAGATTGCTTAACATTGTGTGACAGAAAAAGGCCTGCTTTGTGGCAGATGGGTGCCTGGTTTCGCCACAACACACAGCACACACCTGCTCACACAGCCATCTCAGTGTGCTGGCTCGTGGCAAAACACAGCATGCTCTCTTGCCCCACATACCTGACTCACCTGACCTTGCTCAGTGTGACTTTTTTGGTCTTGTTTCCATGAGTGAAGAAGGACTAGAAAGGAAAGCAATTTGATGATGTAAGAAGAGGTGAAGAAACCATGAGGGAGGTGCTGTCAGATGAGTTTGAAAAATATTTCCAAGAATAGAATCACAGATTTGACAAATGTATTAAGTGAAATGGAGAGAACTTTGATGGTGAGAAGGTTGTTTTGTTAAAAAAATTTAAATACACTGAACAAAAATTCTGGTGTTTTGGGGGTACCCCCGTGTGTGTGCTTGTGTGTGCGTGAGTGTGCAAATGGTGGTGGTTTTGTGCTTAAATACTCTGTAACCCAGGAAGAATTCTCTTCTTTGTATGGTTTTGGATTAACATTGTTCACAGAAAATAATTTGTTCACGATTTGCAAAGTGATGTTGCAGCCATATTATGTATTAAAAGTTGGTGCTGGGCACTAGGAATTGTCATAGAAAACTCTTACATATCGTGGCAGAGCTCCTGCTTGATCCTTTGGTGTGATACAACTGTCCATCTTTCAATTGTCAACAAACCCTTTCCAGCAACTTCCTCAAGTGCTGAGCAAAGTGTGGGAGCTAGTCTGCGAGGATGGTTTCAGGAGGGATGCTGAGAGGTGGTGGGAGACAGAACTGGATTCTAGTGTTCTCTTGTGCACTCAAGCTGACAGCTTGAAGCTGAACCTATCTCCCAGATATGAAAACAAGAATAATTGCTTGCTATTGTAAGCCTCTAGGGAGTCCAGATAATGCTGGTGGGCAATTGTTCAAGTGCTAACTGCAAGGTCAGTGGTTCAAACTTACCTCCTGCTTTGTGTAGATGAGAGTAAAATGCAGACATTTCTAGTCAGCCTTACCTATCTGTAACTCTACTGAGTTCTTGCAGCACCAGGATTTCTATCATATGCTTTTGTGCTTTCTTTTAAAGTGATATTCATTACTAGCAGCATGTTATGCTTCTCTAGATAGTCATCCATTCATCCAGTTATCTATTGGAAATCCATAAGTAATGCATATACTAAAATGCTAAATTAAAAATTTAGAGCCAGGGAAATGTAGATAAGAATATATGCTAGTCACATCATAAGTATTCAAAATAAAATTCAAGTAGAAAATTATATCTCACAGACCCTATCCTTCATCTATGAATTTGTATTTCAAGCATTTACTATCATTATTGGGTTATGTTTTAAGATAAAAATGAAATTTGAGCAAATTAGCATTGAAAAGAAATATTTAAATAATAAGTCCTTAATATAGATAGTTTTTCATGAAAACACATTTTTCTTTTTTCTTCTTCTTTAGTTACAAGGAGGAGGACAGTATTTTCATGCAATTTCCTCCCATCTTACTAGACCATGCAATCAGTCTCTCTTGTCACACCTGCCCCTAAGGACAGATTAAAACAAATGATGTTGTCAATTGTTACCCTTTACATGGAGAATATATTCAATTTATCTTCTTTGGAGGTGGAAAGACTACAAAGGTACACAGGATTCTAATTTTCTCTATGCACAAAAATTAGCCTTTGCCTAGTTTAAAAAGAAGAGAGTTAATGTTTTTTTTAGGGGGGGTGGTTACCTTTGCTTACAAAAATTTACATCTAGAGAGTATATTATTTCCCCCAAACTTAGAAAAAAATATGCAAAAGGTAAAGAAGCTGACTTTCAGCACACTTATAGATGTCTCTTCCAGATTCTCTTCAGTTCATAGAAAAATGAAATTAGTATCAAAAACCCTGTGTGATCATCATATTGAAAAATTGTACTACTAGTATTTTAAAGGTCGATTTAAAGATCGCTGACTGGGTCCATATCCTTTTTATTATGTACATAAGTTGATAATCATCTAGTAAACATACATATATTTTATCTATCTCCTTGTGTTCCAGAAAGAATCTTTTAAGAAATTAAAGTATCAAAAATTCCACTAACTGGGAACCTCCACAGTTTTTTCCCAGGCCATGGGAGACAAGTGATGACAAGAATTTTTTCAGAACTTTTCTTCTTCCCAAATAGCTGTTGTGATCATCCACTGAGAAGACTTTCTCTTGGACAGGAGACAAGTCACTATTGATAGTACTCAAAAATTTTTTCCCAATGGTTTTATTGGGGGCTCTTATAACATTCAATACATCATTGGTATCAAACATATTTGTACACATGTTGCCATATTCATTTCCAAATATTTTCTACTTGAGCCCTTGGTATAAGCTCCTCCTTCCCCCTCCCTTCTTTTTTCCCCCCTCCCTTCTTTTATGAATCATTTTATTGAGAACTTATACAACTACC
>PVJH01000501.1:0-235468 GCA_004026705.1 Nesogale talazaci | reverse complement strand
CTCCCTCCCCCATGAACCCTTAATAATTTACAAATTGTTATTACTTTTTCATATCATACACTATCCAATATGTCCCTTCACTCACTTCCCTATTGTCTATATCCCAGGGAGGAGGTTGTATGTAGATCTCTGAAATTAGTTCCCCCTTCTTATACCATCATCTCTCCACCCTCCCGGTATCACCACTCCCACCACTAGTCCTGAAGGAACAACTATCCTAAATTCCCATGTTTCCAACTCCATTGTACATCCCCTGTTCTAGCTGGATTTGTCTGGTAGAATTGGGATCATGTTAGTGGGTGGGAGGAAGCATTTGAAAACTAGAGAAAAGTTGCATATTTTATTGTAATACACTGTACCTTAACTGGCTCATTTCCTCCCTACAACTCCTCTGTAAGAGGAGGTCTCTCTCTCTCTCTCTCTCTCTCTCTCTCTCTCTCGCTCGTGCGTGCATGTGCCGTTGAAATTTCCTTATGGAAATTTGGTAGGCTTTTGAGTATTTTGTGGTGTATTCTTTTAAGACACAGCACTTTGAGTGGATCTAGGTGACAGGGCCGAGGTCCTGATCACCTTCTGAAGCCTTCATACAGGCATGGCTTCCCTCTGGACTTTGTTGCGTCAAGTGGATACACCTTTTGTTCTGAAGCTATAGTTGTGGGCTTCTGTTAAACCCTCCCCCAATAATACCCTGTTCATCTGATTTCTCTGTAGGTTCAAAGGACCCCATTGGAAGCAGGAAGGGCAGCTTCTGGTAGAAAGGGAGGAAACAGAACCATTACTCTATTACTGTCCAGGAAATCAATTAACGACTGTGTGCCCAATGTTGAGTCACGAGGAAGGCAGGAAAAGGTGTGGACATTTCATTAAGATTTTTATTGAAACAAAAATAGTGGATGTTTTTTAGAAAGAGTAGACTTCACTTCTTTTAATGCTGAAAATTTAGAGATGAATTTTTCTCCTGACCTGTATCAACAAATATTTTGGGAGCTATCCCTGGGTAAGGAGCCTGGGGGTACAGTGGGCTAAGCATTGGGTGAACGGCCAAACCTACCAGCTCCTCTGTGGGAGAAGGATGAGGCATTCTGCATTTGCATAGGTGTACAGCCTTGGGAACCCCAAGGAGAAGTATTACGCTATCCTCGAGGGTGGCTCTGAGTCTGAATCTATTTGGCTGCAGTATTTAGACATGCGTAAGAACAGGGACATGCATCTCTATTCAGTGTGTTCACAAAGGATCCCAAGACGATGAGGCATTTGTCTGAGTGAGAGAGTACTTGGGGTATGTGCATTTGTTTGGTATAAGTGGGCTGTTGGGAAAAGTTCATTAGAGTAAGGGAATATTCCCAATGGCCGTCCATAATTTTGCAAATTATTGTAGGCCAAAGAGAAAGACGGTGGTTAAATGTAAAATGCAATCATCTGAAGTGCTGGTTTCATTTTCTAGCAAATGATACTGCCTTGCTTGTTCTAAACTCGCTTTAAATACCTAAGATTTATTTCCCTCTTGACTACCTTCTGACAAAGGGGGTCCTGTTCTCTTCTCTTCTGCCACTCCAGAAATACCGACGTGAGAAAGCTTCATCAGGAACCAGGGTCATAGTGTCAGACAAAGCGTATTGTCTGGGTCTGTGATTTTATTCCAAGAGGAGAGTTCTTAAAATAATACCCAGACACCAAAAAAGAATACTGGACTTAGTCATTCCCATACCACTTACATGCCAAACCTTACCTGCCAAAGCACTCATTTTAAACCTAACTCGTCAAATAATTAATTTTCAAAATCAACAGGACACTTCAGTCACACTAGGAGCGGTGGTGGTCAGAGGTAATGACCTGGATGGAACCTGAGCTGAGGGGCAGATTTGTAAGTAAGGAAATAGGGTCGCAGAGAGGTTAAGTGGCTGGCCTGGGGTCAGATAACAAGCTGGTGACTCAACTTTGCAGCTCCTGGATCTGAGGCCTACAAAGTGAACCAGAGTCCATTTCCTCTTGATAAGTGAACTGCCCTATATCTGTGGTGTGTCCAAAGCTTTTAAGAGCCACATTCCTTGTGTGACTGCAGACCTGAACTCCTGTGACTTTCGCTGGAGTCCAGAAAACACTTTCAAGGTCAAACTGTGGAGTATAGAGCACAGAGCAGCACATTATTTGTCATGGAAAATCATTATGTCATTCCCAGCTATGGTCACCTCTTTGTGTCTTGTGATTTACTTCTTGTACCTATCTGTAATCACCAGTCTATAGAACAGTTAGTGCTATTTAGGCAGTGAGGATGATCTGGATTTACAAAGTGTTAGCTATGTAGCAGACACTGTGCACAGCATTTTACACGGATTATCTCATTCGGTGCACATGGCACCTTTTCAAAGTAGGTCCATTTCTGAGGCTGGATGGGGTTTGCTGTCTAACTATACATGACACTGTTAGAAAGGATTTAATTAAGCACTGCGAACCACCAGCACTCACGGCAGAACGAGGAGGCTGTCAGCTTCCATAAAGGCCGACAACCTTGGGAACCCTACAGAGAGTTTAAAAATAATTAGGGTTATTGTGAGTAAAATTAAACATGGGTGTTTATGAGTTGGAATTGAAGTGGGGGTAGTGAGTTTTAAGTAGGGGACTTGTTCAACTCTAGTTCCTGGCTGGCAAAAAGTGTTGAGCTTTTAACTATCCACCCAAAGTTTGGAAGTTCAAATTGAAGCAGAGATTTCTTAGAAGCAAGGCCTGACCATCTGCTTCTGAAAGGTCATTGCTTTGAAAACAATGGAGTGCAGATCTACTATACAAACCAATTGTTCCCCCTGTACACACATACTTATGTTTTCCCTCCTTGCTTTTGCTATTTCAGTGCTTTTATAACTTGAAACTTCACGGGGCTCTAATTTCCATTATAGCTTTAGGCAAAATGTCTGTCTTTAAAAGATTGACATTTTAACCCCGAGGTGGATTCTTCTTCCTATATGTAAATCAAAGATGCATTTTCATGGTGGTGTTGTTTTGGAGTTCTTAGCATCTAAGTCGGGAGTCCTAGTGGTTTTAGAGTTAAAGCACTTTCCTGCTTACCTAAAGGGCTGGATCGAACCCACCTGCAGCTCTGTGAGAGAATGATGTTAGCAGTCTGCTTCCATAGGGAGTAGAGCTTTGGAAGCTTTAGGGCCAGCTTTGTGCCATCCTACAGGCCCTCCATAAATTGGAACCCATTAATGAGAATGGGATTGGGACCTTATCTGGTACATAGAAGGTGGTCAGTAGAGCTTCCATCTCCATCCCCCTTTCCTTCTTTTGTTTCTTCTACAGAGAGACCCTTCCCTGGCTTGAAAGGAATCTGAATTGTCAACTGCCAGTGGATAAGCACTAAACTGCTAATTGAGAGGTTGGTGGTTTGAACCCACCAGCCTCTCTACTAGAGAAAAATGAGGCTGCACGCATCCCTGAAAATTTCCAACTTTGGAATCCATACAGGACTTTTCTACACTCTCAGATAGATTGGTTGTAAACTGGAATTGAGTCATAGCAATGGATTTAGGTTTGTGTTTTTTTTTACTCATTTAATGAAGAAAATGATGTTTAAAATACTGTCTAACTTAAGGAAACAACTAATAAAATGACTTTTTTTTTCAAATTAAATGGCTACAATGAAAGTAAAAGCATTTAGAACTGATGTGTGAGTACACTGAGGTTGGTTTTCCTTACCTTCTTCCAATGTTCTTCATAAAAGGTGGATTATATGTGCACCAAGGTTTAGGTTACTTGAAAGTTTTCTCCTAAAAAGGGACTTACAAAGAGCATATGGAGAAGTACACATTTCTTTTAAATGAAAGGCAACTACTGATAAAAAAGAAAGGGCCAAATTAAATTTTAATTAAAAAAATTTTAAATAGCAAAATGTCATTATGGAAGCTGACAGTAGTATGTCAAATTAAACAAAACTAGTAAGAAGTGGGTTTTTAATGAGTGAGAAAATCATGATTATAAAGTGTGTGTGTGTGTGTGTGATTTGCTGCCATAGAGTGGGAACTGAAAAACAGCAGCAAAAAACTGCACTTGGCAGAGCTTTCCAAGTATGCCTTTTTTCCTTCTAGGCCATCAAGCAATTTGCTCTGGGTTAGTGCATTCAGTGGCATTCAGGAAGGTTCTCTCTATTTACAGTGATTTTTTTTTTTTTTTTGTAAAAGCAGTTTTGGGCTGAGCCCCAGTGGCGCAGTGGTTGTGCGCAGGACTGCGGCCCACTTGGATGGAGGTTCAATTCCAGCTCCACAGGAGCAAAGGCTAGGCCTCCTACTCCCACCACCAGAGGGCAGTGATGCTCCCCCCCAAACAAAACAAAACAAAACAAAAAGCAGTTTTACTTCAGCCTCCTTTTTTTGTGATGAGAACCATGTGCAGCTCTGAAACTTTGTGTCCTCCTTGGGAAAAATGCAGCAGAAACTGTTGTGATGTTGAAGTCTTGAAACTTGTTACAAGGACAGGACTATGGAAAACACTCAAGTGTATGAGTGGTTTTCTCTTTTGAAACACAGCGAAATGTCAATTGATTGACAAACCTTTTTCTGGACATCAGTACTTTGAAGGTGAAAAGGTTGTTTTGTAAAATAAAAATTAAATACATAGCTTTAAAAAAATTCTGGTTGTTTTTGGTTTCTGTCTTGTATTTCAGTGAACAGTAACCAAAATCTCATCATATGAATTACAGAACTGGAATAAGGGGCCAAGAAAGAACAAAGTGTACAAGGTTGTTTTCTAACATTTGACTATTTTGACTTCATCTTTTTCTTAAATAAAATGAGATTTCAGGAATTTGACAACTTGAGTGGGGAACCCAGAGTCATTAAGAAAGGGTGGCAATTGGTGGTCTACTTAACAACCTTCAGTGTGAGATCCAAAGGCCAGCAATTACTCAAAAGTAAAGATGAGAACATAAGAGGGGCAAGGAAATGAGAGTACTGAAAATGACAGAAACAGAATGCGAGAGAAAGAGAGAGAATACTGACACACCGATTAAAAAACTGTGACTGATGCCACTGAATAATTTGGTAGAAATCATCATATGGGACTCTAACTTGCTGTGAAAACTTCCACCAAAAAGCACAAGGAGACTTTATTAAAACAAGCTACAATAAAGGACACAATGGCTAAGGTATGCCACTATTTCATGTCTATAGGCCTAAATTGTGAACTACTTTCTCTGAGGAGTAAATAAATTTCATTAAGAGCTAAAACTTAAGAAAAAAAAATCTAATGGAAGCAATCCAAAAAGCTATTTTAAAATTGCAAAAGCAGTGCTCACTGCACAAAATAATATAAAAAAATACAGTTAACTGAAAAGGAAATAAGAGACATTTATAGTCCTGTCACCTAGAGACATGGGTAATACCTTGGAGTATCAGGCTGCTGTCTGTGTGTTCAAACAAACAAGTATATTTTTGGATTACTACTATTTTGTAACCTAGTTTTTCCAATTAATTATACCTGGTAACTCTGATATTCGTGTCCATATATATTTCTATATGACATAATTTTTCATGGTTATAGTTGAACATTTAAGATTCTCTTCAATGTTCGGCTATGATTGGGATCCTGGAGTGATTAAGATACATTTAACTTATCCTTAATTATTTTCTTAGATCAAATTCTGATTTTTTCTTTCTTTTTTCCCTTGCAGTTTTATTGACATATAATTCACATATTATAAAAATCAATAGTTCAATCACATAAAAAAAGAGTTGTACCATAATCTGCACATTCAGTTTTAGGATATTTTCTTCATTCTTGTACTGATCATTATTCACTCCCTGTTTCCTCCCACCTCTCCTGCCATGACCATAAGAACCCTTAATCCAGTTACTGTCTCTATTGATTTACCTATACTGGATTTCATATTCAGAAAAACATAAAAAAACAAGCAAATAAACAAAACAAGAATAGCAAAGTAAACAGATAAAACCTCAAGAAAAAAGCAGAATATATTAAAATTAGAACAAATTTAAATGGAAGTTCCTATTTTTAGAATTTCTGTATAAAATTCTGTATGAAAAGAGGATATAGGTCTGAAATACAGTCAGACATAACCACAGAAAAGTTAAATAGTATTTACATGTATACATAATTATTTGTGCATATATGTCAAGGCGAGTTTTGAAATCTGAGGAAATAGTCTTGATAATAATTGTGACTGTATTGCAGGTTGTGAACATTAGAATATTCATAGAAGTGTAATTGTATCTGTGTTTCACCTAGAGTAAAACACAGTAGATATAAATTTGTGATAACTCTATTATTAATATAAGTATAGTCAATGACATTCAATATATTTTTAGAGATCTACTTGAATGCCAAACAAATTTATGGAATACTGGTCTTTCTAAGTCTTGAACATGTGGCAAACTTAGATATTATTAAAATAGAGTATCTGAAGAGATTCTAAAATAAAAATTGGCATATATGTAAAGCAGATGCCTTGTATTAATAAGAATTAAGTTAAACCATGTGGAAGTGGATAAGACTAATATCCTTGAGAAGATTTATTTTTTTCACAAAGAAGCAAATGTTTAAAGGAATAAAAAAATTTAAAACCTCTCACATGATTTCAGTAGTTAATTTTTAATGGCGCACTCTTTTCTCTAGTAGTCCTTGAATTATTTAGCATGCCTCTTTTATGGTGCAATTATGTGATACAGTGAACTACACATTAATTTTCATTTTTCCCCTTTTCTATTAATGAGGGAAATAATTCTTAGACAAGATTTTACATCATTAACACTTATATACATATTTTAAAATGGTGTTTAAATTTTGTTAGCTACACTTCCAAATCACTGCAGTGGACCAGAAAAAT
Source organism: Nesogale talazaci (assembly GCA_004026705.1). Classification (NCBI taxonomy): domain Eukaryota; kingdom Metazoa; phylum Chordata; class Mammalia; order Afrosoricida; family Tenrecidae; genus Nesogale; species Nesogale talazaci. The sequence goes on along the minus strand of PVJH01000501.1, from coordinate 228,633 downwards.
ATAGGTAGTGAGATGAAATTACATAAAGGTACTTGGATATATCTAGGCTTCTTACAAATTAATGATTCACTCACTTCATTCTCATCCATCCTTCTATCCATCCCCTTATATATTATCCACATAACAATTTATCAAGTATACTTTTTGTTGAGCAACTGCTTTATTTCTTACATAAAGAAGAGACATTTGAGTTAGATTTGCAGAAAGTTGAATCCACCAGTTGTCTGTCAGTGTGCTGTCCTGTGGTGGCTTTCCTGGTGCTCTGCTGGATGCTCTTCTGTCACTGGTATTTCAAATACCAGCTGGTCACCCAAATAGGACAGATTTCAATAGAACTTACAGGCTAAGAACAGACTACAAAGGAGAAATAGACTCTTCACCTCTAAGGAATTAGCCACTGAAAATCTTCTGAATAGCAGATATCGAATTGGTAGAATTCTACCAACTTCTTAGGTCTGCAATTGGTCAAAGATGCAATCAAGAAGCATTGATAATTATTTGTGATTGGAATGCACAAGTTTGTAAGAAAGAGGAAGCTAGAGCAATTGAAAAATTGGTGAGACAAATGAAACTGAAGATAGCTTGATAGAATTTTTCAAGCACACTTACTTCTTTACCTCAAATACCCTTTATTCAATAACATAATGACTATAGATATGGACTTCTCCAGATGAAATACAAAAATATCAAATGGATATCAAGTGTAGATTGAGAAACTCAGCACCAAGAGCCAAAACAGGATTAGGGACTGACTGTGAAACAGACCATCAATTGCTCATACATAAATTAGGGATAAAGCTGAAAAAAATTAAAACAAGTCCATAAAAGCCTAAATAAGATCTTAAGTATAATCCACCTCAATTTTGAGAACATCTCTTGAATAGATTTGACTCATTGAATAATAATGATAGACTTTATTAACTGTGGGATGACATCAAGAATGTCATACATGAAGAAAGCAGAAGGTCATTAAACAAATAGGGGAGAAAAGGAAAACAGTGTGGCTATCAGAAGAGACTTTAAAACTTGCTCTTGCTCATGTAGCAAATGGAAGGAATGATGAAGCCAAAGAGCTAAACAGAATATTTTAAAGAGTAGCTGAAGAAGACAAAGTAAAGTATTATAAAGGAATGCACATAGAACTGGAGTTAGAAAACCAAAAAGGAGGAATATATTCAGTATATATCAAGTGAAAAGAACTGAAGGGAAAAAAATCAAGCCTTTGGTTGCAATATTGAAAGATTCTATGGACAAAATATTGAATGATGCAGGAAATTTAACCTTCATAAGAGATAGCATATGATCAAGAGTCCATGATACTAAAAGAAGTGCAAGGCGCAATGAAGGCATTAGTAAAAAAAAGGCACTAGGAATTTGTGGGATACTGATCAAAATATCCCAACAAGCCAATACAGCACTGGAAGCATTCACTAGAAATTTGGAAGGCAGTTAGTTGGCCAACTGACTGGAAGACAGTCATATTTGTATCCATTTCAAAGAAAGATGACCCAACAGAATGAAAGTTGTAGAATAATATCATTAATATCATATTCAAGTAAAACTATGCTGAAGACCATTAACAGTGATTTCCATAGTATATTCATAGGGAACTGCCAGAAATTTAAGCAGGATACAGAAGAGGACATAGCACATGGAATATCATTGCTGGCTTCAGATGTATCTTGGCTGAAAGCAGAGAATAATAGAATAACATTTACTTCTGTTTTATTGACTACACAGAGACATTGGCCTGTGTTGGTGATAACCAAAAGATGGATAAAAATGAGAGCAATGAGAATTTAAAAACATTTAATTTGGTTTATGCAGAACCTTTGCATGGATCAAGAGGCAGTATTTTGAACAAAACAAGAAAATGGTTTAAAATCAGGAAAAGTATGTCAAGGTTGCATTCTCTCATCATACTTATTCAATTTATATGCTGAACATATAATTAAAGAATATAGATTATATGAAGCAGAATGTGGATTGGAGGAAGGTTTATTAACAACTTTGCTTGCTGAAAGTGAGAAGGATTTGAAGGGTTTGCTGGTGAAGATCAAGAACTATAGCCTTCAATATGAATTACATCTCAATGTAAAGAAGACCCAAAGCCTCATAACTGGATCAGTGGGTAACACTGGAATAAATGGAGAAAAGGACTTTGTCTTGCTTGGATCCACAATCAATTCTCATAGAAGCAGAAGTCAAGAGATTAAGTTGTATCTTGCACTGGGTAAATCTGCTGCACAAGATCTCTGTAAAGTGTTGAAGAGCAAGGGATTAACTTTGACGATGAAGGTGTGCCTGGTATTTTCAATGGCCTCCTCTGCATCTGAAAGTTTGACACTGAGTGGGGAAGACAAAGAAGAATCAATGCACTTGAATTATGGTGCTGGGGAAGAGTATTGGTAGTAACATGGCCTGCTAAAGCAACAAGCCAGGTCTATTTTGGAAGAAGTACCACCTGAATGCTCCTTAGAAGTGGGGTAGGGAAGACTCCATCGAATGGATTTAGCCATCTTGTCAGGACCGAGGGGTAGTATTTCATTCTATTGTCTGTTGAAACTGACTTGATGACACCTAACAACAAAAGTTAATGCTGGTTCCCCGGTGGATATGTTCATTTCCTCACCCCTAGAACTTGTGGATGTGACCATTGATCAAAAAGAGGTCTTTACAGAGTCTTACATCAAGGCTTTTGGAAGAGATCATGCTGGATCGTGGTCACTCCACTCACTGCCATTGAGCCAATGCTCACGCAGAGGGTTTTTGAGACTGTAGCTGTTCACACAAGTAGGAAAGCCCGTCTTTCTCTCTCAGAGCTGCTCGTGGTTTTAAACCGCTGACTGTGTGGATCTTAGCCCAAAGTGGAACCACTGTACGGCCAGGGCTCCACTGGATTAGCCTAGAAGGCCTGAGGTCCAATCGCAAGTTTTCTCATAAGAGAAAGGTGGAGAAAGATATGGGGTGCTGAGGAGAAGGTTAAGTGAAAGCAAAGGCAGGCACTAGAGTTATGGAGGCAACAGTTTAAGACCATCTGGAGCTACTAGAAACTATAGTAAGGAAAGATTTTTGTCTGCATCCTTTGGAGGTGCACAGTACTGACAACATCTTGACTTCAGATGTCTGCCTCTGGGACAGGGAGAGAACATATTTTTGTTGCTTTAAGTCACTCGGTTTGTGGTAATTTGTTATAGTAACCTTCAGAAACTAATCCTCATGCCAATTGACAAAGTTGAGAATTTGGCAAATTTCAAGAGAAAATTTATGTGGGTAAAAAGAAAAAGGAAGGATTTGGGATGAAAAAGGACTGTTTCCTCTAAGTCTGAAAGTTTTAAATAGACTACTTTCCTACAATAGTGTATCTGATGATTCCTAGTAATTCTTTGGGTTTCCTATTAGGAATAACTTTGTGCTATATTTGAATATGCATTTATACAATTAATTCATTTATTGAACATTTTCTATGAGCCAGGCCGTTCTTTCCTGCTAGGGATAGCGAGACACATGAGTTATTGTCCTAGTGAGCATGATTTCTGGACCATGCTTTCCCTGCTATCCCTTGCTGACCGCCCATTGGCTGGCGCCCTGGGCTTCCCTCTGACACAATGTTTTGTAATTACTGTTTATCGGTCAGTCAGTTTCCCCATCAGGCTGCTGAGATCCTTCAGGGTAGAGTCTGTTCTATGCTTCCAGCTGTACATCCAAGCCCTGGCCCAGTCCCAACTAAGGTTGCTCAATACGTATATATTTATAAAATAAATGAATGTTTACCATGATGTATTACTCCTTTAATTACTGTGGTTTACCTTGTCTGAGTAAAATAATTATATATGTCTCATGGCCACAAGACATTTTTTCATTTGATTTCAATGTAATCTTTCCATGTTCAAGTCCTACTGCATCCTTCCACACCTTAGGCCAAGATGTTCCGAGTTAACCAAATGGACCCTACTACTTTGCTCATATTGTTCCTCTCCCTAAGATTGCTTAATTTCTTTTTGCTCTTCTATTTAAACACTAAATCAAATATGCTTTCTCTGTGAAGCCTTCTTTATTATTTCTGATCAGAACCTGAGGACTGCCAGAGTACAGAGACCAAACCTGTTCAAAGTCTCTTCTCTTTCCCACCCATCACAGCCTAGTAGTTGTTTATCTAATCACCTCTTCCTTCCTTAAATGTAAGCTCCTTTGAAGGAGCAGGCCACAGTCCCACTGGCGTCCCTCACAGAATCCAAAGCACTGCTTTGTGTTTGCCTTGCCTGACTACATAGATGGCTCTTCTTTCTGTAGTAAATACACTCTACCTACTCCCTGGGTAAAGAGGATTGAAAAGGTCAATGCGATTAATGCGACTGGATAAAGGGAAGCATCATCTGAGTGGAGGAACATAGGAACCATAGGGTGGGCCAGAGAAGATCTCAAACCCACACAAAAGACTGCTGTTAGGACAAGTCTGACTGAGAGCAACCCAATAGGCTAGTGCAGAACCACCTATTCGGATTGCCAAGACTGAACAGGTATGGGAGAGAGAGGCTCCTTTTATTCCTACAAAGCTGCTGGTGCCTTCCGCTTCCTCAGCAGTTCTCAACCTGTGGGTTATGACCCTTCTGTGGGTCGAATGACCCTTTCAAGAGGGTCACCCGATTCATAACAATAGCAAAATTATAGTTATGAAGTAGCAGTGAAAATAATTTTGTGATTGGGGGGTCACCACCACATAAGGAAATATGTTAAAGGGTCGTAGTACTAGAAAGATTGAGCACCACTGTGGTTAGCAGCCCAAGATGTAATCCATGACACCACCAGAGCCAGAAAAGAGAGAGTTTTTCTTTGGAGAACAAGAAAGGAAAAAGGAGGATGATCAAGTAAGATTAGTATCCAGAGGCTTTTGAGTATGTAGAGAAAGATGGCCCTGGAACCAGTGAAAGAGACCCATGTTCTTTAATTTTTATTTAGATACTGTGGTAGTTACAAAATGTGGTGTCTAGTGAGGGGACGAGTGGGGAATAAGAGTGAAGTGGCAGTGTATAGTTGGTCAATTGGGTCATAGCCAATGAGGCGTCTGTGTGGGTATGGCCTTCTCCTGAGAATTCTGGGTTATCTGAGATTTCTTCCTTGGAGGTGGGAGACACTTGTTTCTTTCCCTGTTTGCTCCGTGGGAGACATTGCAGCTGACAAGACACATGTAACTTCACTAGTGCCCTGAGCTGGAGCAACCACAGGAACCTACTCTGATGCGGTCAGAACCAAGAAGCTGGGGAAGCAGGTAGAGACCCCTGCTAGCACTGAGATGTTGACACCATCACTGGATCCAGAGACCCTTGCCAACTCGGAGATGCTTACAATGCCACAGGATCCCAAAACTTTCTCTACACTGACCTGTCATCATCCTTCATTCAGCGTCATTGCATGTGTTTCATAAATCTGAAGAGGACTTTATAGGCTGGTAGCAAGCATATGGTCTAATAGGAGACTTATGAGCTTGGACTTGACTGGGTTGAGAAGCTTTCTCAATGTAAAGTTATCCTTTATATAAAACTCTCATAATCATACGAGTTTCCATGGCTTTGATTTTCTAGTCTACCTGGACTAACACAGATACCCACACACTTGTTACATTCACTCTTGCTTTCTTCCCTTATTACCATATTCTTGACCATTACATTAGGCTGAATGTATACCAGATTTTTATAAATTTGATCAGATCACTCTTGTTAGCCATCTAGTTAGTTCTGTTTCACCATGACCTTAGTTAGGTATAATAGAATGCAACTTTGCCTACTCCCATGCAAGTGGATGAAGGGAGATGTTGGACAGTGTAAGACATGACAAAAAATAATTTATAAATTATCAAGGGTTCATGATGGAGGGAAAGGAAAAATGAGGAGTTGATACCGAGGGCTCAAGTAGAAAGTAAATGTTTTGAGAATGATGATGGCAACAAATGTTCCAGTGTGCTTGACACAATGGAGGTATATATGGATTATGATAAGAGTTGTATGAGCCCCCGATAAAATGATTTTTTAAAAGAGGAGCAGTGGTCCAGTGTTTGACTGCTAACTGAAAGGGAGGCTGTTGAACTCATCAGCCTCTCTGAGGAAGAAGGTGCAGTCTGCTCCCACAAAGATGACGGGATGAGGAAGAAATATGATGACATGTTAATTCAGCCAATGATTATTTATCAATCGCCATCCCCTAATTGCTCCACCTCTCACTATACTCACCTCAAGGACACTTCTGATTAGTTGAGATACAGGTAGACATTTCTAAGACAAAAGGATAAAGGATTTGGGAGTACAGAACAGGCTATCTTGTCTAGTTTTGAAGATTTAGGTAGGTTGTCAAGACGAAGCTAGTTCAACTAGGGCAGACTATCGAAAGAGTGGTAGAGTTTTAAGTCAGTCATGAAATTCACATCTGATTTATGAATTTCTGAATTTCTCAGAGTGAAAAGAGTACTCCAGTAGTGGATATGATTGGAATCAGAGCATCATCTATCTGCGCTCTTAGGTTGCTATTTTCCCCACCCCCACCCCTCCGCCCCCTTCTGCCTGCTTCCACTTCAATCTTCTCAGCAAGGAGATACTTCAAACTGCTACTAATTACCATTTGCTGACCTCTTTGTTCCAAGATATACCACAGTTTTATACTAAAAGGCCATGACCAGATGACAACTGGGGGCCTAACCTTGCTTTATCAATGAATTTTCTATTCATCCCAGAAATGCCTTTAGTGATCTAACTTGAACAATTGTTCACACTTCCTTCATTCTTGAACAGCTTGAAAAGTGACAGTTCATGGAAACTCAACCAGGTTAGAGATGTGGTTCATTCTGATTGGAAGATGTTACCATCAATAGTCTGGAGAAGAGACAAAATAACCAGGAGGAGGAAAAGACTAGATGTGATACTTAAGGATAGAGGGGAAAGGAAAAAAATGAAATAATCTTGGAATAGTGCATGAATCTCTTTTTTCTTATAGTGAATAAAACCTCGTATTCATGTATTAGTTGCCAATATTGATGTTTACAGCACCTGTGTACCATCAGTCCTTGTTATTCTCATTAAAGCTTGGCTCTTGGCTTCAGGTGTATCAAATATTATTTCTTAGTAAACTAATGCAGTGAAAAGCTAAAGGGGCAGAGTTGAAGTTATGCTTACACTATATTTTTAAAAATTTACATGTAAAAATAATATTTAAATTAAAAAATCAATATATATTCCACTGCAGCTCTAAAAATCAGAACCTCAGTATATTAGTTGAACATTGACTTTTTAAAAATGTATGAGTTGATTTAACCTATTTACAGATTGCCAGAAGGCAAGAGAAAAGATTTCTTCCGGAGTTGAGCTCAGAGAGTCTGCTTTGCCAGAAAAAGAGAGCCAAACATATTAATATCCACTGACTTCTCAAAGTCCACACAGCACGAGGAATGCATTTGAAGGAGAAAATTTGGTTGGTTTAGTCAGTTTGGCAAGTAGTAACGGAAAAATCAGTGACCTCTCAGCAATTCCATTCCTAAACACTTCGATAGCCAGTATTAACCGATTTGCAGGGTCTTCATTCCCAGGGAGAACTTCTTTAGGAAATGTGGGGAAACACAATTCAGTGGCATAGCAAATAGATTCTTCCCCCATAGAAATGCTGATGTCCTCTGTATAGAAGTGCTCTGATAGAAGGGAAAACTAGAAACTCAAACAAACAAACAAAACCCTAAACCCATTTTTCCATATCCATGTGATTATTATGAAACTTATTTTCCTGCTTGGTTTATATAAATTTAGCTCATTACATTATTACTGTAACACAGACCAATTCCCAAAGGCTTGGCTATCTACTTTTGAACAATTAGCAATTGGAAATGTTACGGAAGGTTACACTATTTTGATGCGAACATAGGGTTATGTAGTCAGAGCAACTCTGTGGCAACTGGCTTTTACGTTACTTAAAAAAAAATGTGTTTTAAGGCTAGATGCCTATGTAGACCAAAGCATAAAGTTTGAAGAATACTGATGATCCATATTTCAGGGTATATTATAACTATTTCCATTCACTTTAGAGTGTTGAATGAAAGCTAAGATTTTTCCTATGCACTGGGAGAACAATGCTCCATACACATGGAGGAAAATATAGGCCAATAGATTTCATATGTACACATATATTCCACACATATATTCCATTTCAACTTCTCGTCTCCGAGATGCGGACTTTCAGAAGCTACTGCTCTGTAGCTTGGAAATCGCTGTGCATTAATATCTCAAGTAACTCAAGTGGCATCAGAATGAAGCATGGCTGCTAACCCAATGGCTCAAACTCACCCAGCACCTTTTTGGAAGATAAACTTGATGCTCTATTAAAAAAAAAAAAGGATAAACTAGAAAATCCTATGAGGCAGTTATGGCCTGTCACATGCAATTGCTGTGAGGAAAAATTCAACTGGACAGTATCTAACAGCAAGAGCAATTCTCTGTCATGAGCAGACTCTGAATTACAGTGAGAAATGGAAACGCTGAAGGAATTGTTCTTATTTTCCTCTTCTCTTTCTTCCCTTTCTTGTCTCCTCTTCCGGCCTTTCTTCTTTTGCTCCCTTCCTTTCTTTCCTCTAGGTGTTTCTCCACCTCCTATTCATACCTAAAAGGCCCAAAGGGGCAGACAAAATGACAAAATGCCATGTGGTCCCAGTCTTTCCATATGCATTCCTCCTTATGCTTGAGCTTAAGAGGAAATGATTTAAGGTTCACTCTAGACTTTTTCAAGGCCGTATACTCTCAGCTTGGCAATGATTTGCGTTAAAAACTGAATATCATATCAAATTTCACATGAAACTTTAAATTTAGAGATTTGAAAGTGAAAAAATTGTATGCGTATGATTTCATGTGTCTATGATTTTTTAAACCTTATCATTTCAATGGATATTTGAATTAGATATGGAAAATGTATCATTGACTAATTAGGTGTATGGGGACTTTGAGGTTTAGAGAAAGAAAAGAGCTCTTCATAAAAACTGGAAACAAAAATTGTATACTGGGTATTATCCAAGAAACTTTCATAATGAAAGTATGTTCCTCAAGCTGTTATCTTGACATGCTGAAACTTATGGTTTCTGATAGGTAGAAAATCTCTGAAATAGATGAAAGAGTTATAAGTCTACTAAGAAGACTATAAATGGAGTCACAAGGTTGCTTAAAGGGAGACATTATGCCATCCAGGTGACAAGAATTTACATTTTGCTCATAGAGTGTATAATTTATCTAGAAATCATCAAGATATTCACTAACTGGTAAATCTTAAGCTCCTGGAAATATCAGTATCTTGGGAGCTGTAGAAACTCAAACACATAGTCACACATAGATAAGTTAAGGTAAGTCATTTTACTTTTGCATGTGGCTAATTGCCTTTTTTCTTAATTGTGTTAAGTAATAGGGCTAAGTTTCAGCATCATAAGAAGGGAATTTGTGAATAGTATTTTCTAGGCTAATAGAAATGAGAATTATAAAATGAAACAAAGCAAAACAAAACAATAAAACAATGAACCTTTTCAAATCCCTATTATCAGATTATAAAATTGACTGTAAATAGTTCAAGCTCACATTATGAAGCAGGAGGAAAAATCAGTGCAAAGCCAAAGGTCCCTATAGTCTACTATACTCTTAAGGAAAAGATACTTGCCAAGAATTTTGTAAATGTAAACAACTTTCATAGGTGACTCTATGATCATAAAAGTGGTTATTCTAGCAATCCAAGTGTGATTGATTTGGTTACCTAGGATTTATGAGAGAGTATTTTGGAGGTCACTATATGGGAGGGAAGGTAATAGGACTATGTGAGTAATATCTCTACTTCAGTTCCAACAGAATCCCACAAAATCTTGAGATATGAGGTTTGACAGATGAAACTGGGTTGTATAAACCTTGTCAGGAATATGGACATAGCCTCTGTATTAAGGTTTATTTAAGACATTGCTCAGCCTTAGGTAAAGTACAATTTTTTAATTAAAAATAGTTTTATTGGGGGTTCGAGCATCGTTTTTCACAATACATAAATAAACATACTGTGCCAAGCACCTTAAAATGTCCGCTGCTGTTATCGTTCTCCAATCATCCACCTTTTCCCTTGAGGCCCTGGTATCGACTTTTCCATCCTTTCCCCTCTTCCCCTGCTCTCCCTTCCCCATCACCTCTCAATACTTTATAAATTATTATTGTTCTGTCATATCCCACACTGCCCAATCTCTCCCCCAACCCACTCCTTTGATGCCCGTCCTTCAAAAAGGAGCTTATATGTATATCCTTGCAATTGGTTCCATCTCTCTACCCCACCTTCTCTCCACCTCTCCAGCAACTCCAGTCTAACCACTGGCCCGAAGGGGCGCATCCATCCTGGTTTTCCCATATCTCCAGCTCCCCTCTCTATAAGTATACCTTCTCCAGTCCATCTGGATTTGTAAGGCAGAGTTGGAATCATGATGGTTGGTAGGAGGAAGGCTTCAGGAACTAGAGGAAACTTGTGTGCATCCTCGCTGCCTGGGTGCACTTTGACTGGGCTGTCTCCACCCTGTGGCTCCCCTATAAAGAGGTGACCAATTACCCACCAGTGAGCCTTAGTTTCCAACCCTGCTCTCCCCCTCATTCGTGATGATATGATTCTCGTTCTTTGGTGCTCAAGATCTGCTCCCTTCGGCCCCTCTTGACCACACATGCTGGTGTGCTTCTTCCATGTGGGCTTTGCTGTTTTTGCCCTGAATGGCGACTCATTTATCTTCAAATCTTTGAGACTCCAGATATTCAATCATTTGGTAGCTGGGCACCATCGTTTATTCTACTCTGTTTGCCTCTGTATCCATTTGTATTCAGCGATATCAGGAGTCAACTGGTCCATTGATTTTGATTTTTGTTTCTTATGCCTGGTACCTGATTGTTTCAGCACCTCATGATCGCACAGGCAAGTGAGCTTCTTTTATAGTGGCTTTTTTGCTCCTGAGCTAGTTGGCTTCTTGTTTTTGCTCATCTTTAAGACCCAAGATGCTATATCCTTTGATAGCTGAGCACCATCAACTTTCTTTACCTCATTTGCTTATGCACCCATTTTAAGGTGAAGTACAATTTTTAATTGCTCCAATACTGTAGTCTCATTATCTAAGAGTGAACTTAAAATTTTAATTAAATGGAAAATTTTAATTAAATGATCTGGTAATTTCCAATGAGATTATTTTTAATTTCTATATTTGTTTCATATGGTGGTCTTTAATCAAACCTGCAACATCTCCAAAGTTTGCCTGTATATTACTCCTTGTTTCATGGTCCCGTATTGCATTTAGAGTAAAATCCAAATAACTTTGCATCTATTTCCATTTTAGTGTTCATTCTCCTAGCCTTCCATGTTCTTCTTTGCTTTAATGCTTATTTTAAAAGTTTTCTTGACATATAATTCACATACTCTAGAGTTCAATGATTTGAATATATTATAAAGAGTTATACAGTCACCACAACAATTTTAGAACATTTTCATTTTGTACTCATTGTTATTAGTTCCCCATTTCTCTCCAACTTCTTAAGCCATAACCTCGAGAAATTTTCATTCTAGTTATTGTCTCAATAGATTTCTCTATCCTGGATTTCATATACAGAAATAAATCTAAGCTCCACCCCCTAAGCAATAGCAGTCTAGAGCTGAGAAAAACATTAATTCAAAAGACAGCAAAAACAAATAATAAAGACTAGAACAAATTAAAAATGCGTCAAAAAGGAAAATGAATGGTAAAGGACTAAAATTTAATTTAACTATATTTGCATTGATTCACTTTTTTATGCACTTTGTTTTAGGGTGAGGCTATTCACATCCCTTATAAGTGGGTCAAGGAAATTCAGTGGATGATGAATCCTTGTGGAGACTCTGCAAACAGATTTTGGACTTCCCTTGTCATCAATAGTCTTCTGCAAAGCTGGTGCTCAGAATTTAAATGCTATTAAAATTCCCTGCTCTGAGATTGGATTTAATCATTTATAATCCTTGGTTCACATAGACTGAAGTACTTCTGTGTGGTGTTAGCTGGCACCTCACTTATATGCCTGCTTGTTTAAAGGTACACTTTTAAAACCCCAGAAGTTAATTCTTTCTGATATTTGGGCACCATCCATTTTCTTCACTTTGCTATAGCACTCATATCATCAGTGATCCCTTTGTGAGGCTAAGTATGTAGTCGGGCGACCATAAGAACTGATTGTGCTTAGGTTCATGTTTATGGTTCAGATCAACATCCATTCATATAGCTAATATATATCACTGTGATGCTTGGAATTTATGTCAGCTACACATACCTGGGTAAAGTTTGGAGCAGAGCCTGACCTATCCTCCTGGCCGCAGTCTGATGACACCTCCTTGGAGGTGTGGCCTACTGTAAAAGAGAGACTGTGAGCAAAGCTGAGCTCTCTTTTGCTTTTTTGCCTTCTGTTGGATCTAGATCTTGAGTCTCATTCATTGATCTCTTGTTGTGTCATCTGCCAATCTCAGCAGCCATTAGCAGACTACCAACCTTAAACGAATTTGGCTGACTTGCTTTCACTAGCCTGTGCTGTGGCCCACCTGCTGTTCATTCTGTTTCCTGTCCATGGGTTTCTGCAACTACATGAGTCAGAGAAGCCTTCAGCTTACATTTGATTCATGGATTTGAACTGGATTGTACTTCCCTACTTCTACAACTGTGTAAGCCATTGCTTGATAGAGACCTCTTTACACACACACACACACACACACACATCACTGGTTTTGCTTCTCTGAAGAACCTGATCTAACACAATCCCTGTTGACTTTTAATGGCAGCCATACCAGGCCTTTGAGAGATAATATAAGTGATCTCCAAGGAATTCTAATAGTAGTATAATTAAATTAGCCAATGGTATAAGATATAAATGATATAGGATATAAAGTACTATTGAGAAACAGGGGCTATTTATATGTCACATAAATTTTTTGAAGGCCTCTCGTCTCTATGATAAGTACTTTATCTATATTGAGCTTTTATCTATATTGAGTTTTTACAAATCAGCAAAATATTATCTTTCTTACTTTGCAAAATAGGAAACTCTAGATATGGATCCTTAAAATTTTTTACTTACTACTCAGCTAAAGGAAATACCTCATGATATGCTTCCATAAAAAATTATAGCCAAGAAAAGTGCCTCTGGAGGCATTTTTATGTTGTCACATGGGGATGCTCTGAGTTGAAAATCAACTCAACGACAGTTCACACAACAATAACACTAGCAGAGTAGCAAGAGAATAGGACAGAAGCTTGAAGGCAATCACCACATGAAATAAAATGTAAGAAATTGGAATTTTTGTTAGGAGAGGTAGGGAAGAATTATGGCTTCATTTTCTAACTGAGAAGTGGTCATAGAAGTGGTGGATACCTAGTTGGCTAGTTGAAAAAGTGTGATTAGGAGACTGTGTTCTTTTCATTGTAGTCTGGTATTACAGACACCACCGATGCCCTCAGACATCCCCCCAAATAATGTAAAGAGCAGGGAGACCTAGAATCTGAGCATAATGTGGGGAGAAGTTTGTAGACAAAGTATTTAGTAGGTAAGCTTATTTCAAACTGTTTATTACTCAATTTGATCCTTTACATAAATACACATGCAAATACTACAAATTTTGAGCCAACAAGTTTCTTTCTTTAAGTTTTTTGGCACTTCATCCATGTACCATACAATTCAATAGTTATCATATCAAGAAGAGTTGTACAATCATAACCACAATCAATTTTAGAACATTTCTTCTTGCTTGTACTCATTGTTATTCATTAAAGATTAAATGAATTAAATAAATTAAAGATTATTTTCTTTAATTGTGGCAAAGATACATAACAAAATATTCTCCAATTCAACAGCTTCTACAAGTATAACCCAGTGCCATTGATTATACTCTTTGTGTTGTACAACCATTGTTGACATCCTTTTCCAAATTATCCACCACCATTAACAAATCCTAATGCCCCCTAAGCAAAAACTTTCCTTCTTCACTCATGGTAACCATAGATCAAGTCTGGTTCCTTTTTTTTAAAAGCAGTGTTCTTGATAAAATATCCACATATCACACATTTCCACAAATAGCTTTTTAAAAGAGTTGTATGTACACCATGACAATCAGTTGTAAGCATCCCTTACTCATTCATTGCTTGTTTCACAAACTCCCAACCCCCATTCTCTATGCATCCACACCTTCTGTGCTTCATAAAACTAGGAAACCTAACAGAAACAAAAACCAAAAACAATGAAAAGAAGAAATGAACAAAAATGAGAAAATAATAATATGAAGAGCAAATAAAAATAAAGGTGAGAAAGAAAAAACCACCAACAACTTTTAAAAAGCCAGAGAAGATATTTCTATCTGAAATAGTTGAGCTTAGAGCAAATTTATGTTGAGTTCAAAGGGAGGTCCATTGACCAAGAAACATGTTTTTCCAGGGTCCTATCCACCATAATCAAGTTTACAATAATTTCTGTCTAATAATAACACTGTTGGAGTTCTTTATCAGGAGCCAGCAGATTTCTGTAGCATGATTTATTGTTGTTATTGACAAAATTACCCCAAAAAAGAAATAGGACAAAAAATTCATTTAATATAGTACAATATATTTGGTTATGGAAAATGAAAACTTTGGAAGAATTTATCTCAAAGTTCTTAGGTTTTTGAAAGACTGAATTAACACACTAATAGAAACCTGAATACTCCTTGCTCTTTCCAAGCTCCTCTCTGAAGACATATTACAGTTCTTGATCCTTTGTTTAGACCTTGTCCAACCTACATCTTTGGCTCAGAGGCCCTTTGAAAGTTCTAAAAGTAGTCAGAAAGCAGAAGTGTTAAAATTGCTTCATGACATCATTAATAAGGCAACATTGACCTCTTAGCTTATTTCATCTGGAGCAGCATGTATATTGAGTGGTGTTTACTCGGTAGAAAGAAAATGTCACTTTTTGCTAGGAAGCAAAGAGTAGAGTTGAGAAGGGAGAAGGGAGTCAGGGTCTGGCATTTTGACAGCTGGATCATTGGGGAAAGTGTCGAATGACTCTTTTCCTTGCCAAATAGGCTTTTCCCAGTTGTTTCAAAGTCTTCAAAGTTCTAATAAAAATAGTTTAGTGTTTTCATTTGTATTGCTGGAGTTTGTATTAGTTGATACTGCCAGCTGTTTTAATAGATAAAACTGGAAATTTCAGTGACTTAGAATAAGCAAGAGTCTCATAAAACGAAAGAAGTGGTCGTGGTAAGAGTTGAAGACGGGGAGCTCCAGTTCAATCCAGTTATTTCTGGGCCCAAGTGACTAGAAGCTCCACTGTCTTCACCCTATGCCATCCAATGCTACCCTTGGTGTCAACATCTAGTGCATCTGGGCAGGAAGAAAGAGGGGTTAGGACAGGCACAGCTACTTTTCAACCACTTCATTTGGGAATTGATTCAAATTCTTTCTACTCGTATTCTATCAATGAGAACCAGTGTCAGGGCAGGGCACTTGGGAAAGGAGTTCTGGCTGACTGTGTCTTCCAGCAATGACGTTGCTTGACAAAATGGGAAAACAGCTATCTAGAAGAGAGTGAAGGTGCTCTATTACACAATTCTTTAGTGGACACAATAGATATATACCCTATTGACTTCAGAACTAAATATAATTTATTGTAAGAATTTTTATTTGGCTCAGAGACCCTCAGAGACACTTCTAGAATGAAGTTCAAAAAACTATCCGAAGGACTTGTCAGGATGAGACTATGGAATTGAATAAATATTTTGATCTTTTGCTTTAATTCTAGGAAAGAGAACTGAACTGGAAGGACTTGGGTCATTTACTTATTCTTTAAGCTGAAAGCAGTTATCTAAGGAGACGAATTGAATGCCAGATTGCTAAAATCATCAGTTTCTACTACTCATCTTTCACAGCAGATGGTAGTTTGAGGAATAAAAGGAAATCCCACTTCATAAAGATCACCATTTACCGAGTTTAAAAGTTTGATTGAAAATAGTAGACTTCATATGAATTATGGCAGACCTCTGATATTTTATATATAGAGAGAATGCTACTATATAACTGCTTATATAGTTATTACTATATATTCTCTTTCTTATTATTTTTCAGAGACAGCATATATTATCATTTATCAATCATACCACTGCCTATAAGGATTCTCCTCTGCATGTTGCCATGACATTCTCTTTGATGTCTTGATCTTTTGAGAGAGAAATGAAAGAACTCAAGCTTTCTACCTTTGTCAAATGGGGGGAGTAGAGACTATATAAACATATAACATGTAAGCTTGAAACAAGTTGAGGAAACATAGTGCATTAGGACTCCTGGAGTTCTGAGAATCACAACTCAATTTAAGCTGTTGAGCCACCCACCCCCACTGCCATTCAGTAGATTCTGATTCACAGAGATGCTGTATAAGGGTTTCCAAGACGCTATATCTTTGCAGCAGATAGCCTCAATTATCTTCCACTGAGTGTCTGTTGGGTTTGAACTACTGACCTACCTTTAGCAATCCAATGCTTAACCAACAGTGCCACTTTAGACAAAATTAAAAATCCCAAACAAAAAAAATTAAAAAGGGCGAGTGGATCCCAAGGGCTCAATGGAAAGTAAACGTCTAGAAAAGAATGTCTGAATATATGTACTAATATATCAGATGCAATTGATTTATGGATTGTAACAAGAATTGTAAGATTCTCAATAAAATGATTTTAAAAACTCCATACCACACTTAATGTTATTGAGTTGATTCTGACTCATGGTGACCCTAAGAGACAGAACAGGATTGCCCCTTTGAGTTTCTGAGACTTTACATCATACAGGAGCAGAGAGCCTCATCTGTAACCCACAGAGAAGCTGGTGGGTTTGAACCACTGACCTTGTGGTTAGCAGCTCAATATATAATTTGCTATATGATCAAAGTTAGTCCTAGAAAAAACCATCAACAAACCTTTGAGATCCAAGAACTTAGGGGTTAGTTAGATCTAGGAGTTCAAATTATAGTATGAGGGGGGAAAAGACCTTATTTCTTGGCTTTGTTTTCTTTTTGTGGCATTCAATTCATTTCCTGCAGATTATTTCCTTTCATGGAATTTTCTACGGATGTAGCTTGAGCTATGGGTGACTGATGCACCAGACCTGTTTAGAATATTGAAAAGCTAGGATGGTACATTGACGACTGAGATACGCCAAAATCAAGCCAGACTATTTTCAACTGCCTCGTATGCTTTGAATAAAAAAGACTCAAGAAGAATTGATACATTTGAATTGTGGTGTTGGTGAGGATTATTGAAAGTCCTATAATTTGCCAAAAGAACCAGCAAATCTGGTTTGGAAGAAGTACAGCAAGAATGCTTTTTAGAAACAAGGATGGCAAGTTTTCATCTCACATCCTTTGGACATATTATCAGGAGAGGCCAGTCCTTGGAAAAGGACATCATGCTTGGTAGAGGGGCAGTAAAAAAAGAGGAAGACCTCAACAAGATGGGTTGACACAGTGTTTGCAGCAATGAGCTCAACCATGGGAAGAATTGTGAGGATGGGCCAGGACTGGGGAGTGTCCCATGCTGTTGTACACAGGGTCATGATGAGTCAAACTCGACTACACGGCACCCAACAACAATATGATGTCTGGAACAGCTTCTCTTCATGGAGGCATGTGCTGTTAGCTGGTATTGATGATTTCTCAGGCCAACAGGTGAGACATTCCCCATCCCTGGTCTAGACAGATGCAGCCATTGCTATGCCTATGGGTCACTGTGTGCTTTGTTAGGGAACTCTATAAAACACAGGCACCTTTTTGTTGGGCTATCTGATTGACAAGACTGTCAAATGGGAGTACTGCTCTTTTGAATCAAGGTGATATTGAGATGATAGAAAGTGTCTCACATAATCTTGGCAAAACATACGGGTTTTAGGTTTCATGACTACTGGAAGAGTTGTGTGTCATTATCACTTAGATTAAGAAAACAGAAACATATGTTCTAAAAGATATATGTGGTTGGTTATAATTATGGCTAGATAGTAGTTATATGAGGGGACTTTAAAATGCTCACTGAAAAATTCCATATTTTATTTCCAAATTTTCCAAACTTTTGTAGTAATGGGTATATAATGTATCACTTGCCTTTTGCTACAAAACAACAAAAACTCCAAAACAAAATGACCAACACATGTTGATTTCATGGGCCACCTGGGCAGTTCTTTGAATTTGGTCTGCTTTAACTGATCGCTGAGACAACTGGAGCCTCAGCTGGCCTGAGATCATCTGATCCACAGGTCTGCTAGCTGGCAGCTGGCTGGTATTCTGTGTTAACTAGTATTCTCTACTTTTATATCTATGCTCTAATATCCATTGCAATGACTACACAGAACCCACAGACAAAACTCATGCTTAAAAGGTTTATTAGGGAATGAAGAGCTTGTAATGCTCAGATAGAGTTGTTTATCAAGACATGTAAAAAAGTTCTTTCAGGGCCACTAATAGATGCCCAAAGGGCCTATCATTCCACTGGAAGCCTCAACTAGAAAACATTCAGCTCGTTCTGTGAGTCAGCAAATTCAGCTCCCTGAATTAAGGACCCAGAGGCACCCACCCCAGAAAGTCTCAGTTCAAAGGCACTCAGATCCATTTCCTTCCATCACAAAATCCTTTTGAGTGCCTAGAGACACCCCACTGCACAAATCATCCTATTGACCCAAATCACTCAGTTTTATTTACTCCATGGGCTGAGAAGACCACCACTCTGTTCCAGGCTCCAGTTCCTGGTTTTCCTTCTGCTTCTCCTCTGATGTCACAGCTGTCTTCTGGCTACAGGATGTTCACTTTGTCTTGGGTCCAGAGGTCCAGAGGATGCACTCCACTTTTGGATCTTGCTGGTAATGAGATACCTCGTCCTACTTCTCAGAGGGATTTTTTTTTAATATGGAGAGCATGATGTCATTCCAGTGAATCCTATTTATAATCACTCAAGGTGAATTCTGTCAGTATCTTCCCCAACTTCACACAAGAGAAGGTCATTTGGAGGATGTGTTTGGCCAGGTTACAAATCCATTAACACTGATAAATGTGAGAGAGCTTTATATCAAGAAAACAGCCTAGTCCAATCCAACTCAAGTCTATAAATCTCATACTAGCTCATAAGTCCCTCTTCAGACTCACACAACCATATGAATAATGCAGAATGCTGGAATATCACAGGTCAGTGGAGGTAAAGTCCTGTGGATCCAATGGCAGTGCTGGCATATCAGTAATCTGCAGCTCTCAGGGAGACCAGCAAGCAGCAAGGTCAAGGCATTCCCAGGGAAAAAGAGAGAGAGAGAGAGAGAGAGAGAGAGAGAGAGAGAGAGAGAGAGAGAAAAGAAGAAGAAGAAGAAGAAGAAGAAGAAGAAGAAGAAGAAGAAGAAGAAGAAGAAGAAAGAAGATAGATAGATAGATCTCCAGAGAGGTATATATCTTGGACACACATTGAAATGTGGTCATCAGACATTGACAGGCTAAACTCTACCCCTACACTTTCATATATCTTCAAGTTGATATGGAATTATATAACTCCTGCAGAGGAAATTTGAGACTTTGACTAGAAGAGCCATATTAAATAATCCACTGCTCCTGCACATGGCATAGGGAGCCCTCTGTGACCTCACATTCCCTAGCAGGCTAGTGAGGGAACTGCTACAAGGGTTTTTCAGAGTTTTAAAGAACAGCAAGGGAAAGTATTAGATTCAGTGTGCAACCTCCGTTTAAATTTCTGTAGTGCCACATAACTAAAATAGGTCACAAGACAAATTCTAGATCAAAGGATTAGCAAAAGAAACTTCCTGCTGCTGGGAGGAGTTGCAAAGTATCATTGCAAAAGTGTTTGTCTGTACAGATGGGAAGAATGTCATCCATTTTTCTATCAATAATATAGTTGGCCTTTCTTCCCCTGCTCCTTACATTCAGCTTTGGCTTGTCTCTAAGTGACTTCACAGGTCCACTACCCCCCACGCCTTGCCTCTTTCCCTTTTAGTTAATAAATGAGAAAGAAAGATTTGTTGGGGCAGATATGGTCATGTTGTAAGCAGGGCTTGGGCAGAACCAGTTAAATTGAAGAGTAAGTGAAATTGAGTAAAATCAGTGAAATGACTGATGATTGTTATTGAACATTGATGAGTCTGAATCCAAAGTTATTTATCTTAAGGATACCTGGTGGTCCAGCAGGCCCCTGATTGAACAGAGAACTACAAGTTCAGGTATTCAAACTGACCAGTTGCCCTATGAGGGAAAGATGAGGCTATCTGCTTCCAAATATGTTTGCAATCTTGGAAACCCAAAAAAGCAGTTTTCCTCTGCCAAGGGAAAATACCAACATTAAGCAGTGAACCCAAAAAGAGTCTCCAGGACTGGCCCTAATCCCAGCTCTGCAGACCCTCTTCCCCAGAATAATGCTCTTTAGAGGATAGCGCTGAAGATACTGCTCAGGGAAAATGGTGGGTCTGCTCAGAACACACCCAGAGAAAACCAGGTGGGAAGGAGAGAGCGAGAGATTGGACCTCATTCTGGCCCATTAAACCCCAAGGACAATATTCCTGCTCAGAGCAGCCAATGCACAGAGAGGATCATAGGGCTGGCCCCACCATGAGACATGGAGTCACTCCACTGACCCATAGCACTGTGAGGGACAACACTGGAGACACAGTACAGCAATTGTGGCCAGTCTGACCCCCCCACCTCTCCACAGGGGTGAAACATGAAGGAAGTGCAACAGAGCACTAAAGGGAGCAAAACAATGAAGTCCAGAGGAACTCCAAAAATAGATTTGGGGGCCAGGGTTTGGCATTTCATCAGACTCAATCTGAAAACAGGCATAAAGATCAATATAGGCTTCTTTTGCTTGTTTGCTTTGTTTGCTATATAAGACAGGCAAGATAAACAATCCTGAGGAGAAAACAATGAGACTATGGTTTCGGGGGCCATGGGAGAGGGGGAGGTGGAAGAAAGCAAGAAAGAAGCCAATAAACCCAGAGACAAGGGAACAACCAGTGATCTAACATTGAAGGCAAGGGTTTGATCAAGTGCAATATAGCCAAAAGGAATTACTAAGAGCCAAATTGAGGTCAAACATGATGGTGGGATAAAAGGAAAGTAAAAGGAAATAGAAAAAAGAACTAGGATGCAAAGGACATTTACAGATGAATAAATACAGGCACACATATATGCAAAAATATAATGTAACAATAGGGAGATGGATCTATGTACATATATTCATTTATATGTACATATTAAGGTGGCAGACAGACCTTGGGGTCTCTACTCAAATAATCCCTCAACACAAGAACATTTTGTTCTAATTACCTGGTATTCGGTGATGCTCACCTTCCCAACCCAATCATTGAAGACAAAATGGATGCATAAGCAAATGTGGTGAAGAAAGCTTCACCACATTTTTAATGGTGGCCAACTATTAAAAATATAGTGACTGGGGTCTTAAAGTCTTGAAGATAAACAAAGGTTCATCTATCTGGAAAGCAGCAAAGCCCACATGGAAGGAACATACGAATCTACTTTACAAACTTGACTAGCCTGGAGCACGTACACTGGCACAGACAAGAGTTCCTGACACACAGAATCCAGGACAAATAAGCCCCTCTGGAACAGCAATGGGAATAGTGATACCATAAGGAAAGGGGAAAGGGGGACTGATTGGAATAATAGATGTATCTCAGACGTCGACATACACTGTAACGAACAATAGAAACATGGGTGAAGAGAGACGGCAGCTGGTGTAAGATATAATAATCATAATTTATCATTTGTCAAGGGTTCATGAGGATGGGAGGGTGAGGAAGGGAGGAAAAACATGAGGAGCTTATGCTCAAGTAGAAAGAAAACATTTTCAAAATGATGATGGCAATATAAGTACAAATGTGCTTGACACAGTAGATCAATGGTTCTCAACCTTCCTAATGCTGAGACCCTTTACTTTAATTTCTCATGTTGTGGTGATCCACAACCATAAAATTATTTTTGCTGCTATTTTATAGCTGTAATTTTGATACAGTTATGAATCTGGAAACCCCTGTGAAAAGGTCATTCGGCCACCAAAGGGGTCATGACCCACAAGTTGAGAACCCCTGCAATAGCTGTATGGATTGTTATAAGAGCTATAAGAACCCCTGGTAAAATGAGTAAATTAAAAAAGATCAACTCAGGCTGAGCCCTGGTGGCGTAGTGGTTGTGCGCGGGACTGCGGCCCACTGGGACGGAGGTTCAATTCCAGCAGTGGGGCTGGGCCTCCTACTCCCACCACCGGATAGCAGTGACGCTCAAAAAACAAAAACAAACAAACAAAAAAGATCAACTCAATAGTTGTCTACTACTGTGTAGTTGTTACTATAATTTGATCATACCTAGTATTGTGCACTGAATTTGGAAGGCATTAAATAAATCTCAACGAGACCATCTGTGGTAGATATATAATTGGTTGTCCATTTGAGAATTAAGAGTGTAGGGGTAGAGTATGATCTGTTAATCTGTGAGGCCTCTGTGTGGGCATGGCCTTCTCCTGAGAATTCTGGAAATTCCTGGGATTTCATCCTTGGAGGCAGGAGACACCTCTCTCTCACTGCTCACTGTCTTGGAGACACTCTACTGACAAGACACATGTCACTCTGGTGGTAGAGCCTAGGAACGGGAGGAGCCGCTTGGAGACCGCTGCCAGAGCTGAGATGTTTACAATGCCACTGGATCCAAAGGCATTCTACCCACTGATTTGTGATCACTCTGCATTTGGTATCATTGTATATGTTTCATGAGTCCGAAGAGGACTTTACAGAGTGGTATTGGGCCCATGTGCTAATTTCAAACTTGTGGGCTTGGACTGGACTGGCTTGGAATGTTTTCTTGATATACAATTACCTTTTATATACTACTCTCTTTTATATACATATGAGTGTCTGTGGATTTTTTTTCTCTTATCTACCCAGACTAATCCCGTTTCTGGGAATGTTTTACTATTCTTTTGTATGTGTTTCTAGAGGAGATGCTTTTGTATGTGTTTGTATGTGTTTGAATGTGTTTCTAGGGTAGATGCTCAGGAGTCTCCTGTTGAATGCAATCAAATGATGGAAGTGGTTTAAAAGGACTTATGAAGCAAGCATACATTGTTTTCAGTTGCCTATGAGTTGATGCTGACTCAGTGACCTCAGGTGTTAATAAGAGAACTGGTGCTTGGGGTTGTCAAGGCTAGGAACTTTCAGAAGCAGATCACCAGCCCTATTTCCCAAGATATCCTGGCATGTGTTCCAGTTGCCAACATTCGGATAGTAGTTAGATACTTATCTGTCATCCGGGGACCTTAAACATACATTAAGTTTAATAAATTCCAACTTGCCTATTATTTTGCTTGTTCATTTGATTTTCTTGAGCAGGCAGAATTAATCTAAGGGAATTAAAAAGTATTCACTGAAGGAATACCTTGTATTTAACTGCGAGTCAAAATTTTATGTTGCCAAGTTATTAGACAAACAGGAGAGTTAAAGTATGACAAGGAGGCATGCAGTGGGACAATCCCAATAATGATATGGTATCTGTGCCCATTTTGGGGGCAGAAAACTCTAAAAATTAAAAAGACAATTTGACTCGATCGTCAAATAAAAATTTTGCAGTGTTTTTAGATTGAAGTTTTGCTTCTTATTGTGCTTTAGAAAAAATGTTATGATTGAAATTAGACAGCAACTGTGCCGTGACTAAACATGCTTTCACCCTGAAGTAGCATGGATTGAGGTAGCAGTTAGCCATAGGAAAGAAAAAAATCTCTTCCTTGACAGAGGATCTGGGTAAGAAATAATGGTATTCTAGAAAGAGAAAATAATGCCTTCAGGACATCTTCTCCTAGTACTAATAAAGTTCCTCAGTAACTCTTTTACACAAATTAGATACCACTGCTTTGCATATTTCATTTCTCAATTATCTATGGTAATAGGGAGAGAAAAAAATAATGGGGACAGGAGCATGAAGCAATACAGATAATTGGTATTAACAGATCATTTCTTCATTTTGTTCATTAATTTTAATCACCATCCTCATTCTGCCTGATTCTTGGACTGAACTGCATCAAATGGCTTAGGAACATGAGTTTATTCTTTAATTCTTTATTTTAAAAGGGTAAGGTTTTAAAAGGTGTCAAGAGATTCAAAATCAGTTAGACAAAAGGACAAATAAGGAAGTGAAAAAATGTACACTTTCTGAGAGTTGCCTCTTTGGGATGTGAGGCCAACTTAGTTGATAAAGGCTTGCCATGGTAATCATATTATTGCCAACTCAACCTTGAGTGGCAGACGCTGCAGGGGCAGTAAATTATTTAATGTGGCTCTCTTGACTAAAGGCTCTAATTCCCATCAAAGGACCTTTCCCTGCTTGAGTCTTGGTAAGAAGGTCAGGGAAGATACTGAGAAGATTCATCTGTGAATAATTGCCAAGAAGATTCCTTGGAATGCCATCCTGTTCTCCATATAAAAAGAGCCCTCTGAGAAGCAGGAAAAGGAATCTCACTACCAGGAAGAGCCAAGAGTGAAGTATATCTGCTAGACCCCAGATCCCTCACAGTGAACCTCATGAATTCAGAAGATAGTTATGATGACATCAGAGGAGCAGCAGAAGCAGAAGCAGGAGTCAGTGCACAGAACAGAGTGGTGACCTTCCCAGTCCATGGAGTAAATAAAGGGGAGTGCTTTTGTGCAGGAAGCTGACTAGGGGAGTAAGGCTCTTCTGGGTTTGCTGACCCTTGAAGCTTGAGATGAATGCCTTTGGGTTGAGGCTTATCGTGAAGTAGCATACCCCACTTAGCATTTATTAGTAGACACTGAAAGAATTTTGTAACATATCCTAAGAAACAACTCTACTCTGAGCAGTTCTCACTGGCATTGCCTTTTGTTAATTTCCTTAGAAACCCTTAATCATGAATTTTGTTTGTGCACTCTGTCTATCCATGGCAATGGATATTATATCCTAGAGTGGTAGAATAGAGAATATTAATTAGGGTAACAATATTAATAGGATTCCTAATAATTTGGAAAGGGATTTATCTAGGATGAAGACTGGCCATGATAAGTAATATTTCTGAATAGGAATTGATAAGAACCTGTAGAAAATTAGATTTTTAAGGTATTGATACCGTGGTTGTGGAAGAACAATTACATTAAGATTTTAACAGAGCACTACCTCCCTTATTGAGTGCATTACTTTGGGTAGACTAGAGAAACAAATTTATATAAAGGGTAATTGTACATTATGAAAATATCCCAACCTTGTCCAGTCCAAGCCAATAAGTCTAATATTAGCCCATAATCTGAAACCAATCTGTAAAGTCCTCTTCAGACTCATGAAACACATGCAATGACACTGAATGCAGGAAAATCACAGGCCAGTGGGCAGAAAGTCTTTGGATCCAGTCGCATAGTAAGCATCTCAGTGCTGCCAGGGGTCTCCCCTTGGTTTCTCCAGGTGTAGGGTTCTGGCAGCATCAGGCTTGGTCCATGTGGTTTCTCCTCAGATTAATCTTACAGAGAGTGAGCAAAGAGAGAAAGTGTCTCTTATCTCCAAGGAGGAAAATCAGGATTCCCAGAATTCTCAGGAGATGGCCATGTCTTCAAAGAGGCCTCATTGGCTTTCATCTGATTGACAAGTGAAACTTCACCTCTACATGCTTAATTGTTAAATTGACGAATATATGGCTACCACAGACCACCCCTTGTCAATTTGACACTTTCACATAACTCTGTAACCATACCTAATTTTCGAACAAATAATAATAAAACCATATCTGTACCTAACAGGATAAAACTAAAAAGCTTACAATTCAACATGTGCCACCTTCATTTAAACATAGCATTTTATAAGTGAATAAGACAAAAATATCCTATGCCTAACAATTACAGTTAAGTACCACCTAAATCTTGATCCTATAATCCTATGGCTATATCCCCCCATCTATGAAAATCTGTAAGTCAACCACTTCATGCCTTTATCTCCTCACTTTTGGAAATCCAATTTCTATATTTACATTTACATCAGCTCAGTGCCCTGAGGAGACAATCATACTTTTCAACATGAAGAATCTTCATTCCAGTTGGAACCTCATGAAATCTGCATCCAGAAGCAAAGTCAAATCAGGATAGGCTATCCATAAACTCAACAGCAATCTGTTCACCGGCTCAAAAATCACTTCCTTAGTTCGGGTTCTGGTCAACTCAATGTGGTATGCCTCTCTTAGTCTCAGCAGGGTGTCCACTGGTCACCATGACCCCATCCCAAATTCTCAACAACCTTAGCCCCTTGTGCTAGGTCATGAACTTCAGACCAGTTAATCCACTCCCGTCTTCTCTAGTTCCTATAAACCAACTCCATCAGTGTCTGTGGCTAGACTCAACCCATCTCTTTATTGCCGCTTTCCTCCCACTTCCACTCAACAAGTGGATTCAGGTGGTCACCTAGCAAGCATTTCAGCCCATTCATAGGCTTCCTATAACATTCAGTCCTAGAGAGGAGTTTTCTGCATGGCTCGAGATTTTTTCCAGCTTCTGACAGAAACCACTAGAGTTCAAACTTCAAATCCAAAGAGTTCCTTTTTTTCGTTTTTTTAAATCTTCAATCTGTCAATCTTGTCCCAGGCAAGTCTCTTGAAATGCAAATGTAGTACTCCAAAGCATTGGGTGGGGCTTATCTTTTCAGAGTCTTCTCTGCTCATGTGCCCTAAACCCATCCAAAGATTAAACTTTTTTTCCTAAAGATTAAATTTTAATGGCTGCTAAAAAAATGGGCTTATAAATTCTCTATTTTCATACTTCCCAATAAACATTTCTATTAATCATTATATCAATAATAATAAACAGAGAAAATCAGTATAAACAAAGTAGAATCAGATACTAAATGCTCTTCTTAAAACAGTCAAGTTCAATCCTTATTTAGCTTATCTAAATCCTTATCTAATCCAATCTACTTATGTAAAAATATGGGAGGAAGCCTAATGAGAGTATCATGCCAGAGTCAGGATTTCTGTCAGCCATTTTGACCTTCTGTCAACCATTTTCTCTAACCAGCATGGTCTCTGAGAAACTCAAATGGCAATTGCTACCCCTGAGCTCAAAATATACATGAACAACATTCATTTTAACCATTTCACACAGGAATAAGCAAAGACTAAAGCCAAACAAAATAGTCAAAGATTTAACTTCCCATATTTTTTCCAAAAAACAACTCAATAAACTGCATGGATATATCTGATTTCTCACTAGCCAAAGAAGAAACACTACTATGAGATAGAAATCAAACGAACATCTACCCTCCATTTTTACTATTGTTTCTCTAATACCTCACTCTCTCAAGGTACCATAAAATGTTAGTCTGGGTAGACTAGAGAAACAAATTCTGGGAAATCCTGATTTTCCTCCTTGAAGGCAGGAGACATTTTCTGTCTTTGCTCACTCCCTCTGACACTAGCCTGAGGAGAAGCCACATGGACCAACCCTGATGCAGTCAGAACACTAGACTAGACCTGGAGAAATCAAGGGGAGCCCTTGACAGCACTGAGATGCTTACAGTGCCAATGGGTCCGAAGACTTTCTACCCACTGGCCTGTGATGGTCCCGTATTCAGTGTCATTGCATGTGGTTTATAAGTCTGAAGAGGACTTTACAAATTGGTATCAGATATATAGGCCAATATCGGACTTATGGGCTTGAACTGGATAGGGTTGGGATGTTTTCATAATGTATGATTACCTTTTATATAAAACTCTCTCTTATACACATATGCATGTTTATGAATTTGTTTCTCTAGTCTACCCAGAATTTGTTTCTCCAGTCTATACATTGAATACCTACAGTCAGATGCTATTTGATGGTTAGATAATTTTATGTCAATTTACACTTCTGGCTAGGTGTAGCATGAAATCTATCAATCAGATCACTGCCTGATGCTTTCTCTTTGAAGATGGGACCTTCTCTTAAGGAGGATCCTGGTAACCTCTTCTCTCTCCTCCTTCATTTTCTAGGCCACTGACTCCGAGAGTTGCCAGAGTCCTGCCATGCCCATGCCTCCACTGACTTAGGACCCACATGACACTGAGCCCACTGGCCTGTAATCTTCCTGCAATCTTCATTATTGCATGTGGCTGTGTGAGTTTGAAGAGGGACTTATATCAGACTTATGGATTTGAGATGGACTGGGCTGTTATACTTTCTTGATATATGATATCAAGACATAAAACTTTTGTATATATATATATATATATATATATATATATGTCACTGGATTTGTGTCTCTAGTCAATCCAGTCTAACACATGATGGTGCCTGGGGATTGGGGTACTAGAGAAACAATTTATGAAGATAGAGAGAGTGACGACTTATCTGACCTCTGTCTTATAGCAGTTGAAAGGAATTGGATTTTGCCCTGTGGGTAGCCAGAAATCAGAATGACTACATGACTGATCTGGTTGGTTTCTGGAAAAGGATTGGAAAAGGAAACTTTTTATTCTTAGAAGCCATATTTGGCTATTCCTATGTGAAATAGAACAAGTGAATGCAATGCATGTTAAATTGCACCTCAGATGGTGAAAACTGTTTAGGTAAAATGGCTGAAGGAAAGCTGACCCTGGCTTGATCCTGCCAGAGGTCTAAGACCATATTTCTTTTTTTTTTTTTAATTTTGGTGGCATCATTGCCCTCTGGTGGGAGTGGTAGGCCCAGCCATGCTGCTGTGGGATTTGAACCGCCAAGCCAATGGGCTGCAGTCCCGTACTCAACCACCACACCACCGGGGCTCAGCCAACCATATTTCATATGAATGGAATAGTTTGGATAAGAGAGAATTGAATTAGACTTTTAAGAATTGTATTCAGGAACTGACTGTTGTAGGATTATTTTGATTTCTCTTCCCTACTCTTATTGATATATGATTAAAAAAATCGTGGAACCAACAGTGTACTGAACTTCATAAGGTATAAGAAAAAAAATACATGACCTTGTTCTTATCTCTGAAGATAACACTTGATAGAAAGCAAAACAACAATATGTACTGAAATGCTATAGTATATAATATGTATATATATATATATATATATATATATATATTATATATGCCATTGGAGTTTAAGAGAAGAATCTTGTGGGTGCTGGGATTATCAAGAAGACTCCAGAGGAGGCTGGCATCTGGACATTGCATGATAAATAGGTAACATGTAGAGAGAATGGTGGGGAAGGCAGACCAAGGGTGAGATTGGGAGGAGGGATATCAAAAGATTACTTCTGCCTGGACGAACCAAAGTGTCTTTTATTGGTAAATGCTGACTGATTCAAGAATTGTGTGAGCTCAGGAGAGCTAGATGCCCAGTTGTGAGCTGGCAAATGTGCCTTTGATCTCTTCCATGCCCACCACATTACTGTATGCAGCCACTCCAAGTCCAGTTAGCATCAGAGTTGAAGTCTATTTGCAATTCCTATTTTGACTTTCTTGGACAATCAAGAGGTACAAGAAGGAAATCCCTCTCTCAGGGAAAACATTCTGTCCTGCTGCACCATATTCTTAGATATCAGTGAACTGGTTCCACCAGTCTCTTTGCCTTTCTTAAACTGGACCATTCCTGACACAATTGTGTAAATATCTGAGGATATTCTATCATAAAGCCACAGCAACAGAACTTTCCCTGTTGTAGGCTCTCTGACCTAACTTTCCCCAAACCCTTTATCTTTATACCTTACTCATAAAGCAATTTTAGCAAAATATTGTAAGAGTTTTCACAAAATACTTTTAGCTACTAATAACTGCTGAGCATTGGGAAGAATTTGACAGAAGAGCAGCCTGTCAACGTAGGTCTATTAATACCTAGCTTCCAGAGGTAACTTGAATTATTGGACACATAAAACTAACATTTGAATGAAAACCTCATTGAAAAAATGAGTTTTACCTCTCTGTCCCAAACTGGGGATGTGAATAGCCTTACTATCATGTAGAATGCACTAGGGAAAAGAGCACTGCAGTTATAATTAGGTTAAAATTCAACACCTTATCAATTGATCTTCCTTATGATCCATTTAAATTTGTTCTAGTTTTTAGTATTTTCTGCTTTCTTTTCAACTGATTTTTTAATCTATTTTAATTTGTTATTCTTTAAAAAATGTTTTTCTGTATATGAAATCTGGAATAGGTAAATCTATAGAGACAGTTGATGGATCAAGGGCTTCTTGGGGGGAAATAAGAGTTAATAATGATGAGTTTAAGAATGAAAAAAATGTTCTTAAATTGACTGTGGCTATGATTGTACAACTCTTCTGGATGTGACTAAACTAGTGAATTGTGAGATATGTGAATTAAATGTCAATAAAAACTGTTAGAACAAAAGTAGATTTTGCTAGGTTATATGTTTTTTTACCATCCACTTGTGAGAATATGAGAACAATTTTCAGTATCAGTACCTAAACCCAAACTAAATATTCCTCTGAAGCTCTTTAAAAGAAAATATAAAATGACAAGGTAATTTCAGTTGGTAAATTATAAACATCAAACTACACTTAATCTTTGACTGCTACAAGTTTCGGTTATCAGATACAGAGCTTTTAAATCAAGTTGTTGGTCTTTTAGTTGGTAAGATGACCCTAATGAAAAGCTTCATTCAGTGATACCCTTACTTCTTAATTCAGGCTTCTTTTCTCTCTCTTCAATCCTGTACTACCTGTCATAGTGCTTAGCACTCTTCAGATTTTTGTGACATATTCATGGAATTATTTTAAATACTGTTTCCTACCATAAAGTTTCCCTTACATTTAATTACATGCTATGGATATAATTGGATATAATGGACTATCCTACAGCTCTCTGCCAGTTTGCCCTATTGTGGTGGCTTGTGTATTGCTAGGAGGCTGGAAGCTAAGCCATCTGTATTTCAAATACCTGTAGGGTTACCCATAGGGAACAGATTTCAGGAGAAGTCCTAGAGTAACACAGACTAGAGTGACAGGCCTGGCAATCTACTTCTGAAAATTAGCTAATGCAAAAAATATGATTTTTAAAATTAATGAAAAAAACCCCAACATATTAAAAGGAAATTAGCTAATGAAAATTATGGTTCAAAGTTGGATTAAATATGCATCAAAATTTGTCTGATAGAGTGCTGAAAAGTGAGCCCTTTAGGTTGGAAAGCATGGTGGTTGCAACAACGGAATTGAGCAGATCAGCAATATTGCAGAGGGTGCAGGAAACAGCATGTGATTCTCTTCTACATCTGGTCACCAGGAGTTCAAATCAGCCGGCTTCTGAATAATGAAATATGGATGTAGGTTTAAGCAGCTCAAAGTTACATAAGGAATCTAGGGAGCTGAGAATATTTTTTAGGGGGGGGGTAACATTTGAGACCAAACTCTAAAGCAAATCTAATTTATTTTCTGCAGCTTTAATTATTACCTCCTCTTCTGAATCTAAAGAGCCCTGGTAGTCCTGCTAACTACAAAGTTAGGGCTTCAAATTTACCATTGCTCTGAGGGAAAAAGATGAAGGTATCTGGTCCTACATGGATTTATAGCCTTAGAAACTTATAGGTTTGCTATGAGTTGAAATCAACTTGATCTTAGTGAGTGATTGTGGACATGCCAAATACCACCAAACTAGACTAGCAGATATGAATAAATGCACAGAGCTCATTTAGCTTCAGTGATTTTGACTAAGATATGGACCTACGTTCTCGGCTAGATTTTGGACCACGTGGGGAGAATTTTCAAACATGGACATGTACCCATGGAGTCTGTAAAATTCTTCCTTAAGAAACTACCAAAAAAAGAACACTCAATAAAATGATCTTTCAATTAAAAAAAAAAAAACTACAAAAAAGTGGAGAAAACAAAAAACACTGTGTTCTAAATGCCCCCAGAATAACAGAAGCCAGTACTAGATAAAGTCTCATAATTCAGAGGGATGAGCAATGACCCTGCCCCCTCACCCACTAAAAAAGTTGTAGATTTGTGACTGCTCTGGTAGGACATTCTTGGCATTAGCTACCACCAGTGCTCTGGAGCTAAGCAGAAGATGAGGGCAAAAGTTGAGCTGGTGTATTGTCTCTACATCTACCTTGGTAGCAATATCACATAGGGTAGTCGTCCTTTGCCCCCAACATGCTTAGGGGGAGGGGAGGGGCGAACATAATTGAACTCAGCTGTGAACATTCACTAGATTCCAGCAAGCCTAGCGTTGAGAAAGAGCTTCAGCTCACACAGCATTTATATCAGATGGAAGTATTTTAAATCAACTGGAGGCTCCCTCTCAATGCCATCTGGATCTCTCAGGACAGGATCTGGTCCTACAGAGGACACTGACAACCTTTTCCTGGCATACAGGGGGATTAAACAGAAGAATGAGTCAGCCCAGGGCACACGTGTGGGGAGGGAGGGAAAAATAAAGTGAACCTGTATAGGGAATATTAGCATCAGATAGTTTGAACCTCTTCTTTTCAATGGACCCTTAGTTTCATGAGATAGAGTCAATCTGCCTGCCTCATGATCAGAGAAGATTAATTTAAAGAGACTCCAGACCCTGCTCTAATATACAAAGTTAGTGACTACAGATCAAGTGGGCAGGCCAATGACTTGAATATTATTGTTTTCTTTGCCTCTTCATGACAGTCTTGTTGGTTATTGGTCTGTACTTCCTGAAAAACTTTGGTACTAACCTGGAGATCAGGATTTTGACAGGGTCAGTATGTAACTGTTTCCTGTCATCAGTCCCTGCTTGGAATAAGCTAATGGCACATGGGTTTGCCACACCTGACTTTTCAGGATCTACTATGGGTGTTTGTGGAGTGCTGCTCATTCCAGAGGCAAAGATAAAAACAGCATTCTATCTCAGAAACAACAGTCAATCTCTGCACCTGAAAAAACAAGAAAAAATGGTCCAACTGAGTGGGATACATGCAGAAGTTGATCCAGGAGGTTTTGAATGATGACAAAACCTTCCTATGAGGATTTTAGAAGAATGATCTTTAAAGTATAGAGGAAGAATTGGACATAAATATAAGAAAGTTAAACAAAAATTCTTGTCCAAGAAATTGGACAGAGAAAACAGGAGAAAATATATAAGAATTTAGGAAATAACTACAAAAACATTCTGACAAAATAAATGAAAAACTAGGAATAACACAGTAACTACAAGTGAAAATTCAAAAGGCAAACACTCAGATATTAGAACTAGATAATATTTTGAAAAAACAAAACAGAAGAATTGAAACAATGGAAATATGAATCAATGGCCTTAAATACAAACAACTAAATACTAAATACAAGAAGATCAAACTATGGAAAAGACCAAAAAAGATAAACAAGACCTAAGAATTCTATGTTTATTGTTTAAAGGAGCAGTTTATGTCTGCAAAACACCTTGGAACACAAAGAAGAATAAAGAACCACAGAGAAAACAGTTGAAGTATTAAGAGAATTTTCCTAACATTATGACAGAACAGAAAGTAAATATCCAAGAATCTCAGAGAACTTCAGAGAGAAAACCATTATGACACTTAGAGTCACTGTCTAACATCAAAAAAAGAGTAAGAATTATGATAGCAACAAGAGAAGAAAGAAAAATGACCTATAAAATCAAGCTGATAAGAATAAGATTAACTTTTCCATGGAAACCATTGGAAGGCAATGGAGTAATATATTTAAAATCTTAAAAACATGTAAACAAGCCGCCCCCCCACCTACCAAAGTTTCTATATCCAGCAAAATTACCCCTGAAATATGATGGAGAATAAAGACATTTTCAGACTGGGGAACACTAAAGGGATTTGTAAAAACAAGACCAACTTATAAAAAATATGAAGGGATTTCCTTGGCCAGAGAATCAGCAACAGATAGCAACCTAAAAACATTTACAAAACCGCATTGTTGAGAAATCATCCTATTTTAGTAATACACAATGTGAAATAAAACCATGTGATTCAAAATCGGGAAGTACAGAGAACATTCTGCAATTAAGACAACAATAAAACAATGGAGATAGTCATATGGAGAAGAAATCAAGTATTTTACAAAAGACAACAAACTCTTCAACTTGGAAAGAAAATAATAAAAACAACCCTCAAAGAAAATGCTAAAACTTCAACAGGACAAAAAGAAAAGCAATAAAATCCTCTTAAATAATTGGATAAAAAAGAAAAAAATGACAAGAAAATCCATAAACAGAGGAAAGTAGCACAGAAAACTATGAACAGAAAACTAATAGCATGATCAAAATAACAAATGATTGCTACAAAACCAAATGTACCAATAACAAACTTGAATATAAATGAATTAGATTAACCAATTAAGAGACAAAGACCAGCAAATGAATAAGAGAACATGAGCCATGAATGTGCTGCTTATAAGGAATACACCTCAGACATAAATTCACAAATGGATTAAAGATCAAAAAGCTCCAAACAAAGCTCATTGCCATTGCTCCTAATTCACAGTGGCCCTATAGGTCAGGGTAAGACTGCCCCTCTTGGTTTATGAAGCTACAGGTCTTTCCAAGTGTAGGAAGCCTCATCCTTTTCCCATGGAGTGGTTTTGAACTGCTGACGGACTGTGCTCCAGAAGAGACCATATGGGAGGGCACAAAACACGCATCAATAACTTTAAAGACATTAAGATCTTCACTGATCAAAATGTTACGAGATTAGAAATCAATAATAGGAAGATACAGCAAAAGACCAGTTGCATGAAAATTTAACACTTTTAAAACCACCGAATAATTGAACAAATAAAGACAGCAGTTAAAAATTCCTTGAGAACAATGAGATAACAAATGAAATATAGCAAAAATAATATTCAGAAGGTGCTTTACAGCAATAAGGGCACACACCAAAAATGAAGAGGCAAAATAAACATCTTAACACACAATTAGAGCGAGAGCAACAAAACAAACCGCCAGCCACTAGAAGAAAAGAACTAATAATAAGTAAAGCAGAAATAAATGAATCAGAAAATAAAGAAACCATAGAAAAATATTTAATAAGACAATAAATTGGTTCTTCTAAAGGATTGAGCAACGTGACAAATGGATGACAAACCTAACAAAAAAAGAAAAAAACCCCCAAACCTTACAAATAAGAAATAAAAGGAGCAAATTCACAGCAGAACAAACTGAAATAAACATGATAATTATACAATATTCTGAAAAAATTATGTCCCAGCAAATTTGAAGCCTTTTAAGTTACCAACTTACTCGGGTTGATTCAGAAAACCTTAACAAGCCTGAAACACATGAAGAAATAGGCCTGACTATTTAAGAACTTCTAACACTAGTAAGTCCAGAACCCGTTTGTTTTATTTAAGAATGCTACCAAGCATTTAGAGAAGAGTTAACACCAATCCTACACAAACTATTCTAGAATCTGGAAAAAGATAAAATACTACCAAACTTGTAATGAAGCAAGTATAACTCTGATATCCAAACTAGATAAAGACATCATTAAAAGAGGTATAGAACATAGTTGTCTATATCTTTATGAATATAAATACCAAAATTTTCATCAAAATTCAAGCTATGAGAACCAACAAAAAGATTTTAAAACTCATGAATAGGTAGGATTCATACCAAACATGCAATGCTAGAAAAACAGCTAATGTAACCCACTATATAAATAAAAAAAAAAAAGCAAAGAACCATGTCACTCTATCAGTTGATGCAGAAAAGGTACTTCATAAAATTCAGCATCTATTCTTTTTTTAAATCATTTTATTGGGGGCTCTACTATTCTTATCACAATGCATACATGCATCCATTGTATGTCAAGCACATGTGTACATTTGCTGCCCTCATCATTCTCAAAACATTTGCTTTCAACTTGAGCCCTTGGTGTCATCTCATTTTCCCCCTACATCCCTCACTCCCCTCTTCCTCATGTATCCTTGATTATTTATAATTAATTATTATTCTGTCACATCTTGCACTGCCAGCATCACCCTTCACCAACTTTTCTGTTGGCCATCTCCCAGAGAGGAGATTATATGTAGATCCTTGTAATAGGTTTGATAAATAATTTTATGGGGAGGGGGGTCTTACAGCTCTTATAAAAATTCATACATCAATTGTATCCAACACATTTGTGCATATGTTACCATGAACATTTTCTTTTTATATTTATTTGTTAATCATTTTATCGGGGGCTCATACAACTCATCACAATCCATACATCCATTCCTTGTGTCAACCACATTTTTACATGTGGCAGTCATGTGCTTATGTTCATTTTATGATTGAAATGTAGGGGTAGAGTCTAGCCTGTTAATCTGGAGATAGCCATTGAGTAGCCAATGAGGCCTCTATGTGGGCGTGGCTTTCTCTTGAGACTTCTGGGAAATCTTGCAATATTTCCCTCGTGAAGATGAGAAGCGATCTT
Source organism: Nesogale talazaci (assembly GCA_004026705.1). Classification (NCBI taxonomy): domain Eukaryota; kingdom Metazoa; phylum Chordata; class Mammalia; order Afrosoricida; family Tenrecidae; genus Nesogale; species Nesogale talazaci. The sequence continues at coordinate 192,207 of PVJH01000501.1, read as the reverse complement.
CCTCAGTTGTTGGGAGTTAGTCTCAGAGATGATTAATCACAGACAACACATGATGGCGGCATCTGGGAGGCTGGAGTAGCTGCCAGAGAGACCACACGGCTTTGCCCTGATGAAGCCAGACCTCTGAGGCTGGGGCAGCCACATGGAGGCCTCTGCCAGTGATGAGTTGCTTCTGCCACCACGGGATGCTGTTGATGGACCCTGAGCCCTGGAAGCGAGGAGTCATGGGGAGACCCCTGTCGGTGCCGGGACTCTGCACCCACTGACCTGTGACTTCGTGAGTCGGAAGGAGACTTTATGGACTGATTTCAGGCATATGGGTTAAGATCGGACTTGTGACTTTGAGCTGGACTGGGCTGGGATGTTTTCTCAATGTCCTGTTCCTCTTGAATATAAACCCATTCCTTATATTCATACGTGTGTCTTTGAAATTTGTCCCTGTAGTCTATCCAGACTAACACAGAACATTTGTTGCCATCATCATTTTCAAAACATTTTCTTTCCACTTCAGGCTTTGGTATCAGCTTCTCATTTCTCCCCTCACTACTCCACTCTCCCTCCCTCCCTCCCTCCCTTCCTCCCTTCCTCATGCCCTCTCTCATGAATCCTTCATAATTTATAATTATTTTTTGAAGTCTTACACTGATCAGTGTCTCCCTTCATGCACTTTCCTGTTCTCCATTCCCCTGGGAGGAGGTTACATGTCATTGTGATTCATTTTCGCTATTTTCCGCCACTTTCCTGCTACCCTCCTGGTATAGTTACTCTCAATACTGGTCCTGAGGGCTTGATCTGTCCTGGATTCCCTGTGTTTCCAGCTCTTATCTGTACCAGTGTACATGCTCTGTTCTAGCCAGATTTGTAAGGTAGAATTGAGATCATGTTTGGGGTGGGAATAAAGGATTAAAGAACTAGAGGAAAGTTGTGGGTTTCATTGATGCTATGTTGCACCCTGACTGGCTCTTCTCCCCACAACCCTTCTGTAAGGGAATATCCAGTTGCCTACAGATGGGCTTTGGGCTCCACTCTTTCCACCTCTTCCTTCACAATGATATAATTTTTTGTTCTGGTTCTTTGATGTCTAATACCTGATCTCATTGACACCTCATGATCACACAGGCTGGTGCTCTTCTTCCAAGGGGGTTTTGTTGCTTCTTAGGTAGATGGCCACTTATTTATCTCCAACCCTTTAAGACCCTAGATGCTACCTTTTGACAGCTGGACACCACCAGTTTTCTTCAGCACATTTACTTATGCACCTATTTTGTCTTCAGGGATTATGTTGGGAAGGTGAGCATTATGGAATGCCGGATTAATAGAACAAAGTGTTTTTGTGTTGAGGGAGTACTTGATGGACCAATGTCCATCTTCTACCTTAATGTAAAATCTATAAATATATGTACATAGATTAATTTCCCCATTATCATATATAAATATATTTACATATGTTCATGCCTATATTTAGACCTCTATAAATGCCCTTTGCCTCCTAGTTTTTTCCTCTACTTCCTTTAACTGTCCTCTTTCCCACTATTATGCTCAGCCCTCATTTGGGTTTCAGTAATTCCTCTTGTTTATATTGCCTTTGATCAAGCCCTACCAAGCCTCTGATCCCTTCCTTGCCATCAATTTTAGATCACTTGTTGTTTCCTTTTTCCTGGATTTATTAACCACCACTTTCTTTCCCCTTCCTCCCCCTCTTCTATGTTCACCTGGTACCATCAGTAAGATTTTCTCTTTGATTGTTTATCCTGCCTATCTTATCTAAATATACATGTAGAGATCATAATATTCACAAAAAAAGACAGAGCAAAACAAAACAAGAAAGGAAAGGAAAATAACAACAAAAAGCAAACCAACTTCAACAAAAAGAAAAGCCTATGGATAGTTCAAGGTCTATTGATGGCTAGGAGTGTTTTCCAGTTGAGTCTGATGGGATGCCATGCTCTGGTCCGAAAGTCTTCTTGGTGTTTCTTGGGAACTCTGTTGCCTTGCTCCTCTCGTTCTTCTGTAGCACACCCTTAGTGTTTTGCCTCAGTGTCGTGTGTTCAGATCAGGCACAATTCCAGCACTATGTCTCCAGGGTTGTCCCCTGTAGAGTTACGGATCAGTGATGGACATGTTTCATAGTGGTACCGACCATATGGTCCTCTCTGTGCATTGGCTGCTCTGAGCAGGGATATTGTCCTCAAGGCTTGGTGTGCCAAGATGTGCTACCCTCTCTTAGGCGTGTTACACTTTCTCTTCCCCTTCATTTGTTCCTGTGTGCTCTGATCAAACATGTCTCTCTCTCTGAGCTATAGCTTCAGTGGTGTCCTCTGAAGCGAATTTTTCTGGCAGAAGCCGGAGAGTGGGGGTGTTCCCTGTAGTTGGGATTAGGCCTGGCCCCTCAGACTTCTCTATTGGTTCCCTTCTTCATGCTGGTATGTTGTACTCATGTCTTGTAGCACTGTGTTGAAGTTTGGTCCCACTTTCCCTATGGAGATATAAATAACACTTTCCCCTTGTATGGGCTATTGCTCTGTTGCCCCCTTACCCATGTCTTTCCCAACCCCCTTCTTTTTAGATGTCCACCATATTTTCCCATGGATTTAGTTTGGCCCCTGCCAGACTACCTGTATCCCACTCCAGGAATGTATGTGTACAGTAGCTTTTTCCCTATGCCCTTTTTGGTATTTTAAGCTCACCTCAGCAGACTCATTGTGTTAATTCAAATAGACTACAGAAACAAATTCATAAACACACATATGTATATAAGGGAAAGGTTTATATGCAAGAGAAATGGAACATTGAGAAAGCATCCCAGCCCAGTCCGGTCCAAGGTCATAAGTCCAATATTAGCCCATATGACTGATATCAATCCATAAGTCCTCTTCAGACTCACAAAGCACATGCAATGGCACAGGGACAATCACAAATCTGTGAGTGCAGAGTCTTGTGTTTCTAGTAGTAGTGACAGCATTTCAGCACTGGCAGGGACCTCTCTGTGGCTTCTCAAGTATCTCAGCACTGGCTGGAGATTCTATTTTTCTGGCTTTAGAGGTCTGGTTACATCAGGATAAGTCCATGTGACTTCTCCAGCATGTCTCACAGGGAGTCAGCCTTGAGTTTTGTCAGTAAACCATCTCCAAGAGGCTGACTAGTGAGTCTCTCACCTCCAAGGGGAAAATACAGCCAGGTTTCTCAGAATTCTCAGGAGAAAGCCATTCCCACACAGAGGTCTCATTGACTATCTCCAGATTGACAGGCTAGACTCCACCTCTACACTCTTAATTCTCAAACTGATGCCAGATTAAGTGACTGCCACACTCATGTTGTACTTGGCCTTTTGTGCTTGACTTATTACACTTAGCTTAATTTCCTATAGTCCTTCCAATGAAACAATGTGCTTCAAGCATTCATCCCTACTTTTTAGCAATGTGTAGCACTTCATTGTATGTATATACCACAGTTTTTTAATCCATTTGTCTGTTGATGAGAATTTTTGTTGATTCTAATTCCTTGAAATTGTGAACTTTGCTGCAATGAACATTGGAGCACAGGCCATGGTTTGTTTCTTGCCTCTTCTGGATATGTGCCCATTAGGGCGATTGCTGAGTCGTATGGTAGCTCAGACATCATCATTTTAAAAACACTTTCTTTCTGCTTAAAATCTTGGTATCAACTTCACTTTTTCCCCTCCATCCTCACCCTCCCATCCTGTCGACCCCTGATAAATTATAATTATTTTCATATTTTACACAATCTGCTACCTCCATTTGCCCATGTTTCTTTTGTCCACCCCCCTGTGGGGGAGGTAGGAAGGATTATGCATCAGTCATTGGAGCCAGCTACCCATTTCTATTCCCACCTTTCCTCTTCCCTCCTGGTTTTGCTGCTCCCATTATTGTTCCTGAAGGGTTTATCTGTCTTGGATTCCATGTCTCTAGAGCTCTTATCTGTACTAGTGTACATGCTCCAGTCTTGCTGGATTTGTAAGGTACAGCTGGATGACGCTAGTGGAGGGGTGGTGGTGGTTAAGCATTAAAGAACTATAGAAATGTGTTGTTGTTGGCTTCATTGGTGTTATGCTGCATCCTGGCTGACTCATTGCCTCCAAGTGGATTCCAAAGTCTATTTTCAGAATTCCTTGAGTTTTTCATGGCTTTGTTCCCCTGCTCTGTTGTTTTCCCTTTGCATTTCACTCTGTGTGTGGGGTGGAGGTGGGTGGTGTGTTAGCCCGGGTAGAGTAGAGAAGCAAATTCATAGACACACATATGGATATAAGGGAGAGGTTTATATACAAGAAGAATGGAACATCGAGGAAGCATCCCAACCCAATCCAGTCCAAAGTCATAAGTCTGATATTAGCCCATATGGCCGATACCAGTCAATAAAGTCTCCTTCCGACTTATGAAGCATGTGCAATGATGCCAGGACAATCACAGGCGAGTGAGTGCAGTCTTGTGTGTCCAGTGGCAGTAGAGAAGCATTTCGGCGCTGACAGGGGTTTCCCCGTAGCCTCCCAAGCATCTCAGCACTGGCAGGAATCTCCACATGGCTTCTGCAGCCCCAGAGGTTTGGCTTCATCAGGGAAAGCCCATGTGGCCTCTCCTCTGGCTCCTTCATTCTCCAGGAATCAGGATGGATCAGCATGCTGTCATCTCATCTTGTCAGTAGTTGTCTCCCAACAACTGGGAGATGGTCTCTTATCTCATCTTTTCAGTAGTTCGTCTCACAGGAAGGGAATCTATAGTCTCTCACTTCCAAAGGGAAATACCACGAGACTTCCCAGAATTCTCAGGGGAAAGCCATGCCAACACAGAGGTCTCACTGGCTATCTCCTGATTAACAAGATAGACTCCACCCCTACATCCCAATCATGAAATTGACATCAAGTACATGACCACCACAGGTGGTCAGACAGGGTACAATTCCCGCACTGTGGCTCTAGTGCTGTTCCCCGTAGCACTGTGGTTTAGTGGTCTTGTGGTGGGGCCAGCCCCATGGTCCTCTGTGTGCATTGGTTGCTCTGAGCAAGAATGTCATCCTCATAGCTTGGTGGGCCACCTTGTAGTTCTCTTTATCTCTCTCTTTCCTTCTTAGTTTGCTCTCATATGGTCTGTGCAGACCTGCTACTCTCCCCGTGCTATTATTCTCTGAAGTGTATTCTTCTGGGGAGGGTGATGATATAGCTGGGACTGGAGGCAGCCCTACAGACCTTTCAGTTAGTACATACTTCATGCCAATATTCAACATCTATTCTTGAGTAAAAGGCTCAAGAAAGTAGAAATAGAAGGGAAATTCCCCAACACAGTATAAGCCATATTTTCAAAACTGACTGCCAGTATTTTGCTCAATGGAGAGGATAGAAAGTATTCCTCCTCTGAAAGAAAACCTGATGGGGTTACTCTTTATCATCACTCTTATTTAAGATAGTCCTAGAGGTTTTATCCAGAGCTCTAAGACACCAAAAAGATATTAAAGGTATCCAAATTGGAAAAGAACAAGTAAAATTTTATTTGTAGACCACATGATCTTAGATATAGAAAATCCCAATGACCCAATTTAAAAATTGCTGAAAGTAATGGAAAAATTTGGCAACATTGTGGGCTATAAGATCAAAATACAAAAATCCATTGGAATCTTGTATAATAAAGAAGAGGACTCTGAAAAGGAAATTAAAAAGCAACAATGTTTCAGAGGAATATTGAGTTTTATTAATACTGCACCCTGGTTGACTCATCCCTTCACTGTTATACCTCTGTGGAGGGAAGTCCCATTGTATATAGATGGGCTTTGGTTCCTTTCTCTGACCCCTCCTCATTCTCAACAATATGATTTCAATTGTTTGTTCATTTGTTATGGGCCTTCTGACGCCTGTTACACCTCATGATTGCACTGGTTAGTGTGCTTCTTTCATGTGTGCTTGTTAGTTCTCTGCTAGTTGGCCGCTTGTTTAACTTCAAGCCTTTAAGACTCCAGATGCTATATTTTTTAATAGGAGGGCACCATCCACTTTCTTTACCACATTTGCTTATGCACCATTTTGTCTTCAGTGATTGTGCTGAGAGGATAAGTATGGCAGTCATATGCTCTTATGTCAATTTTGGGATTGGGAATATAGGGGTGGAGTCCAGACTGTCAATTGAGACATAGCCAATGAGGTGTGTTTGTGGGCATGGCTTTCTCCTGAGAATTCTGGAAAATCTCATGGCTTTTTCTCAATTGGAGTTGAGAGACAAGATTCAATCATTTGGTGTCGCTCTAATGACAAGACACAAGGTGGGCTCCCTGTGAGACACCCCAGAGAAGAAGTTACATGGATTTACTCTGATGGAATCAGACCTGTGAAGCCAGAGAAGCTACATAGAGACTCCTGTCAGTGCCGAGATGCTTCTACCATCACTGGATACACAAGACACTGCACCCTCTGGTCTGTGATTGTCCTGGCGTCATTGCATGTGCTTCATGAGGAGTCTGAAGAGGACTTATAGATGGGTATAGGTCATATGGGCTAATATTGGACTTGTGGGCTTTGATTGGATTTGTTTGGGGGACTTTCTTAATGTTCCATTCCTCTTGTATATAAACCTCTTCCTTATATACATATGCGTGCTTATGAATTTGTCTCTCTAGTCTACCCAGACTAACACAGTAAGCATCATAGAATGCCAGTTTGTTAGGACAAAGTGTTCTTGTATTGAGGGAGAGTGTGGTGGTCATGTGCTTGATGTCAATTTCATGATTGGAAGTCAAGGGGTGGAGTGTAGCCTGTCAATCTGGAGTTAGCCAACGAGACCTTTGTGGGCATGGCTTTTCCTGAGAATTCTGGGAAATCTCGTGATATTTCCCTGGTGAAGGTGAGAGATCATCTCCCGGTTGTTGAGAGTCGCTGGACTGACAAGACAAGATGGCAGCATCCAAGGAACAGGAAGAGCCAGAAGAGAAGCCACATGGCCTTCCCTGATGGAACCAGACCTCTGAAGCCAGAAAAGTCACAGAGAGACCCCTGCCAGCACTGAGATGTTTCTATTACCAATGGATACTGGTGATGGACCCAGAGCCCTGGAAACGAGGAGCCTGGGGGAGACCCCTGCCAGCACCTGGACTCTGCACCCACTGGCCTGTGACTTCATGAGTTGGAAGTAGACTTTATAAACTGGTATCAGACATATGGGCTAATATCAGACTTATGACTTTGGACTGGACTGGATTGGGATGCTTTCTCAATGTTCCATTCCTCTTGTATATAAATCTTTCCCTTATGCGTGTCTATGACTTTGTTTTTCTAGTCTACCTGGACTAACACAGAGAGTGTAAGCAGAGACCATAAGTTCATCCACTACGTGTGTATAGTGCCATATATACATATGTACATAGGTCAATACCTCTATTTTTATGAATTAACATATTTGCATGTGTACACATCTATACTTATACCTCTATCCATAGCTTTGTTTCCTAGTTCATTCCTTTGTTTCTCTTTCCCTTCCTGCTGCTCCACCATCATGCTTGGCCTACTTCTGCCTCTTAGTATTTCCTCTCAGCTAGATTTCTGTCACTCCAACACCCCCAGGATCTCTACATCCTCCTTTTTGTTGTTTCCCTGTCTATGGTGTTGTTTGCTCTCCACTCCCTTTCCCTGCCTCCTTCCCCCTCCCCGTGCCCTGACAACTCCCTCCAGGATATCAGTTCTGTTGTTTTTTTCTGAACTTGCTTTCCAGGCCTAATTTATATAAATAAGCAAACCCCCCCAAAAAAACAGACCAAACAAAGTAATACAAAAGATTTAATATAAATAAGCAAACCAAATATAACAGACCAAATAAGATAATACAAAAGATTGGGGGGAAAAAGAGGAGAAAAAAGCATACACAATTCCAGGTCTGTCTGTTGACCTTCATGACTATCTCCCCATGGTCCTGGGGGCAATTTTGGTAGCTGCCCCTCCCAGCTTGAATTCTACTTTGAAGGCTTTCTAGAGCATTTGTGTCTTTGCTCTGCTCTGGTTGTTGAGCTGCTAGGTTCCCTTCTTGGTTCACCCTGCTGCAGGGGACTCACTTTCTGCTATGTGTCCCCAGTGTAGTCATCTGTCATGGTATGCTCCTGTAAGGGGCTAATATGGCTTGAGCTGTTGTTTGCCTTACAATCCTGTCTGTGCCTTAGCAGCTCCATGCAGAGATGTCACCTTCCATGCTTGGTTTGTCAATATGGGGTCTAGACTGTCCCTTTCTCATTTTCCTTTTGGGTTTGCTTCTGTGTGGGGGTGGTATGGCAGCCCCTCTCCCCAACCTGTAGGTTTAGTATTGTCCTCTGTGGCACATACTTCTAGAGAGGGAGTCAGTTTGGCTCTGATGGAGGCTGCCCCTGTAACCCAATCTTTTCATGCATTTCTCCACACGACTATGTTGCCCTCGAGGTTTGGTGCACTCTGGTGGCTTCTGTATGCATATTCCCAATTCTGTGGAGACATTGCCAATGTTCTCCCCCCAGCTAGGTTACTGCTCTGCTCCCCTTGTGACATCATATTCCTCGGCCCGCCCCAGTCTTTTTTTCCCCCCTTCACTCTTCTCCCTTTTCCCTGTTTGTGTTGGATTAACATGTACCTCCTTGGGTTTGGTCTGACTCCTCCCTAGCTGTCTGTACATCAGCCTGTATATTGTGAGATAAGGGACTTTTCTTCTATATCTACTGTGATGATTATACTTACCTCCAGGGTCTCATGTTGTACTTGTCCTTTTGTGACTGGTTGACTTCACTTAGCATAATTTCCTCCAACTCCCTCCATGAAATGACGTGGTTCATATTATCATCAGTGCTTTTTAGTGATGTGTACTACTCCTTTGTGTGTATGTGGTAGAGTTTACAAATCCACTCATCTATCGGTTGAAATTTATGTTGTTTCTAATTCTTTGTGATTTGTGAATTGATCTGCAATAAATCTTGGAGCACAAAGGACTGGTTGTGGTTTATTTATTATCACTTCAGGGAATGTGCCCAGTTAGAAGGATAGCTGGGTCATGAGGTAGATCAAATTCCATTTGCTTTAAAAATGGCCAGATTGCTTTCCACAGTGGCTGTATATATCTACACAACCAACAGCAGTGAAGGAGAATTCTTATCTGGCCATATTTCCTCTGACATTTGTTCTCTGATTTTTTGAATTGAGCTAATTCAAGTGTGTTAGATGGTATCTCATTGCTATTTTAATTTGCATTTCTCCAATGGTTAGTGATCAGGAGCATTTTCTCATATATTTATTGGACATTTGAGTCTCTTCTATAGTGAAACTTCTTTTTAGATCTTTTGCTCACTTCTTCAGGGGATTAACTGTTTTCCCCTTTTTTGCAGGGTAGGAGAGTATTATAGATTTTAGTAAAAGATTTGGTATGTTGTATAATTGCTAAAAATCCTCTCCTAGTCTGTGGGTTCTTTTGTTAACCTCTTGGTGAAGTCTTTTAATGCACACAGGTTTTTATCGTTAGTAAATTCCCCATGTCAATTTCAGGTTCACCTATATGTGTACCTTTCTCTATTGCAGTTAGCCTATGTATTCCCTGGGCCAAGGTTCTTAAGTTTGTCCTAATTCCTTCAATGATGGTCCTGATAGTTTGGGGTTTTACTTCTAGGTCTATGATCCACTGTGAGTTCTTGTGCATGGTGTGAGATAAATATCTTGTTTACCTCAGACAAAGTCAGGTAGAGGGCGTCCTCTGACTTTCTTCCTCTTGGGGAATTCTCTGCTAATTCAAGCTTCTGTCTCCAAATGTAATTGTTGTTCAGTTTTTCCAATTCTTTGAAGAAGGCTCTTGGTATATGAAATAGGATAGCATTAAATTAATGTAGTGACTTGGGTAAGAGTGATATATTTACTATATTGAGTCTCTCAATCCATTAACCTGGGATATTCTTCCATTTGTGGAATTACCTTTTTGTTTCCTGTCATAGACTCCTATAATTTATCTTCTTTATCTTCTTCTTATCCATGGTCTTGCCTGATGTATATAGAAAACCAGTAGCCTTGTTTGTTGATCTTGTATCCTACCATTTTTCCATATTCCTCTATTGCTATCAGTACTCACATTGTGGAGTTTTTGGGATTTTCAATGTTTTGACTCATGTTGTCAGCAAATAGCGATAGTTTCACCTCTTCTTCTCCCAGTTGGACATCTTTAATAGTTTTCCACTGTCTCATGTTGTTAGCTAGGGCCTCCAGTATGATGTTGAATAGAAGCGAGGACAAGGGCCATCCTTGTCTTGCACCCCTTTTAAGTGGGATTGTTTTTGTGTTTTCTCCATTGGCTATGATGTTGGCTGTTAGATAGCTTGTATTAGCATATGGAATTTTCCTTCCATTCCTATCGTCTTGAGTGTCTCAATTTGGAATGGATGTTGGATGTTGTTAAATACTTTTTTTGTGTCTATCTATATTATATGATTCTTATACTTTTGTTATCAATGGGGCGTATATTACTAACAGATTTTCAGATGTTAAACCATCTCTGCATCATTGGGATGAATCCTACCTGATCTTGGTGGATGATATGCTTTAAATGCTTTTGTAGTCTATTGGCCAGTATTTTGTTAAGAAATTTTACATCCATGTTCATTAGAGATACAGGTCTGTAGTTTTCCTTTCCTGTGGGATTTGTTGTCCTATTTGGGTATCAAAGTTATACTTGCCTGGTAAATTGAGTTTGGGAGTTTTCCATCCTTTTCTATGCTCTGGAATAATTTGTGGAGGATCAATGTTACCTCTTCTCTGAATGCTCAGTAGAATTCTCCTGTGAAACTGTGTGATCTGGAAGCTGTTTTGGTTGGTGGTTTTTTGATAGCTAGATCTATTTCTTTCTTTGGTAGCCATATCTATTTCTTTCTTTGCTATGGGTCTGTTGAGGTTCTTGACCTCTATCTGAGATCATCCAGGGAGGGATTGTTTTTCCAAGTAATTGTCCATGTCCTCCACATTGTTGAATTTATTAGAATAAAGACTTTCATAGTACTTTGTGATTATCCTTTTATTTTTGTTGGGGTCCATTGAGATTTCCCCCACTTCCCCCCCTCATCATGGCAATTGATCTTTGCTCTTTCTTTATACTTGATACCAGTCTATCAAGTCTGTTGATCCTTTCAAACAACGAGATTTTTGCTGTGAAGACACTTTTTTTTTTTGCACTGTTTTTTGGTCTTCCCCCTGATTTAATTCTACCCTAATTTTTATGATTTCTATACTTTTGCCATTGGAGGGGTTGTTCTGTTGACTGTTCTAGTTTCTGAATGTTTTGTTATAGTGTATCAGTCATGTCTCTCTTCCCGTTTCTTTTATGCTCTTACTGCTATCAAACTACCTTTGATAACTGCTTTTGCAGTATCCCATAGGTTTTGATATTTTGTATTCTCATTCATTTGTAGAAACTTTCTAAACTCCTTTCTAATCTGGGTCAATATCCATTTGTGTCACAGAAGATTATTATTCATCCTCCAATTCTTTGCCCTTCCTTTTCTGGCCATTCTTTTATGATCTCTGTCTTTATAGCAATGATGTCTGAGAAGTAAGCCTGAGTAATCTCTATGTCTTTTAACTTACTCAGGCTTGAATTATGCCCCAGCATTTGGTCTATTTTTGAAAATGGGCCATGAACACTTGATAAGAATGTGAATTTTTTGCATTTGAATGTCTATCAGGTTCAGTTGCCTGATTGCTGTGTTTAGCTCTGTAACCTCTTTCCTAGTGATCTTTCTCTGACAGCATTATATTAAAGTCACATATTATGATGACTATGATGGTTGATTTTGTGATTTCTTTTTCCATATTTTGAATATCCCCGTTAGGTGCATATATATATTAATTATGCTCACTGGTTCCTAGTTTACTGTTCCTTTGGACATCATATAATGTCCCTCCTTGTCTCTTGTTATGGTTTTTAACTTAAGGTCAATTTTGTCAGAGATTAGAATTGCAACCCCTCCTTTTTTTAGTTGCCATTTGCCTGGTATATTTTTTCCCAGCCTTTTATTCTTAGTCTATCTTTGTCTGTGAGCTTAAGATGTGTCTCTTGCAGGCAATAGATTGATGGGTTATATTTTCTGAGCCACTCTGTTAGCCTTATTGAGACCTTTGACATTCAGGGTTATTATCATGATTGATCTGTGAATTCATTGCTGTCATCTCAGGTCTTCTGGTTTGGGTGTTTACCTGTCTCCCTTCGTATCATTTTGTTGTGTGTGTGTGTGTGTGTGTGTGGTGTCATTTTTACCTTCTTTTCCCTCTAAGGCCATGCTATCTTGGTAATTATTGTCAGCACTTTGGCTTCTGGATGGAGTTGCCCTATATGGTGGTCTCCTGCTTATGTCTGGTGGATGTGGGTGAGTCAGCAAGGATATTCCACAGGGTTTGGTGCCCGATGGCATATTCTTTGAGCTTTTCATTTTCTTGGAAGACTCTTACCTCTATTAAAATTATCTGTTTTAATAGATAATTTGACAGAGTAGAGGATTCTTCAGCAGGAGATTTCTTTCTTTCAGCTTTTGGAAGATGTTACTGCACTCTCTCCTCCTCTTCATAGTTTCTGCTGATAGTTCTGAGTATATTCTTATCTTAGCACCATTGTATGAGACTGACTTTTTTCTCTTGCTGCTCTTAAAACTTTCTCTTTGTCCTTGAAGCTAGATAATTTAACTAATATATGTCTTGGTGACTTCCTTCTGGGGTTTAGTCTAATTGGTGTCTTCTCTGCTTCCTGTATGAGTATCTGATTCTCATTTGTTAAGGTGTGAAAGTTTGCTTCCAGATTTTTCTCTCACTAATTTAGCTGTTGATTTTTTTCCGTGTGTCTTGTTCTGGTAGATCAATTATTCAAATATGGTTCCTCTTCATAGCATCTGTCATTGATCTCATGTTTTCTTCCAACTTTTTGATTATCTTGTTTGACTGTCTTTCTAATTGGTTGGAGTCTGCCTGATTGTCCTTAAGATCACTGGTAAAATTCTGTGCCTCTTCTAGTGTGTTTGTGACAGCTATGATCTTGTGCGTCACTCTCTCACCTCATTCATTAGCTTCTGTGCTTCCTTTGGGTGAATGGGCTTTATCCTCTCTATTGGGGAATTCATCTCCTCTATCATTGCATCCTTATTCTGAGTTGCTTCCCTATATCCTTTATTACTCCAAGCAGTCTTCTGAAGATTTCTTTTTATGGCACATCCATGTCAGATTCTTCTGTGAGCATCCTTAGCTCCACTGCTGTGTTTTGTCTTTTTTGTTTTCTTGTTGAAGGTGCTGCAATTTGTTGTTGCTTGCATGTATTTTGGAAGAACTGTGGGTCAGGTTTCTGGGACACCAAGCAGCTCTGAACTCTTTCTTTGTGTGACTGGTGAAAGTGTTTTTGAGGACTGCCTGTAGCACACTATGGTGATGAGGAGTCAAACTACTGTGAAGACAGGGTTCCATGATGACACAGTGACCAATTCCAGAGAGGGGCCTCAGAGACTCTTTTTAAAAGAGACAGAACAAAAGACAATGGTGAGGGGGGCCTCTTTACCATTGAAGAGGGCACTGAGTGAAGGCAGGGACAGCCTCACTACTGCTGGTGCAGGTGCTGGGGGATAGCATCCACAGGGTGGGGGTTCTGGGCACCGGGGCTGACTGTGGTGTGGGGCACACCTCAAGGGTACAGGTTAGGACCCTGCTGCTGCAGGCAGAAGGAGGAAAGGAGCTGGGGATGTTGTGAGTTGGCGTGTGTGTGTGTGTGTGTGTGTGTGTGTTTGTGTGTGGCAATGATGGGGAGAGCTGCTGCAGCCACAGGTGATTAAACTTACTGCAAATGGACTTCAGACTGGGTTTAGCCATGGCAACTGGGATCATGGGTGCGTGGTGGGACAGACCTGAGCTCAGAGACAGGATATGCCACCATGTGGGGAGAAGAAAGCCTTGGTAGGAGCAATCTGTTAATGGTGGAGAGTGCCACAGGTGGACTGTTGCTGGGTGGAGGCCTAGCCATGATTGTGGAGGACTCAATATAGCTGCTGACTAGTTCCAAGTGTGGTAATAAGACAGAGGGAGACCAATTGGGTGGCAGTGACTGTGGTGGGTTCCGAAGTAGTGTAGCTAGGCTGAGCCAGGGAGTCTCAGGGACCAGGGCACTGATTTCTGAGGTTCTGGAGAGAGGCTGTGGGGGAAGGTTGCCTTCAGGACCAAAGATCCATGTTTTTGGACCATAAAATGTACCTGATCATAAAATGCACCCAGTTTTTAGAGCATGAAAATAATACAAAAATATTCGGAACCAAATAGACGCCAATACACTAAAATATTTATTAAAATAAAGCAAAATATGATAATATTTAACAGCATAAACTCAACAGTGGTGTTAAGAACCATCATCACTTTCATTAACACATGACAAAAGACGTAGAAGCTCAAACACTTTTCTAGTTTTCCGGAAACCCTAAAAACTCATCATCAATAGTGTCAGAATTTGTGAAGCTCTGTTGCTCACAATCACTTATTCGATTCATATTCTGGTGGCATTTTTTGTGCAATTCAAGTTTTGGTGTGCATAGCATGGCCACTTCTCCTCATAAATCTGTAGCACCAGGATAGCGAGCCAGTAAAATCCCTAATGCCTTTTTCTACAGCAATGTGTTTGGCTTCATAGATGATCATTTTTATAGAAACTGAGAAGCCCATGTTTCAATGACATGTGATCCACTCTTTCATGTCCACTTCTAACCGTGGCCATTTTTGAGTGCCCAGAAAAAGTGTGCTTAAATTTATCAGGTTTTTACAGCTGATCCTTTTGTTTTTCCCATTTTTTTCAGTAGTAAGTGGTCCCAAATATCTCTCCACTGCTCTGTTTCCATGTTCTTTTGCATATTTTACTACCTTCAGTTTAAACAGAATTTTATATGCTAAGGTTTTCAACTTTGACTGTCTGTACTATTAGAGAAATGGTGTTTCTCTGAGGAAAACAGAGTAGTGACAGAACTGTCAGTTGTTATGTGATACATATTACCACATACATCAGTATTGTAATTTATGGTAACTCAAACCACTTGCTATTACTATTAAAGGGCACCAACCAACCTTACAGGCAGGGCCTGGCATGACAAGAGAGGCTCTATGTCTCTCTCCTATCTTAACAGGCTCTTTGCCTGCCAGTCCAAACCCTGTACTGCATCACATAGTGCTGACCAGGAGGTTACCTGGTACTGTACCTAATTGCCTCCTGTCTCAATGTTCACACCCTTTCCATTTGTAAGTGTCAGACATTCATACACACGTAGGGAAGGCATGTGCTGTGCCAATCGTGTGAGCTGACTGGCACTGAGAATCCAGGGGGCTGGACTTCCCTTGAACACACAGCAATCCACAGCAAGCAAACTGCGGTGGACAGTAATTGGGCGCATGGGATCATAAACAAATGCTCCCTGGGGTACCACCTTTGGACCATCCGACACAACCTTGTTTCCTCCCACCCTCCACTTTCAGGAGAAAAATGTGTTTTATGGTCTGACAAATACGGTATATACCTCCAGGGTCATTGTAGGACTTTTTTCATTGATCCACATCCCCACACTTGTCCTCCTGGACAGCTGGTACACCGATCATCACAGAACTCCCAATGTGGGCTGCTTACCTGGGCACCATTTTCCCAGAACTTCTAGTATAATTTACATTGTATATGCTGTACCTCACCAATGAAATGGGAAACATAAGTTAATTACAAAACTTTGGAATGAGAAAGGTCATGACCTCGGACATCCTTCAGCTTTATTATCTATGAGATCCCAAACCTGGTATGAATGGTTAAAAAGTGAAGAAAAATAAAATTGAAACAGGCTCCAATGCTTTTGTGACATACAAACTCGTGTCAAACAAGCAAAATGATAATATATAGTGGTTTGGGAAGTTTTTGACCATAGAGGAGACATAATGGGTAGTGACTCAAAGTGACAATTTGCTTAAATGAAGTTCTCTTACTTTACAATTGAAATGGAAAATTAAAGAAAATCCAACTTAAAGTATTCAATGGGAGGGCTAGTAAATATATAAGAAGATTTCAAAATGAAAAGATAGCAGAATTTTCCTATTACCTTCTTGAAGCCCTATTATTGCTGTGGTATGCTATGAAATATTGCAATCTTTCTCTTCTATGTGACAGTTTCTAATCCTTGCTTCAACAAATATTCCATGAATAATTGCTATGCATCTGGAATTGTGTTAGGCCTTTGGGAGATACTGGTGAAAAACAGTCTAACTCACATAGTGCTTTAATTTTGATAGTCTGTATGTTGCTAACAGATAACTTCAGCTGGTGCTTTGGAAACAAGCAAAAAGGGTCATGTGGTAGAGTGAGGGAGTACTCATGGCTTTTCATTGTTAGAATTGCTCAGGTGCGCATCTTCTCTGATAAGGCAGTATGTGAGACAGATAGTTGTTGCCAATCAAAAAATAAACAAGAAAGCAAACCAACCCATTTCCAACACATATTGTTTTCAACTCTTTGGACTCATGATGTTAGGTGTGATAGAGTTGGTTAATACCCAAGGCAACCCTGTGCGCAGCAGAACCAATCCCTGCATGGTCTTGCACCATCCTTTCTCTTGTTCCCATGCTGGGTCCTGTTGTTACAGCCGTGGTGTCAATTCATCTCACTGGAGCTTTCCTCTTTTTCACTGCCCCTCCACTTTGCCTTCCTCAGGGACTCGTCTGTCCTGACAACATATCCAAAGTATGGAAGACAAAGTCTTGCCATCCTTGCCTCCAACGAACACTTTTAGTGTTCATTGTTAGTCCTCCAAGTACTTTTAGCAGCCCATGATACTTTTAATAGTCTTCTCCAGCACCACAACTCTGATTTTTGGGGGCCTTAAATATTTATCGGTGCAGATCTCCTCTTTCTCCACCTGGTGGGTCTGAACATTTTTGGCACTCACTTTATGGTCACCAATGTTTATCTGACTGGTAGGACTACTTAATTTTGTCAACAGTCATATACATTTTGGAGAAGAGTCTCTCGGGAATAGAAGATAGCAAATAGAAAAATTGTAGAGGTAAGTTAGATACATCCCCCAGACAAAAGTTCATATGGTTGAAGTGCTAGTGGAAGGTGGAGAGGAAAGGTAGTAGGTGATAAAATGCGAAATGCTCATCTCACAAATGTAGATATTACTCAGTAAATATAAATAGATGCAGTAGTGCTGATTACCCATTGAAAGTTTGAGGTCTTGACTTTAAGTCGAATAAACACTTCAGTAAAGAGCTATTGTTGTAACTGTGAAGTACAGCGCTGAATGTAACTAAGTGTTTGCTGTTGTTGTTTATTTGTTTAGTTTCCCACAAGGGTCTCATCTCTGTGAAGTGATAATTGAATGATGCTGTTGCTGTTCAGTGTTGTCGAGTCAGCAGCACTGACTCATACTGACCCCACGAACAAAAGAAGGAAAGCCTGCAGGGTCTTGCACCATCCTCACAATCATTCTGTCTGAGCCCACTGTTGTCACCACGAGGTCAATACATCTTACTGAGAGCCTTCCTCTTTGTCACTCTCCCTCAACTAGGGTGGGTGATGATGGCTCAGATGATAGGACTGATGACACCAGAACAAAAGCAAAACAAAACACAAACAACCCAAGCTCACTGCCATCGAGATCATTCTGATTCATAATAATCACGTAGGACAGGGTAGACCAGCCCCTGTGGACTTCCAAGGCTGTAATTCTTTACAGGAGCAGATAGTCTTGTTTATCTCCTCTGGTGTCACTGGTGGCTTTGAATCGATTACCTTGTGGTTCATGGCCACTGTGCTGCCAGAGCTCCTTAGAACTGATGATGGACACTAAAGAAGTTCATGTGGATTGAAATCTCCATGTTGTTGAAGAATTCCCAAGCTTACCAGCAAAGCTCATGGTTCAAGCCTCTAGCTGAAGATGCTGTCAGCCGACATTTTAGGTTTCTGTCTTGTGAAATCTTCAACTAAACTAGGCTGGATTTCTGACGCACAGAAAATGTGAGATTGCAAATGTGTGATGCTGCAAATGGCTATTTTGGGATTTTTTTTGCACATCAATTGAAAACACACATAAAGCTCCACGTGCACTTTTTCCTCAAAGAATTACTTTGGGGTACACATGGGTATAATGAGACCCACTGCATAGTGAACATAGTATTAGTTAGCCACTTACTGCTGAGTCTCTTGGTAATGTCATGTGTCATAACTGAAATGAGTTTCAGAGGACTTTCCGTCAATGATTTCTTGGAAGTAGATAGTCTGCATTTTTTGTCAGGCATCTGGGTGGACTTGAACCACCAACTGAAAGGCTAGCAGCCAGATTGTTACTTAAAAAAATAGTTACTTACTAATTTTATCAGTTTGATTTTAAACAAGTCATTTAATCTAGCTCACCTTGCTTCAAGATTCTGAACACTGTTTCAGAGTTCAAGGCTTTCTACAGAGAAAGCCCAAACCATTGTTGGAACCTAGTGTCCCGAGAGAGATGCTGCGTGGTGCTTCAGAATTATGAACTGCTGATATTTCAGTCTCGATGCTGATCACCTACAAGGTCAGCAGTTCAAACAGTTGATCCTGGGCAGAAAGATGAGACTTTCTGCTGCCATAAAGATTATAGCCTCAGAAACTCTAGGGAGTAATTCTACATTGTCCCATAGGTTCACTGTGAGTCAAAATCCACACGACAGCAGTAGGGTTAGGCTTTGAATGTCAGTGTTACTGGTTTCATGAACCCCAGAAGATGCTTACCGTATAAGCCTTATATGACTACATAGTCCACCCCCTCAGCCCCCTGGGTGATTGATTCTGAAGAGGACAAAAGTAATACTATCTCAGATCTATAAGCCCTTGTTATGTTAACATGTAGTAGTGGCCTGACAGCTTCTTTTTAAAAGAGCCATTTTTTAAAAGGTTACTAAAAAATTAACATTATTAGCCAAATAATGGTGAACAAAGACCATCCCAAGTAAAACAAAAAGGGTGTTGATATTCTTTGTTAGCTTTTTCAAACCATCAGTTTACCAAAATAAGTCACCTGGCCCCAGGCTGAAAGTGAGAATCCTGCTTTCAGGCATTGAAAGTAAAACTCAGACAGTATGTCAACTAGGTGCTAATATATCTTTACTAGGCCAATAACTTCAAAATCAAGTTTTCAGAAAGTACTCAGATTAGATCTCATTAACCATTCTCCTCATGTTAGAATGAGATTTTTTAGAGTCCGTGAATTCTCACAGCTGTTTGAAAGCAGCATTGCTGGATTTCCACAGATTTTGTTAACAATGTGCAAAGATCAGCTATAAAATAGCGTGCTGACACAAGTGCACAGGACACTGCAACCATGATGGAACCTATTGCTTGCAGGGCACTTGTCACAGAGCCCACATGCAGCATGCACAAAGGAGGCCGAGGATAAAGAAACCTCTGAGTAACCTGCCGTGGATGATTCCGCTCCTTTAATGCTGGCCGCCAGGAAATGAACGGCGTCCTTTATTGCTTTGGCAGGGAGTTTATGTAGGCTTTGATAATTGGAGAAAGAAGAAATGAAGAAGCTAAGATGGGTCTTCTAGTGAAAGTGATAATTGGAGAAAGGAATGAGAAAAAGCAGCTCTATTAAGGCCTGACTTAGTCTTCTAAGGAGTTCCAATGGCTCTATGGGTCGGGGGTCGGACTACTCACCAAGCGATTGATGCTCAAATCCACTTGCTGTTCCTCCCGAGAAAGATGATGCCATTTGCTCCCCTGTCAAGATTTTCACTCCTGGAAACGCGGCTTAGAGGGGTGCTGAATCAGAATATATTGGTGGCTTTGCTCCTAGATTCCTAGGCCTGCCCCAGGAAAGCGGATGGCTTTCAAGACAGAAACGTTTTATCGTAGTTGTAGCTATTGGAAGTCCAAGTCAGGCTCTTGGCTGTCAGTGTATTTTGAGGGTTCTGAAAGAGGAACTGTTTCAGGCATCTCTCCTCGTTTCTAGTGGCTGCCAGCCATCCTTGGCCTCCTCTTTCTGCATAGAAATGCATCTGGCTCCCTCATCACGTGGCTGCTCTTTGTGTGCGATGTGCTTCCTTCATCTCCTCTCCCCTTTCATAAGACACCACCCATAAAGGAGGAGGAGTAGAGTTCAACCTAGTTCTGTATGCGCAGACAGAACGCTTGCTATCTGACTGTGGAACAGTCCCATAGAATTTCCATGGTTGTAATATTTAGGGAAACAGATGGCCACATCTTTCTCCCTCGATGAGGCCGGCGAATTAGAACTTCCAATCTTGTGGTGGGCAGTTGAGCACTTAGCAGCTGCATCATCAGGATTGCTTTGGTATGATCCCTCTTAATTTTCTGGAAAAGCTCTGTTTCTATGCAAAGTCCTGTTCACAGGTACAGGGTTTCAGACTTTCACTTGCCTATTCTTAACCAAGTCGGAGTGAAAGTCTTTTCTTTTTTTAAATGGGTGTGCTGGTAGAAAACTACCAGCACGCATGCCCCATTTTTTCGGTTATTAAATTAAATTCACACAAAATATGCTTATGCTTATGTAGCTGAAATCATACTTATATTTGTCTTAACTATAAATGGCTGCCAAGCATTTATTTGTGTATTTCTGTGATAGCTCACTGACTCTAGTACCAGAAGGATATTGCCATGGGGCTTACTGGATAGACGTCCTTCTCACATGGACTTGGGCTCGCCAAAAAATCACCCTTGGATACAGAAGACCTTCAGTATTGTGGCTGTAAAACTTGAACCTCTTTTTCTATTTACCTCCTTGGAAGCAACTCTGGTTTCCTATACTAAGTAGGCTTATTTACTGTTCCCTTTTGCTACTACACATTACTTGAAGTCTCTTTCTTTAAATAATTGGGAGAAAGGTAATAATGTTCTCCCCCTTCTCACTCTGCATTTCTCAACACGCTCACTGTTCCCTTACCACCCAGCACAATGCATTTAACCTTTTGCTGCTCGGAGTGTAAAGCTGTGAAATCTGTGTACCGAGACCACCCTGGGTTCCAACATTAAGTGGTCTTTCAGGCAGGTGGCCTTCCATTTTAGCACTTTTTATAGTTTATGCTTATAACACACTTGAAATGATTCTTTGAGGCCTCATAACGTATTGTGTTAGAGTCAATGTAGCCCGTCTCAAACATCTCCTATGTTATCCCAAGAAGTTTCTGGAGTGATCATGTGTGGAATGGGGTCTCTGTGGTTAATCCCTGGAAATCTTTTACAAGATTGACCATATCCTCTTTAATGACCATTAGCCATCAAGAAAGGCCATTGCAGGGCATCATTCAGCTTGTGGAACAGCTGGAGGCCTGTTTTCTCAGTACTCAGAGGTCTGAGAACTCAGCAGGGAAGCTCAAAATCTCATATGGGTGTCTTAAGAACAGCATTGCTTGTGGAGACAGACGTGTTTGAAGTTGGTTAAACAATGCATTTTGTGTAACTGGTTTTCTTAAAAGTTATTTTTTCTTTCTTTCTTAAAAAAAAACAGTCTATATACTAGGTAAAGTACCTTTATTCATTTTAGGCAGGTGGTCTCCTAAGGCAGGTTCAAAACACATTACTCTGATGGGAAATAAATTGCATGCTCAGAGTCCTTAGCTATTTTGAGAGGTGGTCTTGTATGTAGGTGGTCTCCTTGGCAATTTTTACCAAATATATATATGCTGCCTCATTTGCCTCTGTGCATTATATTGGTCTACAAATTTCTAATGGACAGTATCAAAATTAGCTTTTTAAAAATAAATTGAATGCAATTATCTTTTGCCATGGTCAGGTAATATTTTTTAATGACCAAATGTGATGGCTCTTTGAGTTTGTTTCTCCATTGTTAGAGAAAGGGCATGGATAGTCTGGAAAAAGTCAAGGTAGGGTATGGGACAAGGCGCTCAGAAAGGCTAGTGAGAGAATTAGGGTCCTTCACATCTGAGGGTCCTTCACAGGTCCAGAGTCTGAAATCCAGGCAGATGAGTAAGAAAATCAAAGTTTTATTTATTATCATCAAAACCTCAAGATTGCTATCCTTGAGTTAATTTTGACTCACAGTCCTTTAGGATCAAGTAGAATGGCTCTTTAGGGTATCAGAAAGTATAGATCTTTATCATAAGAGACACCTTCATCTTTCTTCTGTACTACTTCTGTGAAAGACGGGTTTGAACAGGCATGGGATAGAAGGGCAGAGAGTGAATCAAATATTGAAGCAAAGTCTGCCTTAAACAGAATCCAGATCAAGAATCTAGTCTCATGGTGTAATATGACTGTGGCCCCAAATATGTTGCTACATATGGCAGGGAGGAATACAGGGAGCAAAGTATCCTCTTAAATAATTTCTACCATATTTTCTATCCTGATTCACCAGTACTTGAGCAACACTACATTACTCATCAGCTTAACTCTCCCTGCCCTTCAACACAGATATTCATCTCCTTTAACTATTAAGCTAGAAGAAGCTTCGATTTTAGAGGGAGTGGACTGACCAAGTGTGCCCTGGTGACTTAATTGTCAATGATTGTGGCCTGACCTTTGATGAAACCTGAAGTAAGAAGGTGCTGATGCACAGTCTCAGCTTCTTGAGACATTGGTCTTCCTCTTGACTGTGTTTACCGGGAGGCTCTACAGTGTCCTTGAACTCAAAATGGTCAAACCTAACCAACTACATTTACTTCAAAGGTCACCCTCCTCTTGAATTCTCTATCTTCAGAAACAGAATCACTGTACTTCAAGTAGTTCTGACAAGTTCTGGGAACTTATCTTGCCTCCTGCTCTTTTCCTCTATTTCTTCCTAGCCTCTCTGCCTTTGGCCAGGCCCCATTTTCTAAGCACTGCCCTCAGGTTTTATTATCTTCTTGTGATTAACAACCCCCTACCTGTCCTCCTTGTCTCTCAGTATGCTGGTTTCTCCACTCCAGTCTCAAAAAATGGCTAGAGGGATCTTCTTAAAACCCAAATCTGAACATGTCTTTCCATTACAAAAAAAAAAAAATCATTCTATGACTTCCAATTTTCTTGAGACAAATACCCAAAACCTTATTACAAACTATTGTGCCATGTGGCCTCAGGGCACAAGTCTGACCTCTCCAGTCTTATCTTTGGCTGTGCCCTTTCTTGTATACCATGATGTAATTGCACTGAAGGACTTTATTTACCAAACATATCCAGTGTTCAGCTTTATGCCTTTGTTTCATGCTCCCCATTAAGCCTCTTCTCCCCAACCAGTGCTTCACAACCAATCCCTTCCTGCTTGCCTGGTTATGGCCTACAAAGGCCTCTGCTCAAGGACCCTCTTTGTAAAGATGCAAAAGCCAGAAACATTCCTGCACCTTCCCCAACCATCATTTGGAATAGTTATCCCTCCTATATGTCTCAGCGCGGCACCTCTTATCGCTTTATTCCTTCACTTTACTAAATATTTTAAGGGCAGAACTTTTGCCTGGAAGCTAGTAACTTATGGACATTAAAAAAAAAATAAAATAAAAGGGGGAATGCATTTTTGGATCACACACTTCTCTCAGTTACAAGGTGGATTTAAGTGTCAATTCTTGAGATAAGAGACTTCTTGCATTTTGATAATGTTTTCCATCTTTACAAATGAGGTGAAAAAGTGGATTTCTTCTGCCAACCACCACCAAGAAAAGATTTATGGGATCAGAATTATGTTTTCAAATTTAAAATCTAGGCCTCTAAGTCAAATACTAAATGACATTTTGAGACTTTAATTTGAACTTTGATTGTGTTTGGTACGCGATTGTTCTGTCTTTCTGGTTCCAGTTAATTTTTTCCCCTATTAAGTATATGAGGGGACTTCAAAGTGTGCATGGAAGAATGGGATTGAAATAGAATGGAACGATTCCATAAACTTTTAATAGCCCTCCACATATTATTCTGTAATGAAGTGCTGCTATGAGTGCCATCCTGTTGACTCCAAGTCCTACTGACCTGCTGTGCAACAGAATGGGCTGCTGGCTGGTCTAGTGTCATCCTCACAGTTTTTGATATGTGGGAGTCTGCTATGGAGGTGAAATGTCATAGCACCTATATATATTGAGATAGACTCTTCTGATAACTTTAATTTCAAAATTTCCAAGTTCATATGAAACCAATATTCTTCTCTGTTCTTAAGACATGTAGTGAGGTAATGAAAATCAAGTTCCACATTCACCAAAAAAAAAAAAATAAATAAATAAAAGAGAGGCATGGAGAAAGAAACAAATGTGGATAGTTAGATGAATGCCATAAAAGCTTTGTTTCTTCACATAATTTGCCTTGAGCATTAGGATTTTTACCTTGAACCTTCAAACATTTAAAAAATAACCTTATTTCTTCCTTATGTCAGTGTAGCCCTTTAAGAATGCCATAAAATGACAACAAACTTACAGGGAAAATGTATACCAATTGGGCATGAATACTAAGAAATGTCAACAAAGGAACCCACCCGCACACGTTAAGCAAAGGAAAGAGCATTTCGAATTTAGCACTCATTCCATCTTCCAGAATATAAAGTAATCAGTCATTTTGGACTTTCAGGTTTGTTCATGAAGCTATTATTTCAATTGAAATGAAGTTGAACAAAAATAATAGCCTATCATTATATCAATTGTAGCCATTATAGTAAACAGTTTTCATACTTCTAATTTGTTTGCATCCCAGAAATTAAATCTTTTCAGCTCTTGAATTCATAATAAGTTTGTTTTTGTTAAAATGTGTTTTGAAAAGATTTTCCCCCCACTAGATTTCTTTTCCCCTGACATAAGAGTTATTTCTGTTGTTCTTTTCTTCTCCCCATCTCCATTTTAAAACCTAAAGACCCTGATCCTTTGTCATTTGTCTAGCACTTAGCGAAGACTCACCACACGACTGTCAAAAAAGGAAAATGCCACAGGGAGGTCGGCAGCAGTGGCATCCCTTTTCCACCTCAGGCTTGCTTTACTAAGTGACTTTGGCTTTGCTTTGGGCTGTGTCTGTAACACATGTGTTCGGATGGCCTCATTTGGGGCAGCATTTTAAACAAAGCTTGCTCTAGCAAGGCCCAATTGCCCGACCCATAATTAGTCTGAATAACATTTTCCATTTTAAACCCTGATTTTACAGGGTTTACTACTTGGCTCATAAAATCTTGTTCCAAGCTTAGACTTGGTGTAAGTTTTAGAATAAGCAAATTTACTATAGCCATAAATCACAAGCTCAATTCCTGTACCCACGGGAGAAAGAGCAGGCTGAGATGGGGTAAAAACCTGCAGGCTTACCTGAGGATGGCAACACCCTTGCTGGTGCCACTTTTGTGCCTAATATCTGTAAAACATCACCAGAAGATTCAAGGATGGAAGTCAGAAAATGGACAACTAAATGATGTTCCTGTCCTGGGGGCTCAAGAAGTGGATAAAGTCTTCTCAGAGAAGAGGATAAGAATGGTATGTGCAACACAGTAATGAGAAGTGGATGGAGAGCGGAGGGAGGAAAAGGAAGTTCAAAAGTGAAAGAAGCGGAAGAAACAGGGCACTAACCCACCCAGGGGAGAGTACTAGTCTTGTCTCCTCAGAAGCTGGTGTGGGCGTGCAGATCATACCTTGAAGCACCCATCCATGAGGACAGCGTGGACACATGGAAGAATGCATGAAAAGAGAGAGTTACAGAGCCAGACACAAGCAGAGTCAGACTGACCCCTCTCCCTGGAAGTGGACCTGACAGAGAACAGGTTGCAGGGCGGGGCCAGCATGCCACACCCACAGGGAGAAAGGCGAGAAGGGAGGAGGAGAAAGAGAGCTGGTTCAGTCCCCACGCTGGCCCACGATGCTCAGAGGACTCCGTCTCTGTGGGGACTTAATGGGTCACAGAAAGGAATGGGAAAACAACAGGACATGTCACACTGTCTCCCTACTGAAGCAGAAGGAGCCAGAGGACATTTCAGGAGTCACATGGTGGGGAAGCAATGTGGACTGACCCCCCCCAAAATGAGCGAAATCAAGAAGGGAGCACTGCTGGTTAGACAGTCAGGAGAAGAAAATGACGGGCTCAATGGTTCCTGGGAGGCAGGAGGGAAGGGGGGAAAGGGGGCATGGATAGGATCATGGATGGGGGGAACAACAAGTGGTCCGGAACCGATGGCGAGGAGGGTGTGGGAGGCTTGGTAGGGCTTAAGCAAGGGTAATGTAACTGAGAGAAAGTACTGAAACTCAAATGAAGGTGGAGCTTGATGGTGGACAGGAGGAAGATGAACACAGACATGTACATACATAAACATAATTATTTACAATAAAAAGGGAATAAATGCAAGGACATATATTTATAGGTTCAGTTCTAAAGTAGCAAATTGACCTTGGTCCCTCACTCAGTTGCTCCCTCAATGTAAGAACACTCTGTTTTATGAATCTGGTACTCCATGAAGCTCACTGGCCCAATACGATCACTGAAGTAAAATGGGTACATAAGCAAATGTGGTGAAGAAAGCTGATGGCACCTAACTATTAAAGGATATGGCATCTGGGGTCTTAAATGTCTGAAGTTATACAGAAGGTCATCTAGCTGAGAAGTGGGCAAGCCCACATGGAAGAAGCACACCAGCCAATGTGGCTGTGAGGTGTTGAAAGGATTAGGTCTCAGGCATCAAACAGAAAAAAAAACATATCACTGTGTGCTCACCTTCCTGAGGTGATCACTGAGAACATGTGGGGAGCATGAGCAAGAGTGGTGAATAAAGTTGATGGTGCCCAGCTATCAAAATATATAGTATCTGAGATTTTAAAGACTTGAGGATAAACAAGCAGCCATATAGCTCAGGAGCAACAAAGTCTACCATAGAAGAAGCACACCAGCCTGTGCAAACATGAGGTGTTGAAAAAAATCAGGTATCAGATATCAAAGAACAAAAATAATATCAATATGTGCCCTCCCTCCTGATACGATCGCTGAAGGCAAATGGGTACAAAGGCGAACAGAATGGAGGAAGCTGATGGTTCCCAGCTACCAAATGATAAAGTGTCTGGGGTCTTAAAGGCTTGAAGGTAAATGAGTGGCCACTTAGGGCAGAAGCAGCAAAGTGCAAATGGAAGAAGCTCACCAGCCTGTGTAATCAAGAGGGGTCAAAGGGAGCAGGTATCAAACATCAAAGAACATTAAAGACATCACTATGAATGAGGGGGAGAACAGGGTGGGGACTCGAGGTTCATTTGTGGGCAACTGATCACTGCCATACAGAGGAGTCCCAGGGAGGAGAAGGGCCAGTCAGGGTGCGGTGAGGCATACAGCTTTCCTCTAGTTCTTGAAGGCTTCCTCCTCTCAAGTATGATGATTCCAATTCTACCTTGCAAATCCAGCTGGACGAAGAGGTACACTGGTACAGATGGGAATTGGAAATCTGGAGAACCCAGGACAGATGAACCCATCAGGACCAGTAGTGAGAGTGGAGTTACCGGATGGGTGGAGGGAAGGTGGGGTAGGGAAGGGGAACCAATCACAAGGATCTACACAGAACTTCCTATCTGGAGGACGGTCACTGAGGGAGTGGGCAAACGGAGATGTTGGGCAGTGTGAGATACGACAAAATAATAATAATTTATAAGGTAATGCGGGTGGTAGAGCAGAGGGGAGCGGGGAGGGGGAGGGATGAGAAGCTGATATCAAGGGCCCAAGTGGCAAAGCAGGGATTTGGAGAGTGATGACATAACAGCAGGCAGGTGAAGGGACTTGGCACAGTATACATATGCATATACTATGATAAGTGATGTATGAGCCCTCAATAAAATGATTAAAAAGATGGGCTAAGTGAAGGATAACAGTGAGAAAAATTTTAATCTTATATGACTATTTTAATCATTTTGGGTAAATTGCTATCAATTTCACGAATATCTGAGGACACAACTTTGAAATTCAATCGGAGGAACATTGGTGTTATAAATAAAAAATAAAGTACAGATGTGAAGTCTTAAAAAAAGAAGTATGACAGGAATTCAGAGTAGAGTCTACCTCTAAATTTGATTTAGGAGGTTCTGTGAAAATACTCTTAGACAGATCCAGTATTATTTTGTGATGAAATATACTCATTGGGACTATTTCTTGTTCTTGTTAGTTTCCACTGATTTAATGCCAACTCATATGTAATTAGCTAAAACAAAATGAATTACTGCTATGTCCTGCTCCATCTTCATTATCTTTCTATATTTGTGCACTTGTTGCAACCAGGTTGATTGTTACGCAATTGGTTTTCATTCATCTGTGTACAATGATGTCTTTCTCCCAGGGAATAGTCCTTCCTGAGAACATGCCCAAAGCAGGCGAGGTAAAGGCTTGCCGTCCTTGCTTCTAAGGAACTTATGGTCGGACCTTCTTCCAACACAAATTATTTCATTCTTCTGGCAGTCCACAGTATAGCCAATATTCTTCACTAACACCACAGTTGATTATTTAGCTAATTAATTATCTCAAATTGTCCATTTTATCACAAGTTAATGCAGATATAATATCATTCCATAGTTCAATCACATCAAGCACTCTTGTTCAATAGCTACCACCATGAGTTCCAAAACATTCTTATCCTTCTTTTTTTGTTTTTTTTTTGGGGGCATCACTGCCCTCTGGTGGTTGTGGGAGCTACCCAGCCTTGCTCCTGGAGAGCCACTGCTGGATTTGAACCACCAAGCTCTTGGGCCACAGTCCTGCACTCAACCACATACACCACCGGGGCTCAGCCCATTCTTATCCTTCTTAAACTCCTAAACTCCCTTTTAACTGCCCTCTTCCAACTGCTTCCCCCCCAAAACCTTTACTTTACTTGCTACCTCTATCGATTAATCAATCCTGGGTTCCATATACTGAAAAACAGCAAAAAAAAAAAAAAAAACCCAGCAAAAACATGTAGCAAAAATTCAAGAGGGCAACACTTCACTGGCATAATGCATGTGAGATAAACCCCAATATGAGCAACCAAAAAACAGAAAACATACAGAAAATGTTAAAAACAAGATCAGGCCTAATGCATCTTATGGGTGGGAGGCGATGTTTGGGTGGATCCACTGAGAATTTTTAACTGTTTAAGTCAGGTTCATCCTTTTGATCTTCTTCCTTTTTTTTTTTTTGGCATCACTGCCCCCTGGTGGTCATGGGCGCTACCCAGTGCTGCTCCTGAGAGCTGCCACTGGATTTGAACCGCCAAGCCAGCTGGGTGCAATCCTGCACTCAACCACTTACACCACTGGGGCTCAGCCCCTTTTGATCTTCTATAGTCACCACTTCACTGCATTCTGTTTAGTAAACACTTTTCTCCTATCCCTCTATTATGGATAGAGGGAAATCACCAGAGGCATATTTCCTGTGTAGATCCTACAAATGTATTTTGGGCTCCCATTGCCTTCCATAGCCTTTTGCAAACCGGCTCTCACAATTTAGTCTATGATACTATTCCCACTGTGATAGTTACATAATCTCATGTCAACTTGAGGCTATTAAGAGTGAAAGGGTAAAATCTAATCTGTTAATCAAGTCACAGCCTGATGATATTTCCTTGTGGGCATTGCTTTCTCATAAGGATTCTGGGAACTTCCTCTCTATCTCTCTGTCTGTCTTTTTCTTCCCGTTGACAAACAATGCAGAGACCTGCAAGTGCTTCTCTCTCTGCTTCATCTTCCTATTAAAGAGCCACCCTCAGAGAGCCAGAGGCCACTTATGGAGACCCACAGCAGGGCTGAGATGCTTGTTTCACATTGGATCCACAAGGCTTTTCACCCACTGGCCTGTGATCTTCCTGCATTTGGCATCATTATATGTGCTGCCTGAGTCTCAGGAGAAATTTATGGACTAGTATTGGGCATATGGGCTAATATTGGATTTATGGACTTGATCTGGGCTGGGATGTTTTCTCAATATATAATGGCTCATTGGTAGAAGTCATTCTCTTACACACATGTGAGTGCCACTGTTTCTCTTTCTCTAGTTCACCTGGTTTAACATACCCTCCTTTTACTAGATTATATGATTTACAGTCCGTCAGTGACTGATATTAGCGTGCTTCTTCTATGTGGACTTAATTGACATCTCACTTACATGGGTGTTTATGTGGAAACAAACCTTTAAAATGTCAGACACTTTTATCTGATAGCAGGCCATTATCTAATTTTTTCACTACATTTTGCATGAACATCCATATCTTCTGACCAATAGCATAATTTATTTTATTTTATTTATTATTTATTTATTTTTAAAGGAGACAAATGTTTTGTTTACCTTTTGTAGACAAGAAACATGTCTACTGATTATAGAAAGTATTGACTATAGGGAGTCAGGTGTGTCATGGTGAAAAAGAAGTTCAGCTTTTCTTTCAAAGGCTTTAAAGGTGGTAGGCTACAATCCCAACAGATAGACATTCAACTATAGAACACTCTAATTCAGAATGGAACAAACATTAAAAATAAAGAAAAGAAACATAAAATGACAGCTTCCTGGGAGAGGAGAAAGGATGTTAGGGAAATCCCAAAATGTTGCTTGGAGGAGCTTGTACTACAGTTGGTTCTTTTTTTTTTTTGGCCCTAACTCTAACCCTAACCCCCCAATAGCATAATTTAAATGCATCAATCATTCGCTTCTTTGTTTTTTATTTAAGTTTCATATAAAAAAACAAAAAAATTAAGCACACTGTCATTGAGTTGATGCAGACTTAGAGTGATCTATAGGACAGTGTTAAACTGCTCCTCTGTGTCTCTGAGACTGTAACTGTCACTGAGGTAGACAATGTTATCCTTCTCCCACAGAGCATTGAGTGGTTTCAAACTGCTGGCCATGTCATCAGCAGTCCAACATGTAA
The DNA here is from genome assembly GCA_004026705.1 of Nesogale talazaci. NCBI lineage: Eukaryota > Metazoa > Chordata > Mammalia > Afrosoricida > Tenrecidae > Nesogale > Nesogale talazaci. Next base: position 161,433 of record PVJH01000501.1, on the reverse strand, counting down.
CCACTTTGCCACTAGGGCTTGTCACTCTGGTCAGGCACAACCACCCCTCAGTATTTGTGGCTTCTGGTATGCAAATTCACCTACTTACTAAAATAATACCCAAATCAAAACTTGGGTCACATTTGAGGACCGATGCAAAGCAAGAAGTGTTGAGTTACTGGACATACATATTTTTTCTCTGAGGTTGAATAGGGAGATGCTTTGCTTTTTTGCTTCAACTCTTAGACTACGGACAAGTGTTCTTTTTGTGGTCTTTTGAGAGCTATGCCTTTCAATTTTCTGTCCTTTTTAATTCATGATTTTGCTGTTTAAGATGGCCCTCAAGCTTGGCACTGGCATACTATTAGGGTTGCAAAGTCCAAGTAGGCTATGATGTGCTTTTCTGAAGAAAATTCACATCTTGGATAAGCTTCTTTCAAGCATGAGTCATGGAACTGGAAAACATACCCTGAGTTCATTGTTACAGTATATATAAATAAAAAGGAAGAAAACATGTTGATTTGTTTGTGAGGTTTCTCTTTAAAATGCTAAAATGACATCTAATGCATGAAGATGCTATGGGAAAGTGATTAGATTTGTGTAATTGTGGGTTAAAAATCAAGGGGGAAAAGGTATAGCTGACAGCATTGTTGTAAGACTGAAAACCAAAGAAGCCTATAGTTTTGCTTGCCACTGCCAGGAACATGTTAAATTTTTCTGGATTAGCATTTTATTAAAAAATAAATGATGGATATAATTAATAATTGATAATGTACACACATCAGTGTATGCAATGTGAAGTGGCGTATTAGTAGGTTGACAGAAATGAGACCACAGCTTTGCAGGAACCTAACCTTGTATTCTCCCTGTTAGCAATGGCTCTGCATTCACTAAGTCAGTGTCTTTAGCAATCTTAGTAAAAAGAATTGACTGTGTGATACTTACACAGAAGAAAAGGAGAAGTGAAAGAAATATTGCAACTTATCAATATAGGGAACAAAGATTCCTTATTGAGGTGTGAGCTTGAGGCGGTATCTTATGTTCTACATAGCTATGAAAACTGACTGTTCACGTTGGTTACTGAGGACTAGTGCTTTTCCTTAAATAATCTATGCCCAAACAAGGAGAAGAAAGACAGGGGAAGATGAACAGCACAGTTCCCAAGTAATAGAGATGATGTAAGTAGAGAACCACACACAAGGAAGCTGTCTTCATCAAGCCAGGCAAAAATAGTCTTCGACTTTGTTCTCATGTTTGCTGAATTCTGAGATGTTTCTCAATTTTTAAAAATAGAAGTTAACCAGTTACTAGATGTATATAAAGTGCCAACAGGGCACAATTTATTTATTTATTTATTTATATTGTTTGTGAAGGACATTTTAGCATCTATTAACTAATATCTTTAAGATGTTTTCAAGATGAATGTTGTTGTTGAAGCTATAAAAATGATGATGATGTAAATAATTATGAATCTGTCATTATCCATAACAATTACAATATGCAGGTCTCTGCTATTGCCTAGAGTTGTGCATATTTATTTCACAATTTAGAATCAGGGAAACCTTAGAACTTAAAGATTTAAATATCACTTCAATAACAATCTTTATTCTCAAGAAATATATAGCACAGTTATTCATCAATTGTCTCTGATATTGGAATGCAAATATTTTGTCTACTATTTCTATGAAAAGCAAGTGTTTTTATCCCTTTGACCTTTCCAATTTACATTCTGAAGTCTTTTCACATTTCGAACATAGCTTCAACTGCTTCTCTCTCTCTCTTTCACAAAGTTGGATTCTGAGATATATATATATCTATATATATGTATACATATATATATATGGAAGTAGGGAAGAGTCCATTGTTGGACAACTGCCTTACTACAATTAAACAATTTCCACTTTCACTATCTAAATGTGGAAGTAAAGATGACTGAGGAACTTTAGATTGTTCCATTTTGGAGTCCAAAAGTAAGATTTATATTTGAATGGGCTTTAAAACATTTGTGGAAAGTAGAATTAAAAGATAACATAGGTTTTCCAGAAACCTTTTGAGGCCTCTTCCATGTTTTGGTGATATAAAAATAATTTCACAGATGACCCTTAGAATGAGCCAAACACATGTGGATGAGAGTAAGGAGAATATTTAGGAAGATGGTCAAATTACATGGTGAAATCCTTCCTAGCTACATGAAATAGGGGAAGCTAGAAAGTTTCGTCTTCTTGAAGGAATAGTAGAAACTATTGAGGGGAAGTCTTTCATGTGACATAGGCTCTTTATCCCTCTCCCCTTCTATTTCCTGACTGGATAATCAGATGCTAGGAAGCAACTTGTTGTAAGGAATCTTAAGAAGGGAACATGAGATGAGTTGACCTTACTGTGAGTCCCTTCTTCATTTTCTGGCTGTGTGATTTTGGACACATGGCTTAACTTTTCTTAATCTCTTTTGTATGAGTATTGTAAGAAGATAGATTCAGCTCAAATATGGGAATACATGTGAAAGGTGGTGGGTAAACTATAAAACACTCCAACAAGTTAGTCTTTTTAAAAAATCATATTAGTTTAAAAATATTTTGGAGATTGTGATCACATGTTATTTATTATTCCAGTTGTGAGGACTTTTATTTGTGCTTAGGTATAATCCATACTGAAGATTGTTGCCTTTGATCATCATTAATAAATGCCTCCAGTCCTCTTGATTTTTAGCAAGCAAGGTTGTCCCTTCTACATGTTGCAAGAGGTTAAAGAACCTTCTCCCAATCCGGACACTGTGTTTCTCTTCCTATAGTCTAGCTTCTTGGGTAATTTGTTCAACATAGAGACCCAGCAAGAACGGGGAAAGAATACAACCCTGACAGACACCTTTTCTAGTTTGACACCACGCAGAATCCCCTTGTTCTGTCGAATGGCTCCCTTGTAGTCTATATATAGACACAAGGACACATTCTGAAATTCCGTCCTTCAAAATGCAGCCCACTCTTTGCCATGATGTGCATGATCTAATGCCTTTGAATAGTCAGTCAAGCACAGGTAAACATCTCTGTCCAGAGAGCAATTAGTGGTGAAGGATACTGTTAACTTTCTCCCATCTTAAGTACTTACAGGTAGGTAGATCGAACACTTGCACTAATTGAGCTCACAAGGTGAGAGATAGTGTCCTTATTGCCCTTAACTTTAAATCATTATATTTAAAGGTACATTATATTTAAAGGTATATATTAAAGGTACATTATATTTAAAGGTTCATGGGGTGAACTGATACAGATTCTCAAATACACCCATGCACTCAAATATGTAAATGCTCTTCTTTAGTGACTGGGGACATTTGCTTTCTGGTGGTGAGGTGTATGATTGGCACATTGGGCCGTATGATCGGCAGTTGGAATCCACCAGCAACTCTGAGAGAGTAATACTGGGCTTTCTATTCCCATCAGCAGGCCCAGTCACGGAAACCCAGGGGGCGCCACTGTGAGTTGGCATTGACCTGATGGCAGGGAGTTTCGTTTGGAACTCAGGAGATAACTCTTGGGAGAGTTGGAAGTGCCTTCTCGTAGATTCATGCCAAAGAGGAGATTTATAGACAAATATTTTGTAGGATGAGCTATTTGACATCATTCTTGCCTGGGCTCCTTCCTTAGATGAGATCCACCGCTGGAGCAGGTATCTTGATGATGACTGGGTTCGAGCTTGTGCTTGGTGCGTTTCCTTCAATCTGTCTGGGAATTCATAGGCTGTGGGGATACCAGTTGAGCTACTTTCGGCTCTTTGAGCACGATAATGACTTGCAATTTCTTCTCTTTCTATTTTTTCCTTCTCATAATGTATACTTCAGGACATTCTTCATACACCAGAGAAGGATAAGCAGGACTTTTTATGTCACCGTCCTTCACTCTTAGTTCAATAGTTGTGTTTTTGTCCAGCATTGGTTTTGGTGTCTTGAGAAGATGAGGAATTAAGTATAGTCTAGAATATCTTTGATGAGGTAAAGTGAAAATGTCAGGCTCAGAATTTTTAAAAAATACAGAATGCTGTGACTCACTGCTCTAAAAGAGCAGAAGTTTAGTCAACTAGTTTAAAGATGAACTAGTGCGAACACACACACTAAAACAAAAACAATTGCCAACAAATTGACTTCAATTTGTGATGATCCTGTGTGTAGTAGAAAAGAGGGTGCACTAACCAGAGATTTCAACTGGTGATTTTTTGCTTGTTTTTGTTTTGAAATAGATTGCCAGGCTTTGCCCCCAGGCACTTTTGGGTGTACTATATCCTTGAACTATTTGGTGTGCATCAGCATGCATTAACAGCACCCCCACCCCCAGGACTTCCAATTTAAACAAGGGGCTTATATATCAGACCATTTCCCTTTTGGGGTTCTCATTCTTTAGTTTTCACTAGCTCATGTTAGAACTCTGGGTTTAAATAAATCTCACTCCTGATTTATTTTCCTCCCTGAAAACCCTCCATCACAATAATTTGGAGGGAGATTGGACCAGTAATGCCTTGTGTTATTTCTTTTCTCCTATTTAAATGCATTCTTCCGAAGTTGAGTTGCTTGACTCCCAGTTATACCCATCAATTATCACTCGTGTAATATGAACCGAGCAGTGCGTGAGAAGCACTTATCATGCATTATCCTATTTTATCTCATAGCAATTCTGAGAACAGATGCTATTATTATCCCTATTTTATAGAAAAGGAAATTGAGAAGGAGAGATTTAAAAAATCACCCAAGGTCCCTCAGCTAGTAAGCGAAGATGCGGGGGTCAACTCATTATACTGTCTTTTACTCAAGACCCTAAGGCCTACATTGTTCCTAATCATGGAGGAATTACAGAATCAAGTTTAAAGCCATACTAAAAGCATTGGTGAAAAAAAAAAGGCTTCAGGAATTGATGGAATACTAAATGAAATGCTTTAACAAATTGATGTAGGTAAAGATGGAGCAAGAAAAGTGGAAGACATCTACCTGGCCAAATGCCTGGAAGAAAGCTATATTTGTTCCTATTCCAGAGAAAGATGATCCAATGACATGTGGAAATTATCTAACTAACAATGTCATTAAAATCACATACAAGTAAGTTTGTGTTGAAGATACTTCGAAAAGGACCGCAATGGTAGATCCACAGTAACTTAAGTTGAATTCAGAAGACAATGATCAATGGAAGATATCATTGTTAGTGTTACATGAATCTTTGCTGACAGTAGTAAATACCAAATGTCTACCTGTGTTTGATTGGCTATGCAAAGCTACTTAATTGTGTGCATCAGAACAAATTATGGATGACATTTCAAAGAGTGGAATATCAGAATATGTAATTATGCTCATGTGGAATGTGTACATTTAAAACCATGAGGGAGTCATTCCACAGACCAAGAGGATATTTCGTGGTAGGAAAATGCACAGGTTGCATCAGGATTGTAGTCTTGACATACTTATTAAGACTATATGTTGGAGAGATAACTGAAGAAGCTGGACTATATGAAGAGAAACATCAGGATTGCAATATGATTCTTTAACGACTTGCAACATGTAGCTGGTACAAGCTTACTTTCTGCAAGTGAGAAGGACTTAGAGGATTAGAAGGACTTAGATGAAGATCAAAGGCAAACATCTTCAGTATGGTTTACATCTGAACACCAACAAGACAAAAACCCTCACAACCGGGATGAGCACCAGCATGGCGAACAGAGAAAACGCTAAAGCTGCCAAAGATCTCATTTTTATGGAATCGACAATAAATTTCAGGTAAACTGCAATCAAGGCACCTTTATCACTCTAAAAAGGAGAGCCATTTATAATTTTATCAATGGCACAAGCAGATCCTATATCAATATTGTATTCAAAACTAGTTATTAGCAATTAACTTTATTTCTGCTAGTCAAGTAGGAAGAAATGGCAGCTCATTATTTTCAGTTAATTTTCCTGATCCTCGGGTGGGTTTAATATCTTTTGAAAAATGTCATTGTGTAGGCTGGGTGGGTTAGAGAAACACATCCAGTGACACTCATAGATATGTAAGGAAGAGCTTTATAGCAAGAAGTAACTACATAAAAAAACAACATTCCAGCCCAGGCCAACTCAAGTCTTCAAGTCCGATTCTAGTTCCGATGTCCCTTGTGGCAGTCATGTACTCTGGTGCCAATTTGATGGAATGTAGGGGTGGAGTCTAGCCTGTCAATCTGGAGATAGAGACTTCTAGCTCCAATGAGCTAGAAGTCTCATCTCCAATGGGACTTCTGTGTAGGCATGACTTTTTCTGAGAATTCTGGGAAATCTCGTGATATTTCCCCCGTGGAGATGAGAAGCTTCAACTCAGTCCCTGGGAGATGCTCTACTGGCAAGAAAAGACGGCAGCATGCTGATAGACCCTGAGTCCTAGAAGAGCTGGAGGAGAAGCCACATGGGCTTACCCTGATGGAACCAGACCTCTGGAGCCAGAGAAGCCACATGGAGACTCCTGTCAGTTGAGATGCTTGGGAAGCCATGGGGAGACCCCTGCCAATGATGAGATGTTTCTATCACCACTGGATACACAAGACTGCACCCACTGGTCTGTGAATGTCCTGGAATCATTGCATGTGCTTTGTGAGTCTGAAGAGGACTAATAGATTGGTATCAGACGTATGGGCTAATATCGGACTTACGAACTTGGACTGGACTGGGTTGGAATGTTTTCTCAATGTTCCATTCCTCTAGTATATAAACCTCTTCCTTATATACATATGCATGTTTATGAATCTGTTTCTCTAGTCTATCCAGACTAACACCTCCCTTTTCAGACTCTTGCAGCTATGTGTAATGAGGCAAGAGGCAGGAATATCACAGATTGGTGGGTGCCTAGTTGTGTGGATCCAAGGTCTGTGGAAACATGGCAAGGTTCCAGCAGTGTTCAGGGTCAGTAGAAGGTGAGAGGGGAGAGAAAGAGTGGGAGGTTCCCAGGACTCTCCTCAATAACACCCTCAAGGAGACATCATCAGGCTGATTGACATGTTGGAAACCACCCCTACGCTTTCACACACATTCAAGTTGACATGATATTATGTAACTATCATAGTCATTTATATTTCTTCTGTGAACTGATATTTTTGCATACTTAGCTCATTATTTTTGGCTTGGTTGCTCAACTTTTTAATATTGATTTTTCAAAACTGGTTTCTAATCATTTTTCCAGTTGCTTGGAACAGTTTGCAATTTTCCTTATAACTTTCATTATGCTTTATTTTATTTCACAGATGAAAATAGTTATATACTTAAATCTCTTGTCATTTCTTGTCATTAAATCTCAAGTCATCTTCTTATTTAGAAAAGCCTTCCCTACTACAATACTTAAAAATACCTGTTAAATAATTGCCTTGCCATGTGGTAAGAGTTAGAGTCTATTTCCTCCAAATATACTGTTTGCTTTTTAAGACTATCTTTTTTGAATAATTTAGCATTTTCCTATGGAATTTCTAAGTCACATTCCTTAGCTATTTAGTTTCTATATTTAATTGGGCAACCTCTGAACTCTGTATTTTGCTTCATTCATCTATTTATTATTGTACCAATAGACAAATGCTTTAATTAATTAAAAATATGCTAAATTTCCTACTCACTGTGTTTTAAAATATTGCTTCTTGGCTCCTTTTCTAGAGTTTTCCCCTTCCAGAAGAATGTTAGAGTTTTTCAGGTATGAAAAATAGTTGGATTTTGGTTGAAATTAAATTTAAATTACAAATTAACACAAGGGAATCAATTGTTTTAAAATACTGACCTTCTAATATTTTAAATTCACTATTTTAATAACGAAGTAATGGGATTGCTCTCCATTTATTTTCAACGTTTTCTGAAGCAACGCTTTCTTCAAGTAGGTATTAGACAGTTGTTTGTAGCTTTTGTTGGTATTGTGAATTGGACATTTTAAAACAGGTTTTCAACTACTCCTTCAAAATGCTTGTAAATAGTTTATTTCAATAAATGTTATTAATTCTGATTCGTAGGAATTAACTAACATGGGAAAATAAGGTAATGATTTTTACTCCCTCATTGCCCCATGATTTTTTTGGATGGTGCCTTTGGTACCATTTTCTTCCTTCAGGTCTGATACAGGAAGAGTTGTCAAATGGGTCTTAGTATCCATTAGTCCTCAACTCTTTAGCTGTGGCGGTCATGTGCTTATGTTAATTTCATGATTGAGATGTAGGGGTGGAGTCTAGCCTATTAATCTGGAAATAGCCATTGAGTAGCCAATGAGGCCTCTATGTGGGCATGGCTTTCACCAGAGACTCCTGGGAAATCTCACGATATTTCCCTCGTGAAGATGAGAAGCTATCTTCCCCAGTTGTTGGGAGTTAATTTCAGAGACGAATAATCACGGACAAGACAAGCTGACAGCGTTCGAGAAGCTGGAGGAGCCGGTAGAGAGACCACACAGCTTTGCCCTGATGGAGCCAGACCTCTGAAGCTGGGGCGACCAGGTGGAGACCTCTGCTAATGATGAGTTGCTTCTGCTGTTGATGGACCCTGAGCCCAGGAGGCAAGTGCCCTGCCAGCACCGGGACTCTGCACCCATGGACCTGTGACTTCATGAGTCGGAAGAAGACTTTATAGACTGATTTAGGGCATATGGGTTATTGAACTTAAGACTTTGGACTGGACTGGGCTGGGATGCTTTCTCCATGTCCCATTCCTTTTGTATCTAAACCCTTTCCTTATATCGATATGCATGTCCTTGAATTTGTTCCTCTAGTCTCCCCAGACTAACTCATTAGCCAAATATGGCTGATGCATGTGTGTGCTTCACATCGACAACGTTCCTGTGTGAGGTCAGGTTGACTAGAGAAACAAATCCAATGATACTAACATAAGTGTAAGAAAGAGCTATATATCAGGAAAAAATCCCATCCCAGTCCATCTTATGTCCCTCTTCAGACTCATGCAACAACATAGAATAATGCAGAAAGCAGGAAGCTCACGGGCTGGTGGTTGCAGAATCCCTCAGATCCAATGATGCACATCCCAGTATTCTGGTACATCTCAGAGTGGTTCTCCAGCAGGAAGGTATAAGTAGCTAGTAAGTATGTGCTCCACTTTCAGGGAAAAAGAGGGGAAGCTTTCAGAATCCTCATGAGAAGGCCATGCCCACAAAGAGGCATCATCAGGTTATGACTTGATTGACAGACTAAACTCCATCCCTTCACTCTTAATACCATCAAGTTGACACTAGATTATGTAACTACCCCAGGCTCCATCTCAGAGATTTTTTCAGGCCTCCTGACTTGTCTGAACTCTTTTCTGCTTCAGCTTCCTAGATTTATTTCATCATTGCCCTGATTTCTTCTCTGCTTTGATAATGTATTAGTGTCCCATTCGCAATCTCTTTCCTACACATCTTTTCATTCAGTTCCCCTCCAAAGCCCAGAAGAAGATGCATTCTCTCAACTGCAGCTCTTCCAATTCTGTCCCCTTCTCCTCCTCCTCCAACTGAGCCCGACAGTTAAAAATGCCACAGTGAAACAGAAAGAATAACATTTGGATTTTTTCAAATGCCTTCTCAGGTTGGTTTAACAACAATGTTCATACCAATAGATGGGACAGTGTAAGATATGAAATAACAACAATAATATGTAATTGATCAAGGATTCACAAGGGTGGAAGGGTGGGGTAGTGAGGCGGGGGGAAGGACCTGATACCAAGGACTCAAGTAGAAAGAAAATGTTTTGGAAATGATGATGGAAACACATGTATAAGTGTGTTTAATGCAACTGAATTATGCGTTGTTTTTTTTTTGGGGGGGGAGGGACATCACTGTCCTCTGTTGTATTGTTATAAGATCTGTAAGAACCTGCTAGTAAAGTGATTAATAAAAAAACAAAACAAAAAGTAATGGTCATAAGATTCACCTAGCACTTGGGATGTTCTGTGGACTGAGTAGAGTCCCTCAGGTGTGCAAATGTTTAAGTGCTCAACTACTAGCTGGAAGGTTGTTGGTCTAAACCTGCACAGGGACACCTCAGAAAACTGGCCTGGTGATCTGCCTCTGAAAAGTCACATTCTCAAAAGCACCATGCAGGTGTCCTACTCTGTGTGCATAGAGTTGTTTTGATTGGGAATTGACTTAATGGCAGGTAATGCCAACAAAGGGAAAGAACTATGAGTATTGCAGACATGATCTCTATCCTTCTGAATTTTGTATTTCTCTTTCAGAGTCAAATGTTGAGGGAAAGGTCTTCTACTCTTTTCCAAATGTCCTTGTCACAGCCAGGATTCTCTAGGCTTTTCATCTCTTACACTATCTCTCATGCAGGTGCTGCTTTTACCACAAAGACCAATGCTTGGAGACATGGTAATAACAGATGCAACGATAACTAGTTTTTTATGAAAAACAAATATTAATCCTTCTTGGGCTTTGCACTTTTGTGCAGCCATTATAATCTTTATGCACGTTATTTATTTTTAGTTATAGTTCCTATTCTATTTGTTTCAAAATTTCTATTCCAGTAAGTTGGTCACCCTTCCCATTCTCATTTTCCATCGCATAACACTTGCACAGAGGTGATGCTCAATAGGCATTTGTTGCCTCTCTGGATGGAGTAACTTGATAATATCCCTCAAGGTTTTATTTCATCCCACTTAGTTGTTTCCCTAAAGCATTGCAAGTGACAACCCACTGTACTTTCCTTGAGGTTGGGAGTTTTAAAAAAAGAAGGGAGAAAAGGGCATTTCTAAGTGGAGATGCCAGCTATTGTGGTCTTGGGTGGCACATTTTGTTGTGTTAAATGAGAGAACTCACTCTCATCTGTGGCTTGCTAATTACTGTTTTTTTCCCTCCTGAGAACAAAGAAGGGAGAAAAAAATTTCCTTTTAAAGAAAAGCCAAAAAATATTATAGATCTTTTCTTTTGACATTCCTAAACAAGAACAGACCTAGATGGTGTCATTTTCAATTCTTGCCCTAACTGGTGTTGTTGGATTTCCTCCCTCCCCCCAATTGTCCTTTTTGCTCAATTATGTTTATATGTGGAGTGAACACCATCACCTTATGGAATAATCTAGTTGTTTACTTTGTATATGAACTGTTGGTTTGCTGTTTTCTGAGTTTGATTAACAACTAATTTTCTGTATGATATTAGTTATCCTTTGCATGCTTCTTTTTGTAAGGATGGACTAACATTTAAGGCCCCCAGAGACAAAGAATTCATGGAGATTTTATTTGATTTCCCCCCTTATTGTCCCCATATGGAAAACTAACACATAAAAGAAAGCTGGATGTTGTACTATATGATTCAGAGATTTGTACTTTTGTTTTAGATTTTAAAAGCTTTCTTTCTAGACTTTCTTTCATACCCATCTGGCTTCAGAACTCCTTTTGGTACTGAAGAAATTTATAGAATAAGTTTCATAAGGAGCTTATGAACAACTGCAAAATCATCCTTTCAAGCTTTAAAATTGCTTCAGAGATTTATAAGCACATGAAGGAGAAACTTGCCATTTCATTCATCATATTCAAACCAGAAGCATAACCGAGGTTCTCATAGCTTAGAATTGCAGTGAAAGTTCCTCAGTGCAGATTTCAAATAAGCCAACTGCCCACAAGTCAGTTACAACTCATATCTGCCCTGTAGGACAAAGTAGAATGATCCCTTAGGGTTTGTAAGGTGTGGTGGTTATATAATTTGGTGTCAATTTGGGGATTTACAGTGTAGGAATAGAGTCTAGCCTGACAATTCAGAGATAGTTAATGAGACCTCTGTGTGGAAATGACCCTTCTCCTGAGAATTCTGGGAACTGCTGATTTTCTTTCATGGAGATGGGAGACACACATACTCTCTCAATGCTCACTTCTTGTGAGATATCCCTGATGAGAAACTACGTGGAGACCCCTGCCAGCACTGAGATGCTTAAAATGCCACTGGAACCAAAGACTTTCTACCCTGAACCAAAGATCCAAAGATCACACTGGCCTGTGATCATCCTGTGCTCGGTGTCATAGTATATGTTTTCTGAGTGTGAAGAAGATTTTATATATTGGTATTGGACATATGGGCTATTATTGGACTACAGGCTTGAATTGTACTGGCTTGGGATGCTTTCTTAATGTCTTTATTATACAATTACCCCCTATATAAAATTCTCTCTTATACACATATATATGTGTGTCCATGAATTTATTTCTCTAGTCTACCCAGGCTGACACATAAAGCCACAAATCTTTATGGAAACAAACTGACACATCTTTCTCTTTCAGAACAGGCTCGTGGGTTCTAACCATTGAGCCTCTAGTTATCAGGCAACGACTTAACCCAGGGGTTCTCAAACTATGGCCCACGGGCCACATGTGGCCCACTGAGGATATTTATCCAGCCCACTGGGTGTTTATGCCACTGCTGCCTGTCCTGCTTAGCAGCCGACTCATCCTGGGTAGCAATGAATTTGTTTTAGTTTTTTTTTTTAAACTATAGTTTGGCCCTCCAATGGTCTGAAGGACAATGAACTGATCCCCTGTTTAAAAAGTTTGAGGACCCTGGTTAACCGCTGGATCATCAGGGGTTCAAATAGTGGTATAAATAAAAGTCACTAATGCCACTTGAGCATGTAATATGTCTATGTGCTTGAGTGCTGGTCCTAGGAACAGTATTACTGAAGCTGTTCATTTTTTTTTTTAAAGAAAATGACCAATTATTTAGACTCTTTTTCCTATGATGCCAAATGTATTTAAAAATAATAAAGCCATCTAGATAAGTCAATTAGGCATTCGTAATTGATTATATCTAGAGTATAATGGATATTGAGATTACTATCTAAAGTCACATAAATGTATTTCTGGAGACCTCTCACTAGAGGCTTTATGCTGGAACATGAAGATAATGTTACAAGAGTATTTGTTGTTTTATTGTCAGATGCATCTCTGCCAGGGCGTAAATCTCTCGAAATGCGCATGTGAGAAAGTAGTGGTGGCAGAGGGAGGAGAGAGGACACAAAGAAGGTGTAGAAAAGAACAATGACATCCAGAAAAAGGACATGTGTCAAAGATGAACCAGAGGCCCATTACATTGATCCTAAACATTTCATCTTGCCTTTCTAAATATTTCTCAACATCTAATCATATTGAATTCAGATGTGCTGTTTTATCATCATCAGATATGACTTTCTTCGCTGTGCCCTGAAGTAAAAGACATGGTTTGCCCAAGGGTCAAACAAGAGCTTAAAAGTCAAGCATTGGGCATGGAAATGCTTTCACTGACACAATTAAGCTCTCACAGAACCACTTTAGGTTTGGGGGTGACCTTGTGTTTCTCAAAGAATTGTGGTGACACAGTGGTTCAGGACTGAACTGCTAACGCAAGGTTGGCAGTTGGAACACACCAGTCACTTCACTCGAGAAAGAGGTGACAATTAGCTGCCTCTGAGATGACAGCCTTGGGGACCCTGTTCCTACCATTGAGTTGATGCTGACCCATAGCTTCCCAAAAGGATAGGGAAGATCTGTCCCTCTGAGTTTTTGAAATGGTAACGTTTTTTATGAGAGTAGAAAGTCCTTTTTTCTCCCAAGGAGTGGCTGGTGGTTTCAAACTGGGGGCCTTGCAGATTGCAGCCCAAACTGTCACCCTTCTGCTCTGATCTGTACAGTCACTAAGGCGTGGGAGTCAACTTGACAGCAGCACACTTTTTGTTTGGATCTGATTTTGAGTTTTAAAAATTTTAATGTATGTAGAGGGATGTTCTAAATCGATTTCAGGTATTTCGAGTTTGTTTCTGGGATGATGTTATAAATAGCCCATAGCTATCTGGGTTATGACTGGCTGCAAGGTACTCTGCTGATCATTGTATACACATCATTTCATTTAATCCACACAGCTGTGCCAGGAGTAGATACTACTATCGCTAACACTGTCCATAGGTTATGTGCAAACAATTTGGGCAATTTTTCTTCAGCCATGCAAATAGCAAATGGCAGAGCAGAGAGTTGAACCCAAGCACCATGGCTGAAGGGATATAGTATTATCTTTCGTTCTGTTGTGCCTTCTTTGCAACCTGGTAAAGAAGTTGCTGGAATGGCTGGATTACAGCTATGGCGGAACAGTAGGGTTCTCTGTTGTGGGAGACACATGGTTCACTATCCGCCACTTGCTAAGATCAAATTTTCTCTACTGGGCAGTCAGATGGTCTTAGTCCTAAGAAGTTAAATCTTATTTCGTCTCAGCCAAGGTGGTAATGCCTCTCTTTTTTCCTACTCAGTGTTTTGGGAATTACACAGTTTCCCAATTCGTGTAATAAAGCACAAAAATAGTTCTACATGATGAGTTCTGGGAAGTGCACTTGGTTTTTTAAAATGAGACAAGAGACGTAAGCTGTTCTCTGCTCCTGACTATCGTTGGGTGGATTTGGATCTGGAAGCAAGGAGAACTAGCTTGCCATCGAGACCAGGAGGCTGAGGGCACATGGCAGCTCACCAAGGGGGTCAGTGCAAAGAGATGGACCAAACTTGTGTCCTTGAGGATTTTTCCACGGCTGTGTATTAGCGGATCCTGGATCATCCTACAGTTAAACTAGCTTTGAGAAAATACACCTCTTGAATTTATTAAGCCATTTTGAGTTGAATTTTCTTTCTCTACAGCCTGAAACATTTGAGTTGATTTATCTTGTGGCTCCATGCCAGAGTCTCCTCCCATCTCTTGGTCATCCTATTCCCTTGTAGGTTATAGTGCTCTATTTTTTTTCTTTATGGTTTGTTTTAGGTTAGAAAGTGATTGTGAAAATTTTTTTCTAAGCAGATGTGTGAGACTTTCCCAAAGAGAGGTATTTTGAACAAAAATGGATAGTTTTGACTTCAGAACTAAATATTTATAGTGTCTTCAAACCTCTAAACCTGTCCAGGAACAAAATTGTACATGAATGTTCTATCACATACAGCATGGAATAAACAACACATATGAGAGCCTTCAGGGGATTGTCAAACGACACCAAACTTTACACATTTTAAAGCAGGCCTAGAGAGCCCTGTGCAAAGCCTGCAGTAAGAGCTGTGAGGGTTTGGTGTCCCCTCTGGTGATTCCCCTCTTCCCTTGGAAATATCTGTCAGTGATTGGTGATGCTTATGAACTTGAGCCTAAGAACAATTGTGAGAATGGCATGGGACTGAGCAGTATTTCGTTCTGTTGGACCCAGGGTCCCTATGAATCAGAACCAACTTGCTGACACCTGAGAAAAACAATAAGCTCCACAAATAAGCTATTCTTTTCCTGAGACATTTTAAGGGAATCAAATAAAGTAAATGAGTTTCTCAGTTGAACTTGAGAATAGCTTGACTTTATGTAACTTTATATAACTCCATGTGCAAGGAGAGAGAGAGAGAAAGAGAGAGAGAGAGAGAGAGAGAGAGAGAGAGAGAGAGAGAGAGAGAATTCCATGTGCAAAGAGACCACAACTAAGTGAAAAGTGTTCATATAGGAGAATGTCGTGTTTCATTTATTTTTTAAATTTTTTTACAGCACAAGTTGTGCTTCTTCTCAGGCATACTCAAAGTACTCTTCAGCAGTGGTGTCTTGCCAACATTTGTGACTTGGGTAAGGTGCCTGTGAAGGTCCCAGCATGAATCCCAGAGTGCGTTATTCAGGAATATAAACTCTAGTGATGAGAAGCATAACTTTTCATGGATTCACTTGGTTTTATTAGGGTGGCATCCTAGCCCCTATGCTCATTGATGGTCTCGAGATTGTTTCTGGGACTGACTTAGGTAGTTCAGAAAATCATGAGTGATGATCTTTTTATGGTCAACATGAGACACAATATGGTGTGTCAGGAAGTGCTTTCAAGGGACCTTGGAAATGCTTTAGCTTCTTCAGATAAGATTCCTGACCATTTATTAAATATTTCCTCTGCTTAGGTTTGCTCCAATTAGTAAGCTGGGATGGAGAGTTGATCTTAATGTCTTGTGCAGTAGATGACACAATATTCTTTTGTATCTCTAAAGTGCAGCATGGTGCCTGGCCCATGGTCGTAAATGAATCCCCTGCCCACCTCCCAATGTCTGGCACCACCGAGGGCAGGTCTAAAGACAGAGACACTGATATGCTTTGTGGTCCTTTGCCTCAGTCAAGAATGAGCTAAAAAGACTCCAGCACAGTTGGTGTTCTGTGTGTGAGCCAAAGATTTCAAGGGGATGGATGTTCTCCTGCTGTTGATTTGTCCTGGACAGCAAAGGCAAAAAGCCAGATGTGTGTTTGTAGGAATCCATGGTGCTCTTATTACAGCTCTAAGAGCCAAAGTCAAAAGTCCCTCCCTTCCCACTAAGCACTGAATTTTGGAATTGGCAGACACACAATAGGGCATGTCTTGGGGTTTCTATATAATGGAAGACTGGAAAAAATATTAAATCTAGATCTATAATTGCCTGATTAACCACAAATGATACAAAAATTGAAAATCTAATAATGAATCTGGCATGGCAAGTTGGATCGAAACTTTCATAGGACTGATCAACATATTAAAACAGAAATGTTAAAAAAACAAAAACCAAAAAGAACCCCAGAAATGTCTTTAGTGTGATTCATATGACTTGACAAAATTAACTGCCACTCCTGGTCCCCTGCAAGATATCTAAAACCATCTCAGAGATGAGGACACTCCCAGATGCCATGAAATTCATTTTGCTTCTAGTGACCATATTTTGGGATGCTCCTGCAAGAGGGAAAGAAGTGGTACAGGTAGTTATAAACCGAATGCACAGTTGGAATATAGTATTTTATGTTCATATAGTTCATCAGGTACCTTCCTTCTCAAAGTGCTGTGGGAATTATAGAAAGACATTAAAGCACATTGGCTTGTGAAAGAAACCAACACCGCAGAGAGTGAAGAAAGCTGGCCCAGTAGATGAAACCCGATTCCTGTGATTTGAAAGGGTCCAGGGAGAATCTTTAGTGTTTAAACAGACCAACAAGGAACACTCACTTTTTCTAGGTATTTCCAGTCTGATTAGAATAACTTTTGTAAGCTCTTGACTGAGGAATGGGGTCTGTTAATATATGCTCAAAAATTCATAAGTAATTGGAATTCTATCAGGAAAAAAGAGTTTATCCCAATTTTATATGTTTATTTCCCATCCACCAATCAAGAAAAACACTAATTTCTCAATGTTATATTTCAGTGACCAGAAGGCCAGGGAGTTCAAGGATAAAATTCACTTGTGTGTTAGGTGGGGTTATAGAAGCAAAGTCAATAATATTTATATGGCTGTAGAAAGAAAGACATTTATATCAGGAAAGTAGCTCACAGAGTTGTAGGAGCAGGTAAGTCTAGTCTGGGTCAAGTTTGTGGCTCACGGTAAGCTGGGGTCTTTTTCTGACTCTCCTTGTGCTGGGGCCGACAAACCAAGAAGCGTGAGGATAAGGTGAGAAGCAGGAAGGCCACATACTGGTAGGAGCAGACACCATGAATACAAGGGCAGCACATCAGGCTTATGACCACCGAGTTGAAGGAGAATCCAAGCTCAGCAGATAATATGGCAGCCTACAGATAGCTCCCAGATCTGGCGGCTCCATGAATCAGATGCAGGATCCAGACCAGCAAGAATAAGTGAGTGAGATTTCTCCCCGTGTCAACTTATATTTAGAGGAAGCCACATCCCCGAGGAAACATCCTTTTAATTAGATCAAGACTGTGATTGATTAGTGGGGTATCACGCCACTCAATTCTTCCCACAACTGCTTGACTGCTACAGAAGATCCCATCATGTTGTTGATTCAGTGTATTGGATCCCATTGGGAGAGAATCCTGGCTAAGCTAAGTTGAAACAAAATGTAACTATCACAATTTATAAGTTGCTTTAATGGTTATTTCTTCAATACCTTCTTCCCTTCTCCTTTAAATTTACAAAGCAACAGTTTTCGGTGATGGTAGCATTTCC
Source organism: Nesogale talazaci (assembly GCA_004026705.1). Taxonomy (NCBI): domain Eukaryota; kingdom Metazoa; phylum Chordata; class Mammalia; order Afrosoricida; family Tenrecidae; genus Nesogale; species Nesogale talazaci. Next base: position 143,567 of record PVJH01000501.1, on the reverse strand, counting down.
AGTTTGGAGATATGAGCCAAAGTAGAGGTAAGGCATAAATAAAGGCTTAAAGGGATATTTGAGAGATGTTTTTAGGACTGTGCTTTTTAAATATTTCCCATAGGGGATTAAGAGTGCCTGCAATTTCTGTAAATGATTACGCACTCTAGTATGAACTGAAAGGTTGGTGATTAGGGTCCATCTTTGAAGAAAGGCCTGGGGATCTTCTCCAAAAGTCACAACCACTGGAAACCCCATTGAGCACAGATGCCATCTGACATATGCGCATAGAGTCACGGTCAGAGTTGGAATCAGCCAAATGGCACCAGGCTTGTATTTTTGGTTTAAGACTTTAAAAATGAGGGCAATGGTACTTCAGTGGTAGAATTCCTTCTTCCATGTGGGAGACCTGAGTTGGCTTTCTGGAGCTACCACCCATCTGCAAGTGGAGTCTTGCATTTTCTCATGAGGCTAAAGAGACTTCATTGGAGCCTACAGACTTAGTCTAGGGGAAAAGGCCTGCATAACTCTTTCTGAAAAACCAACCAATGAAATCTTTTGGGATCACAAGTGTCTGACCCATTATTGTCAAGGGGATAGCACAAAACCAGGCAACACTTGTGTTTCATTGCCCATGGGATCCCCATGAATGTGGACTGGTTTGACTACAGCTATCAAGACTTAAACGAAAATCATGATGGCTGCCATCCTCAGCTTTGTGTCTGGCTCGAAGTGCTTCAAAGTGCTCTGAGTGCTTTACATGTATGCTGTTGTTTGCCATTAAGATGGTCCTGCCTTGTCATGCATGACAAAACCAAACTCCCTGGTCCTGCGTCCCTCTCACCACCTCATAACGCTTGAGTCCATTGTTGCAGTCATTGAGTCCACCTAATCCCATGAGTCTTTTTCACCAACCCTCCCTGAGGACTTTACCAAGTGTCATGACTTGTCTTTTCTCATGACGTCTTGCCATCCTCCCATTTTAGGAGAAGCCAGAGTTCTTTTGAGTTAGAACTATTCATTCTGCTGAAGGTCCATGCTACACATAGTCAATATGCTTCGTCAACAGCACAATGGAAATGCAGCAGTTCATTTTTCTAAATTCCAAATTTAGAAAATTTCTAAAACTTCTAAATTTTTTTTAACTCACTATAGAGCTTTCACATACATGTGACGTGGCTGAAAGTATCATGGGCTTGAGTCAAGTGTACTTTGTTCCTCAAAGTGACATTTTTTCTTTTTAACACATTGAAGACATTGAGCAGGAGAAAGATAAGACTGTTTCCATAAATATTTACATTCTTGGGAACCTATCGGTTGGCATTGAGTCCGAGTTGACTCACTGGAAGTGATTTTTTACAGCAGGTTTGCCTATTGTAATGTGTCCTTTTGTTTCCTGATTGCTGCTTCCATGGGCATCAATTGTGGATTGGAGTAAAATGAAACCCTTGACATCTTCAGTATGTATCCATTTATCATGATATTGATTATTGATTCAGTGCAAAAGTTTTGTTTTCTTTGTGTTGAGGTATAATCTATACAGAAGGCTATAGTCTTTGAGTTTCAACTTTAAGTGCTTTAACTGTATTTTGGTTTCAGCAAGATGACTTGTGTCGTGTACATCTCATTGCTTTTTGACTCTGTTTATCTGCTTTAGCAAAAATGATCAGCATTTGGGTCCATGCTTTTAAGCAACTGATATACTTTAGAGAAACACTTCAGCTAATTCTTTGACTGTACAACTTTTTGACAACTCCTCTATTTCCTTTTCCTCATAACTTCTTTCTTATTCAATGTTTCTATACTCTTCAAGAGCCAATAAGTCCTTAGCTGTAATCCCCCTTCTTTGTGATCAATGGGCTATTCCACATTGGTGATTTTAAACTCTTGCCACCTGGAAGATTTTCCCAATGATCTCTTCAATCATAGTATTCTGATCAAATGTTTGAAATGTGTTCACATAACAGCACTTTTTATAAATTCCCAAACACAATTTTCCCCATGACTTCCTCCCTGGAAGATACAGTGTTGGGGATATATCGGAGAATAATGCAGTGGAATCAGTGGCCTAACAATCAGGTTGACAATAATGACCATCAGACCCACGAGCAATCCAATTATCATGTGTTGTTGGAGGTGAACTTCCTAACTCCTGATTCTGACCCTAACTTCATTGCAGAGTATTTTCTTGAACAGGAAATCAAAACATGTGTCAGAAAACACCCGAGAAGGATAATATGACCAAATTATGAAGTCCAATCTTATATGTAGCTATAATACTAAGGATAAGATGTAAACCCACATACGAAAAAATGAAAGTCCTAAATTCTGCTGATTGTAATTTGACTATATTGCAAGTTGGGGACTTCCTGTAGCTGTGGTGTTGTTAGGGACCCTGGGGCCTATTTTCAACTCTTATTGATCCTATGTAATGAACTGGCTCTTCCCCACAGGGTTTTCTAATGTGTACCTCTATGGAAGGGAACAGAACTTTTTCCTGCTTAGCTGCTAGGTGGATTTGAACTGCCAACCTATTGGTTAGCGATTGAACACTTAATTGTTGCACTGCAAGCACTTCTTATACATTTGCTGTTGCTGATGTTCAGTGTTTCTGAGCAGATTCTGACTTCCCATGAACCTATGTGGCAGAGTAAAATTACCCCCTAGGGTTTTCTTGACTGTCATCTTTATAGAATCAAAACACTAGTTCCTTTTCCCTGGGAACCACAGGGTGCTTAGCAGCCAAATGCTTAACAAAATGTGCCACCAGGGATCCTCCATACACACACACACACACATTAAAAATCAAACATACAACACTGAACCTTTTGCCAGTAAACTGATCCTGACTCCTAGTGACCCAGTGGGGTGGAGCATAGCTCTCTGTCATGTCCGTAATGCTGTCACCTTCACAGAAGCAGGTTTATAGCAGTGCAAACTCCATTGTCATTGCAGTGATTATGACATGTAGAAACCCAGTATATGATTTCTGAGGTTTTACGAGAGCAGATGGCTTCATCTTTTCTTCTGAAAAGTGACTGGTTGACTTAACAGTTCAAAGCCGTCAGGCCTCACTGGAGGTATTTAGACAGGTTTCCTCTTATACTGACGCCCCACAGAATAGCTGGGGGAGAGGGAGAGATTAGGAATAAGCTACCCAATTATAAGGCTACCCCAGAGAGAGAAAATTGATTGGAGGAGGGTCTGCTGTGTGTAGTGGAGTCAGCACCAGAAGCAGCTGTGAACAAAGAATGTAGTAAAGAAAAAGCTCTGAAAGTCTATGAATTGGGAGCTCAAGGATATATATATATATATAATGTAAAAAAGGCTTCACGTGCCTAAGACCTAGTTTGCTAAATTCTTTTAAGTTTACTTCTTGCCTTTGCTTTGAGAGCACTCTTTTAGTACAAAAATGCCTGGTTTTCCTTCCATATTTCATTTTAAAGGGCAGATTTCAGATGCAGGCTATACAGAACATGTTGTAATCTGTAAGCACTAGAGCATTACCTGAAATGCACAAGATTAATGTAAATCTCAGAAAGGTCTGTCAGTACTCCCTGATAGCAAACCAACAGGAGATGGATGGAGGCCCACCGGACCCAGATGCATGGCGCGAGTGGCCGAGTTGTGGCTCTGTACACTCAATGGCAAGCAACGCACTCCTGATCTCAGGAATCAATGGAACATTGATCGCATCAATCTCCTATATCTTTTTTTCAACTCTTGATGTCAGCCAATCACATGGCAAGATTTCTGAAAAATTTCCAGTCCGAAGTTAGATGGATATGTTGCCATGTAGATGGATGGACTCTGTCCCAAACAAGGGTAATTTAGACTTAGACTCATAAATCATTTTTAATTGACTAAAACTGTTCCCTAAAGAAGAGTAATCAACATATAGTACTGGCTAATGAATCCACTATGAAAGACAATTGTAGCACTTGGGATGGATGTCATTGTTTGTAAATTGCCATTAAATTGTTTCAATTAATTCCATTTGGATTTATGAATAAACATCCACTCCCCTTAGGGCTTTCTAACCTGTCTTTGCCATAGAAAACTCGCCTCAGCTCCATCAATCCAGAGTATTTTTTCCAGCGATAAGATTTACACACTAATGATTTTCTAATTTCTATTTTTAAAAAGCCTCTCTCAGGGGACAATATGTTCTTGGGTGGTTAAGGCAGTCTATTGACTAAAACATATGAGAGTTACTAACAATAGGTGACATTAATGTAAAGAGAAAGTGTGATTTAATGGGCTGCTTTTTGAGACCAGTTAGAACGTTGACATTGTTGGGGGATGGTGAGATCCCAACACACACTGGGTTTCAGGACTGTTCCAGAGACTGCGGGGAAGTGTTTCTTTAATCCACAAGAGTGTGGAATCCTTTTAAAGCTTCTCAGGAAGCAAAAGGGAGATGATAATGAACGTGAGACATAATGCAATTCCACTTTTACTGCACATTTCACGTTGGTGATCGCATCTTAGAGTATAATTAAGTTAATCGGGAGGGGGATTCTGGTTGGGAAATCGTCCTCTTGGCTGAGAGAGAGAGGATACTCATTTAAGTATTATTTATCCTAAGTCGACAATGTGAAAGTGAGAACTGTGGAGTTCATATTGGAAATTGCAAGAAGCAAGGTATTCACACTGTGTTGTGTACTTTGGGATTTTCCCTTATATTATGAAGAAACACTCACTTTGGGAAGAGAGAGGAAAATGGGGACTTAACGGTTGCACATTTAAATTTCTCTCAATAGAGGACTGAGGAAAAGCAATAGTACCTCTCCAAAAAGATAACATCGCTTTCCAATAACAAGTTACTTAAATTAACTCGGGGAACAGTTGTAGAACAAGTAATGGCTTTTAAAATGTAGATTTCCCTGGAGAGCTTTACTTTCCCCCTACTCTTGAGGTTCAGAAAATGGAAAAGGCACCACACACTTTCTTCCAATGACCTACTTGCACTTTGTAATTTAACTCTTTGAAGGTTGAATTATTTTCTGCTGTGATTTTTTTTGCAACTATGCGTTTTCAGTAATGGAAAGGTATGGTGCATGGAATTAATTTCTTTTTCTGGTAATATGATTTTGATACAATTAGTAGGAAATGCATGTCCCCGAGGATCTGTGGTACTGGACTTGGTGGATACAGACTTATTTCTCCTGATAGCTATACACATTGAAAGCTTCCCACCAGCTTCCCACAAACCCCCAGAAGTGGGACATGTAGCCACGTGGACACTATGGCGAGCTGGTCCTGACAGGGTCAATTCAGACAGTTAAAGAGTGAAAGGCAATACTGGTAAGCGGTGGAAAGAAAATTCAGGGTCACTAACCCAGTGACTTCAAATTGTCTACTTCTGTAGGTGCTTCTGTCCTAGATGGTTCTTAGCAGGAAACTCACCTCTTGGCTGACTTTGTGTTGGCTGCTGCCACACCGTCCAGTCCTGTCCTATTAGAATTCCACAGAAATGTAGTGGACCATGACCCATAGCGACTCCATGTGTATCAGATTAGTGATTTTAGGATGGAGTTTTCAGAAATATACTTCCAAGCCTTCCTGTGAGGCACCAATGGCTGCTGTTGAACTTCTTCTACCATCCAAGGATGATCTTCCTCCTCAGGGAAGTGATGTATTTCCAGATGCTGACTGCTTGCAATGAACCACATTTGACTGGGACAGGGCTATGAGGACTCTTTGTTCTTAGTCCTTTAACTTTTAAAGACACTGTTTGGAACCCATAACTTTGGAAACATGGATGCAAAATGTTGAAGCAAAGGACACGAGAAATACTAAATGGGCTTATGATCACGAAAGAGTTAAAAGAGGCATTTTACAGGCACTTGGGCTCAAATTAGCACACTGGAATGTGGGGAATGTCTTAAACAGAAAAAAAGCTGAGTTGTATATTATAATACATGGTAACTTTTTAAATGTTAGGGTTTCATATCACAGAACATATACACTGGAAATTAAATGACCCATTGTTTTGAAATTTCTGCTGTTCAGATATTTACCTAAGCACTAGTTGCAGATGATTTAAAGACAGTGGAGGAGACCTTAAAAGGCTTGTGTGTGATTTTGAGGTTCTGCTTCCATTACTTTTTATAAAAGTTGGGTATGCAACATTCCCAAATGCTCGCCTGAAGATTTAAGGCTAGCTTTGTCATTGCCTTTGGATTTGGCAGGTGTTTAATTTCTTGGAGGTAGGAGAAAATTAAATATTAGTGTAAATGGAGTTGCAAATTGGTTTTCAGTCTGCCTTTTGTTGAAAACATTTTTTTTTTGTGGCGTGCTCGGGAGGAGAAAGAGGAGGTTTACATCAGGTAGGTTTCAAACTGTAAGAGATTTCTACTGTGGAAAATTAGACCTGAAGCCCTTTGGGTATATAAGATACATATTACATCTTTCTTGTAAACCTCACATAATTGTATAGTTTGGCTCAAGGAAGCAGATTGAGATTCGTAAAGAGAGGTCAGAAAAGTCTGGGTCTAAAATACCTGACCTGTGAGTGGGCCAGCTCCTGGTACCCTGAAGCACTCTACAGATATGTCTGACACATTGCCATTTCTACATACACATGGGCACATACACACACATCTTCCTTAGTTACTTCCAGATGACCACAAAAAGCTAAAGTCTACCAAAGAGGAGTAGCAATGGACCAAACTCTCCATTTCTCTCTTTATTTCAATCTTCCTTATTCTTTCTTAGTTGGGCCTCAGTTTGAAGGAGGAGTGAAAAGGATTGAAGAGTGATTATTATTATTTTTTTAATTTTTGGTTTTTCATTCATTGACCTGGAATCTTTTATCAGATTCAACAGCATTCACATTTGATCTTTTTTTTCCCCCTTGGTCATGACATAGGACCTTGAATACATACAACTTGAGTTTCAAGGTCATGTCAAAAACAAGTTTGGTACGTTGAACACTAATGAGAGAAGACCTGATAAGCTTTCAATGATAATCAAGACCATCATACATGAAGAAATGAAGAAGAGCTAGTTGACATTCAACTCCTGGGACCATAGGAAAACAGCCAAGCTGAACTAAAAGGTATGATCAGAAAACAAAGCTCCAGGAATGGATGGAACACCAATTGAAATGTTCCAACAAGCTGATGAAGCACAGGAAGCACTCATGGAAGAGATCTATATTTGTACCTATTCCAAAGAAATGTGACCAAACATAATTCTCAAGTTATAGAAGAAGATTAGTCATTTCACATATAAATAAAGTTTGCTAAAGATAATTCAAAAATAATTGCACTAGTACATTGATAAGGAGCCATAGAAATTCAGACTGGATACAGAAAAGTGGATATGGTGCAAGGATGTCATGGCTGAAATTAGATGGATCTTGGCTGAAAGTGGAGAATGCCAAAAAAAATTTACATGTGTATAATTGACAATGTGAAGGCATCCAATTGTTCAGATCATAGTAGATTATGGATAACTTTAAGAAGAATAAGAATTCCAGGACCCTTAATTGGACTCAAGGGGAAGCCTGTACATGTACTTATCAAGAAACTACAATTTTTTTTGTGTGTGAACAGAACAAAGAAATAACACAAGAAGGGAGTATGTCATGGTTGTTTCCTCCCACCTTTCTGATTCAATCGGTATGCTGCATAAATAATTCGATAAGCTGGACTGTATAAAGATGAATGTGGCATCAGGATTTTAGGGAGATTTATTGACAACTTTGATATGCTTGCTGAAAGTGAGGAGGACTTGAAGCATTTGCGATAGAAAATCAAGGAATGAAGTCTTCAATATGAATTAGAAATTGATGCAAAGAAAACAAATATCCTCATAATTGGGCCAATAGGTAACATCATGATGAACATAGAAAGGCTGAGATTGTCAAGGAATATGTCTTGTTTGCATCCACAGTCCAGTCTCATGGGAGCAGCAGTCAAGACATCAAGTGACACATTGCATTGAGAAGATCAATTGCACAAGATCTCCTTAGAGTGTTGAAATGTAAGGGTGTTAACTTTGACGACTAAGGTGTGTCTGACCTAAGATGGTAGTCTCAGTAGCCTCAGAAGCATGTGAGAGTTGGACATTCATTAAGGAAGACTGCAAAAAGTATATCCACTTGAACTTTGGTGTTGGTAAAGACTATTGAAAGTACCATGGACTACCAGAAGAACACACAAATCTGTCTTGGAAGAAGTACAGTCAAAGTGTTCCTTAGAGGAGAGGATGGTGAGCCTTGGCCTCTGTCATTTGGACATGTTATCAGGAGCTACCAAGACTGGGAAAGAACCTCACCCTCGTTAATGAGGAGGCACAGCGAAGGCGCTCCTAGACACGGTGAATGGGCACAGTGACTACAGCCACGTGCAAGCACAGCAAGTGTGAAGATAGCTCAGGATCAGATGAGGTTCATTCTCTTCTACATCGGGTCACTGTGAGTTACAACCAACTTGACCACACCCAACACCAACAAAAACACGCGTGGCACACGAGTAGACACCCTCCTTCCTCTCACCGCTCTTTTGTGTTTTCTTTCACTCCTCTCTCTCACTCAGGAAAGCATATTTCCACGCCAGTGGGTGAAAGTCGTGGAGTACAATGCCACTCTGTTCCTGACTATAACCGCTCACCAGACAGACAAAGCATTCATAAGTAGAAAGCATTCCAATTATTCTTAGCAATAGATTAGTTGACTTCTTCAAATGGATGCAGATTTGTTACAGATTTCTCCGTGAAAGAGCTGAGTCAGTCAGGAGGCAATAGAGAAGCCCCTCCTTGTTTTTCCTTTCTGAGGAGGAAAGCTTGATACCCTGCCAGAAAACACCAAGAGTGGAGTTTGAAGCAATATCATTGAGTGAACACCTGTGTTCCCTTCAAAATTAAGGTGCATGATATGTATGGCTAAAACTTTTAGCTTGGGGTTTGTCTTGGATTAGTGTGGTAGCCTCAGCTATCCCAGGCTTATTCGATGGACAAGTGAGAGATGGTTGGAGAGAGCCAATGAGCTGGAGCTGCAAGAAATGCAGAATTAGGTGGTGTCAAAGTAAAAAGGGAGTTTTATGAGATGTAAATGAGTCTGTCTTAGTGCAATGCAGTCCTTCGGGCGTCTGCCTATATCCTCAGGCAGAAGCCCTATAAATAAACCAGCACACCTCTAATGTCATTTCCCCCCTTCTTCCTCTTATGCCATTTAAAAAGCTCATTTAAAGGTGTCATATTTTATTTAATCACACTTCTGCTTTTGAAAGCTAACAAAACCTGCCAGAGCATCTGAGAATAGAATATAAATAGTGAGATTAAATTTATTGTCTTACATAAGATTGAACAATTATCTATCTCTATCTATCTATCTATCTATCTATCTATCTATCTATCTATCTATCTATCTACCCATCTACCTATCTATCTATCAATCATCTATCATCTACCTAGCTACCTACCTGCCTACATACCTACCAAATTTTTAAATACCTGCCATGAAGTGGGAATAGTTGAAGATTTCAGTGTTTGTTAGTAATCTCATAGAATTGGCTTAAGGTTTCTCCAATATGTAGAATAGGCTATATTTAATGTCTTGGATTTTGAGATATATGCTATAAAGCTTCCTCCCCTCCTTTGCCTTAATTTATTTATTTGGCTCTAGCTAGCAGTCACTTGGGGCCTTGGTGGCTTACTGGTTACCGTTTGGTTGCTTTCTGAAAGGTCAGTAGTTTGCAACCATTAACTACTTTGCAGCAGAAAGATGGGTCTTTCTATTCCCATAACCACTTAGTCTTAGTAACTTAGAGGACAATTCTGTCTGATCATATAGGGTCACTATGAGTCGACATTGAAGTTAATTGTTCTGAGGTGAGCGATCCATGAGAAAAATGGGGCAAATTTCACGGTTCTTACTGTAGTGTGAGTGAAGTTAATTATAACCTTTATGAGAGACTATTGGAAATGAGAAGTGTGAACGGTTATTTCTAAAGGGGTGATAAATCAGAAGGGAGACAGGAATAAAAACAATGGAAGCTGGGTTCATGGGATTAGCCACCTTTAACATGTCATCAATGATGCATGCCTTACTTATCTTACAGGAGAATGAGAAACGTTTAATGGTATGTTGTTATCTCACATGTCCTCTTGGGCCTATTGCTGCCTAAAGAACTACTTACAGTGAAGCTGGAACCACACACAAATTGGTATAGTTTCCTGATAGCTCTTTGCTAAGAGCTGCCTCGGTTTTAAGATAGGGTAATGCTCAATGTTTTGCTTCTGTCACCATGATAGAGAATGAGGAGGGGTGTGTAGAATGTGCAGGAGGCAGGAGCTAATCTTAAAAATCTGATGGAAAAACAATCTGATGGATACAAAGAGTGAAGGGGAAGAAACAAGAAGGGAAAAGCAAACAAACTTTCCTGGTTCTCGAGATGCCAATGTAACCATGGCACATAATAACTATAATAACATGTCCCTGACTCATTTGGCAGTATTGCTTACTTCTTTTGTTCTCAATATTAGGGACTTTTAGCATTTCTTTTATCCTATTGAACATTTACTTGTTCTTAGGAGTAAATTTATTGTTTAAATATAACTGTATATTTCAGCATCACCATGTTTGAATAAATTGTACTAGTAGAATCACGACGGCTTTTGATGCTTATTATAAAACTGCAATTCAGAAGTATTGTACTGATTTCTGCTCTCATTAAAATGCAACCTTGAATAGATCCCACCTGAATTTAGAGAGGATTTCAATAACAAACTCGATACATTGATCACTAATGACTTAAGATTTGATTATCTGTGGGAGGATATCAAGAACATCATACATGAAGGTAGCATGAAAAAGTCATTTAAAATACAGGAGAGCAAGGAAGAGCTAAAGTGGACATCAGAAAAGTCTTTGAAACTTGCCCTTGATCATTGAACAGCTAAACCAAATGGAAGAAATGACGAAATAAGAGCCAGCTAGAAAATCAAAAGGGCAGCTTGAGAAGACAAAGTAAAGTATTATAATAAAATGTGAGAAGAAATGGAGTCAGAAAACTAAAAGGGAAGAACATGCTCAACCTGAAAAAAAATGGAAGAAACAATGTTGCATTACCGAAGGATTCCATGGGAAAAATATTGAATGAGGTGTGCAGCATCAAAAAAAAAAGATGAAAGAATACAGGGTCACTTTATCAAAAAGGATTCGTTGGCGTTCCACTATCTTAAAAGGTAGTCAACAATCAACCAGTATGGAGGGAAGAAATAAAGATTGTACTGAAGACATTTGTGAAAAGTACGGCTCCAGGAATTGACAGTAAGTATGTCCTTAGATATGTTTTAGTCAGCTGAGGAAGCACTGGAGATACCAATTGTTCTATACCTCAAACATTTGAAGACAATCACTCAACCAACTGATGGGAAGATATCTCTCTTTATGGCTACTCCAAAGAAAAGGGGTACAACAGAATGCCCGAATAATCGTGAAATATCATGAATGACATATTCAAGTAAAATTTCTTGAAGGTTATTAAAAATTGTAGTACAAGTACCAAGAAACAGTTGTGTGAACAAAGCAAGGGACTACTTCATGGTTTAAGATCATTTAGCAATATCGCTTAATTCTTTTGTTCTTGATATTAAAGACTTGTAAAATTTGTTTTTTCCTATTGAACATGTAATTGTTTTGAGGAGTAAGGAAAATTGTCTATCTGGATGGTACATATTCACCACATTTATTCAATCTATATGTTAAATAATCCAGACTATATGAAAAAGAATGACATCAGGATTAGAAAACGGCTTATAGCCTTAGATATGCGTTGATAAAACTGCTGAAAGCGAGAAGGAATTGAAGCACTTACTGATGTAAATCATAGACTGCAGCCTTCAGTAGGGATTGCAAGAGTGTTAAGGAAATGAAAGTACAACTGGACCAATGGAATGCATCATGTAAACAGAACATACATATTGAAGTTATGAAGGGTATCATCTTGATCTGTTCCACAATCAGTGCTCATGGAAATAGCCATCAAGAAATCGAATGACACATTGCATTAGGCAAATCTGCTGAACACAACTATTAAATGTTGAAGAGCAAGAATGTCGTTTTGAATTCTAAGATGTACCTGACTCAAGTCATAGTCCTTTAATTCACCTTACATGAATGTTAAATTTGACCAATGCATAAAGAACACCCAAGAAGAATCTATGCATTTAAATTATGTCAAGGGTAAAGAATACTGAAAGTTCCATGGACTATCAAATGAACACATATATCTGCCTTAGAAGAAGTACAGTCAGAATGTTTACATACTTTAGATGTGTTAGCAATAGAGACCAGTTCCAGGAAAAGGAGACCCTGTTGGGTAAAGCAGCATGGAGATAGAAAAGGATAAGACTCTCAACAAGAAAATGGTCTCAAACCTAACAAAGTTGAGAGGATGGCGCAGGACCAACCAGTGATTCATTTCACGAAGCAAAAGATCACTATGATTTGGAATCAACTTGAAGGCACTAACAAGAACAACAATGCATTCTTTTCTCCATGTGTTTGTCAATAATACATATTCTAAGACTTCATTATTTGTCAATCTAGGAGGTAAAAGTAATGCACATAACTTGGCGTTCCTACTTTATTGAACAGAATAGTTTAGTTTTATTTATTAATAAAGCATGTAAAGTTACAAATTTTTATTTTCAGCACAGTTTTTGCCATACATTTGAGAAGAGTTTCCCTTTCTTGCATTATCTAAATAATTCATTGTAACAATTTTCACTTTTTAGCTCAAACTATCTACAAGCATTTAAAAATTGCTAAATGGTTATGACTCATTGCAATTAAAGATTATAGCATCACTTTTCAAAGCCTTTCAAGTTTTCCTTATAGCATTTCATTTTTCACTGCTTGGTAAGCATTCCAAGGGCTTTTGGAAAGAATGTGTGTTCTTCAATTTGCAAAACTTTGCTGGCATCTGTAACTAAGGCTTTTTATGCAATTAAAAACCTTTATACTGGTGGATTTTCCCTATTAAATCTGTTAAAGATGGACCTACTTATAATGCCATTACTTATAATCATTTTATTTCAAATAACTTCTACTTTGTTTTTTGATATATGATACTCCAAATTTAATTCTATAATATTTTCATTGTAGCATATGCCTCTCATTTGCATATGTTACTTTGGGTTTTCTAGAGAAGCAAACCAACAACATGTGTATGCATATTTATGCAGAAAGAAATTTATCTCAAGAGCTGGCTTACGTAGTTGTAGAAGTAGACAAGTCTAGTCCAGTTCAAGTCAGACTTTCCTGAATGTAGCTGTGGAAGCTGACAAGTAGGAAGTAGGATGACAAAGTTGGAGAGTGTGGTAGTTACATGATTTGATGTGAACTTGAAGATATAAATGTGTAGGGGTGGAGTCTAACGTGTCAATCAGGTCGCAGAATGCTGGTCCTTTCTTGTGGGTGTGACCTTCTCAGAAGGAGAATAGTGAGAGCCTCTCTATCCTTTTACCTTCTTGTTGGTGAGTCATGCTGAGACCTTCCAGAACCCCGTGAGGCTTCTACCACTGTTGGATCCATAAGAATTTTCACCCACCAGTCTGTGATATTCCTGCATTTTGCCTGGTTGCATGTGGTTGTGTGAGTTTGAAGAGGGAGAGGGACTCATAGACTAGAATCATACTATGAACTGGATCTGGACTGAACTGGGGTGTTTGTTTGATGTATAATTGCTTCTTTTTAAAAATATTTTTTATATAGTTACTTCTTCATATGAACTCTCTTACATATATGACTACCACTAGATTTGTTTGTCTAGTCAACCCAGTCTAATACAGAGAAACTCAGGCTGGTGGATACTGAGGTAAATGAATCCAAAGTCAGCCAAATGAATCCAAGGCCAGCAATCTGCTGATGGCTTCTAGGATTGGCAGACAACACAACCAACTAGACACAGGATACAGAGTCAGCAGAAGGTGAAAGGCAAAGGAAAACTTTGCTCAGGATCTCTTTCTTATGCAAAAGCCACATGGAGAAGGGGGCGTCATCAGCCTGCAACCTGATTGATAGGTTGGGATCCTCATGTATCTTCACTCAGGAGTGCTGGCATCAGCTCTAACCACCACAGCATAAAATACCTCTCCTTTTCCCATTTAATACTTTTCACACAAATTGTGCTTTTTCTGATATTAATATGGCTCTTTCTTTAATTAGCATTTGTTCATCATTAACACTTTTTAGTACTTGCATGTCATTTTAATTTAGCTGCATCTCTTGGAAACAAAATATAATTTGGATTTTAAAGATTTTAAAATATTTATTTAACTCAGAGAATCTTTTGATTTTCTGAGGGATTTTAACTCAGTTTATTTCCTGATAATGGACATGCCTGACTTTATGTTTGTCATAGTGTTTTATATTTTCTTGCTATTCTCTCTATTGTTGCTTCTCTATTTTTGCTGTATTGACAGGATTTTTCAACACATTTTCTATTCTGGTAAATATATAGGAAGCAAATAGCTTACCATTTCCACAATCTCTATGTGTATAGTTTAGGGGCTTAAATTTTATCTTCCATGTTTTCAGCTATGTTCTTTATCTATTCGTATATTTTTTCCATCACTCCTAACAGAAACTCCTTGTGATAGTTACATAATCTGGTTTCAATTTGAGACTTGAGAGGATTAAGAGTTAAGGGGTGGAGTCTAGACTGGCAATTGGTTCATAGCCAATGATGCCTCTGTGTGGGCATGGCCTTCTCTGGAGAATTCTTGGAACTCGTGTATTTTCCTCCTTGGAAGCAGGAGACATTTCTCTATATCTGCTCATTCCTGGAGAGACACTCTACTGATTGGTCACATGGCGCTATGCCCTGGGATCTGCAGAAGCCACATGTACATACCCTGATTCAATCAGACTTCTGGAGCCAGAGAAGCCATGTAGAGACCCCTGCCAGTGCTGAGAGGCTTACAAGGTCACTGGTTCCACAAGACTTCCCACTTACTGGCCTGTGATCATCTTGCATTCAGCATCATTACATGTATTTCATGAGTCTGAAGAGGACTTTATAGATTGGTATCGGATATATGGGCTAATATTGGACTTACGGATTTGATTTGGACTGTGCTGGGACATTTTCTCACTATTCAATTGCTCTTGTATGTATACTTTTTCTTATACATATATGAGTGTCCATGTATTTGTTTCTCTAGTCTACCCAGACTCACACACTCAGGTTTTTTTAAAAATCCCTCTAGGTATTGTGTCTTCACAGATTAATTATCTTATTTCTTTTTTCTTTTATTACTTTGAAAAATGAATTTAATGTTTATATAAACAGTGTTCATCTGCAAAAAGTTAAGTTTCAGGCTTCAACATATCTGTTTATCTGTCAACATTGATAATAAAACAGTATCCACCCAATTTTTAATAGTATATAAGAAAATGTCCCATCTTTACTTTTCTTACACTACCATATCAGTTTTGCTTGAAAAGAATTGTTTAAATTAAATTTTAAAGCAATTCATACTAGTGCATAAAGGAAAAAGGTAGAAAAGGATATTAAAAATAATTGAAGCTATTTGTAAGCAATGGTATATATTGGTGTGGAAAATGATTTTCAATAGTTTGAATAGAGGGACCAATATTAGAAATAATCTCTTGGATAAAATCCTTCAAAATAGGTGTTGTCAACTTGGATGGGCCATACATTTCATTGGCAGTTATTTAGTGATGTAATTTGACATTTGTGCAATATGGTAGTCATTCACTACAATGTGATTTGCTTCCCGGTTGCAGGGGGATTAGAGAGTGACATACTCTTACTTTAAGTCATAGTCCTCAAGCGACACATGAGAGATTTGCCTGAAGTACGGCCTGTATCACCTTTTCTCTTACAAGAGCTAGCGTATGTCTACAATATGCAGAGGAGCGGAACCTCATACCACTTAGAAAGAAGAGCCAGGAGCAGAGCATGTCTTTTGGATTCAGGATCTTCATGCTTGGAAAGTCCTAGATCCTTGAGAAGACTGTTTTCAAGGCACATAGACAGAACCCTTGACCCACAGACAACGGCGGAGAAGAGAACCTTCCTCTTAAACAGTGAACAGAGGGGACAAGCCTTCCCTTAGAGCTAGCATCTGAAACTCAGACATCCAGCCTCCTGAACTGCGAAGTAACACCTTTGTTGGTTAAAGTCATTCATTCATATGATTTCTTTCATAGCAACACGAGAAAACTCACTCACTGCCCTCGAGTTGGTTCCAACTGCCCATGACCTGATACAACCGGATAGAAGTCCTCCCTGGGTTTCCAAGACACCAAGTCTTTACAGGAGTGGAAAATCTGACCGTCCTTCCTTAGAGGCGCTGGTGATTCCAAACAGCTTCCCTTTCGGTTAGCAGCCCGTAGCAAACCCACTCTGGCACAAGGGATCCTCATGAGACAATTAGACACTAGATAATTAGACAATCTACTTGACTAAAACTAAGCCATTTGTTATTGTTTCATATTGAATATAGAACAGATTCCTGCTAAATCTGATTTTGATTGGGATGTCTTAATTTAAAATGAAAGTCGTGGCAGGATTGTCAGTAGGAGTTACTGTGACACGTTCATCCTCCAGACTAGGAACGTGTTTGGGTTTGTGACTTACCTACTTGACACAAACATTTTGTATCCGTGGAATGCAATTCGAGGTGAGCAGAAATGAGGATTCATTATTTGATGATGACTAATGCCTAAAGAGTTCCTGGGTAAGCAACTGAAAGATCTGTGGCTTGAGCCCCCTGAAATTTGCCTCAGAAGAAAATCCTCATAACTCTTTCAAAATATGAGACATTGAATGCGGAACAAGGTTCTAGTCTGACACACATGGGTTACCATGAGGTCGTGACTTGAAAGAAGCCATGCTGCCATGATCCACTCAGAAAAGTCTACTAGATGGCAATGAAGTTGGGTGCTCTAGGGGTCAAGTCAAAGAGGTGCCACAAATCCTAGGCTGAAGCATGAAAATTCAATCAGATTGGCTAAGAACACATTGCTATTTCCTAAGAAAATATAAACAACCTTTGAAGCAACACCAATGAGTTCATTACTTTGATCCGAAGATTCTAATAGCAGTCATGCAGTTCTCACCTTTTTGTGCACTTTAGAAAATATCCTTTTAACTCTAGGACTTTTGGTATGTTCAGGCAATCTACCACCATAAAATGTTTTGTTTAAACTTTGCATAGCAGGATTTTAATTCCACACAGATGTAGCTTCTATGAAGCAGTCTACCTACTAATGAGACAGTCGTGGTTTGGGGGCATCTGTGGCATATTTAGGAGTGTTCTCTTACAACCCATTCTCTATAAAGCCACAAAAAGTTTTGATTCCATAAAATTTTTTTATGGCATCTCTTTACCCCCTAATGAGAGCTATGGTGAAAAACATTGACTTCCTTGACCAGTCTATTTACTGAAAAGGTTGGGAATATTCTAAGAACACTCCTTTGGAAATGAACCAACATTTGCCCCTCATCAGGAGTCAAAGGCAAAAGGAGAATCCGAAATGTCACTTAAAGGTAGTTAATTGAGTGAATGTATGTGGATGGGAAGGTTTGACTGGGTATAGTTTAAACTGAACAATTCAAAGAAAGTGAAGAAGAATACTTGGTCACTGTGTTTTATTTCTGAGAAACTTGGTCTGGTTTGTATCTCTAAATAGTAGTAACCGAAAACTGCAAGTGACTAAATGCAAAGTGTTTCTAAGCCACAGTACTGTCATGATTATTCTCCATCCCAGGGCAGTATTTTGCATACCAGCCTGGAGAGTCCCACCTTCCACTGTTTAACTATCTAAATGCCACTTAGTCTCTTCTGAGAGGCCTTGTGACTCTTCAAAATTAGAGTTTTTTTGTTCTTTCTCTTACTTCTACAATATGTTGCTTTTATTTTTATTTTTAGGCAAGGTATAATATCCACCATAAAATTTACTTTTAAATATGTAGATTGACAAAAGGTATATAGCCATATAACCGTTATCACAGTCAAGACGTAGAACATTTCTATGGTCCTAAAAAGTCTCCTTCAACACCTCTGTAATCAATGATGACCTCCTCCTTACTTCGAGACTTCTCCAGATAATGCTCTGTCTCTGTATCTGTAATTTTACATTTTCTAAGTAATCTTATAAGTGGAATCATACAGTCTTTTATATGCAGCTTCTTTTTCTCAGCATAATGCTATCAAAAGGCACCTATCATTGTATTCATCATTAGTTCAATACTTTTTTTGTTATTGTTGCTTGCTATTCAAATTTATGGCTATACTATAATTTATTTAAGTTATTCATCTTCATTACAAATACGATTGAACATGCACTAGTGACGCACATGCACATTCAAGCATGTGATGGGTGTGGACAATAAAAAGGTGCATAAGACACCATCTGACCCTCTTGGGACTTGTATATAAACTGATGATTGAAGTAGAATGAAGATATCATAAGCGTTGTTTTGTAAGTATAATACAGAGATATTTAGAACAAATTGAGCTATTCATACAGGGGTATTTAGAATAATTGGGCTTTTCAAAGGGGAAAAATTAGCAGCAACAGAAAGGTAGGGAAAAAGCAGGAGAAGGATATGAACAAAGACATGAAGATAGCTAAGAGTTTAGAAAATTATAAGAAATGAAACGACGATTAGAGCAGGAAAGGAGAGTGAAAAAAATCTGTCGCAAGCAGATCATGAGGAACTGTAAGTGTCGCTAATGCTGTCATAGGAGGGAGTCATTTCGGTGGTGAGATAGTCAGGTGTGTATTTCAGATGAAAGGAGACTCCGTGTCAGGCGCGGTGTGAGGAAACATCTGAGGAGCGCCATGGCACCTCTGCGGGCCAGTGATGACGATCATCGGAGTCAGCGCGGGAGCCCTGAGGCTGTCTAAGGAAGGATGAGTTTGAAAAACATTGAGGAGGGAAAAGAAAAACTTGATGATGAAGTGCATACGGGGTACAAATATTTAATTCACTTGGCTTCTACTCTCCACGAAGAGAGATGTGGCAGTCCACTCCTGGGAAAAACATCAGCCATAGAGAACCGTGTGGAGGGCAGGTTTACTCGGACGCACCTAAGATCGCTGGGAGTTGGAATGGACGAAATGTCAGTTGGTCACACAGATAGTAAGCAATGAGAGAGGATACGGTTCTGGAAAGGTAGTTTGGGTAGATGTTTGTATATGTGTGAGGAGAGAAGACGAGGATTTTCCTTTGGACCATCATGTGCTTGCAGGACCTACTGTACATTCTAGGGGAGATTTTTAGTGAACATTTGGGTTGCTTTTTCCCCCCGATAATTTTATTGGGGACTCTTACAGCTCTTATAATGTTCAATACATCCTTTGTATCAAGCACATTTGGACACATGTTATCATCTTCATTTCCACATATTTTCGACTTGAGCCGTTGGTATAAGTTCCTCCTTCCCCCACTTTTTATTTTTTTAAAATCATTCCATTGGGGGGTGAGCATTTGGGTTTATGAGTCTTATGTCTGTGTGTGAAGGTAAGGCTGAATTTAGGAATAATTAACATATAAATTAAAAACACCTAAAGAAATGAAAGTTCCTATAACGCAAGGGCAAAACCTTACTTATGTTTGCATCCTTCACATGTCACAACACAGCACTTCAAGGTAGCCAGGTAATATTCTTGTTCTGCAGCAGATACAGCTTTGTTCATTGAAAGGCCCATAGCCGTTAGTTATTTTCTGCTTCTAGGCAGCTGCAGGAGAAAGAGAAGACCACCTGGAGCTGGAGTGGTTCAGATTGCCAAACCACTGCGATGTCTACTATGTAGCTCTACTGTGATTCGGCCAGGACTGGATAAATGAATGCTTCATCTTGCGTCTTTCCACATAAACAGATGTCCTCACCCACAGGCAAATTTAGAAAACTGTGTGGTTTTAAAGAAAAGGGAGACTATTTTTCCAGCTTGGAAAAAGGTGACTGATTATCATCATCCTTAACGACATGTTTATTTTTCTGAACTTAGTTAGTAATCCCACTTCCTCCAAGAAGCCCTCCCAGGTTTCCCAGTAAGGATTACTCTCTACTTACCCTTTTCTTTCCATTATTGAGTTTTGTAACTGTCCGGAACATTAGAAAGAGCATGACTTTTGGAATTCAAGTCATAGTCCTATTTTGTATTGATTGCCACCAACTTTGTCTGAATCTTTCTTGCTGTATTTGTCATATACTTGTAGTCACACATATTGAGATGGGAAGAAACCAATAAATACCCTCGTTTCTTATTCCTATATTCCATACATTGAGAAATAGGTGCAGGAGATAGGTAACCTAAAATTATTAGTTGGTTCTCCAGAATCAATGATAAATGAAGTAGCCCCTTCTTTTGCCAAAGGGCTCTGGGGGTATAATCTTTGGGTTACTAACCAGAGTCAGAAGTTCAAAGCCACCAGCCGCTCCCTGGGAGAAATCCTGGGATTTCTACTCTCACAAAGACTCACGGAGACACTTCTACCCTGTCTGACAGAGTCAATATAAGTCATTGCTGTGTTTGAGCTCATTGTGACAGAGACCTAGTCTCAAACCAGCTGGCTGAGCATCCACCTCTACTTTACCAACCACGTCCTTTTTCAGAGAGTAATCTCTCTTGATACATACTTGCTCACTGCCGTCGAGTTGATGCCGACTCAAACCCACCCTATAGAACAAGGCACGACTGCCCGCGGACGTTTCTGAGTGTGTCACTGTCTATAGGAGTAGAAAGCGTGTCTTTTTCCTGCAAAGAGAATGGTGGTTTTGAACGGCTAACATTGCATTTAGCAGCCCACATATTAACCACTCCACTACCAGTGCTCCTTTTCTCCTGATAACCTGTCCAAAATAGGGGAGGTAAGTCTTGCTATCATAACATCTATGGAGCCTTCTGGCTCGACTGGGATGATGCCTCCATTTTTAATCACATTTCAGCTTTTTTTTTTTCATACGAGTCAGCATTGACTCGGTGGCAGTGAGGTCATTTTTGTTTTGTTCTGTTTCGTTTTTGAGTGCTTGGACAAGGACATCGTGCTTGTTGAAGTAAAAGGTAAACAAAGTACGGAGAACCGACAATGAAAGAAATAGGCTGCAAAAATAACTGTGAGTGTGGCAGGGGACAGCACAGTGTTCTGCTGCTCATGGGTGACTCTGCGTTGGAACAGCCTCGACGGCACCTGACGACATGAGTCTCAATCGACTCAGCAGCAAGAGTTTTATCAACAGTCAGTTTTATTGATATCATTCACATAGCAGACATTTTGGCAGTTCAACCATATGAAAGAGAATTGTGCAATTGCCACCACAATAATTTTCATCTTTTTGCACGCATTATTGTTAGCTCCCATTCCCCCTAGCACTCCCTGCATTGCCTTTAAGAAATTATTCAGCTACTCCTTGTGTGAGTTTATCTCTCTTGGACTCTATAGACAGAAAGACACACACACACACACACACACACACACACACACATGCAAAACAAACCAAATCAACAATGGCAAAGCAAAGAGGAAAAACTTCAGGTGAAAAGAAAAGAGAATATATTAAAAACTAGAACCAGTATAACATGGGTCAAAAGACAGATGGAATGAGAAGGTGTCAGACTTTAACCTAACTGCATCTGGAGTCTTCACCCAACAATGCTTTCTGCCTGTTAGCCAGGCCAGTCACCTAGTCAGAAGACATTCACAGGAAGCTTAAGGCATGGGAGGATCTTGCAAATGGATTTTGGGCTTCCGTTGCCATTCATTTTCATCTGCAAATTCAGGTGCTCAGAATTTGAATCCTAATACTATTCTCTCCCCACATTTGGATTTTATTATGTACAATCCTTGGATCACACACAGATGGGTGTGCTTCATCGCTGACACCTCACAAAGATGACTGCTTGTTTGAATACCAGCCTTCAAAACCCCAGATGTGAGTCATTCTGGTAGCTGGGCACCATGAATAATAATCACGATAATGATTGTAACAATGATAACAATAATAATAATAATAATTATTATTATTATTTCTGTTCTTTGTATATGCCACCATTGATTTATGCACTCTATTGTTTAGAGACACTTGTAATATTTCCAGTATTTGGCTTTATGAAGAAAGTTGCTATAAAATTTCTTATATGTTCTATTGTATAGTTCTCTTGGTATTCCAGGAGTGAAATTTCTGGGTCATAGAGTAAGTATATGCTTTGGTTTAGTAGATCATGCTAAAGAATTTTCCAAAGTAGATGAAGCATGTTACATTTCCACCAGTATTGTATAAAATTCATTTGTTATAAAATATCATTAAGAGTAAGCACAATCAGCCTTTTTTAATATTTGCTACTCTGAAGAGTTAGCAGTGGTATCTCATTGTTTACATTTGCATTTACCTGATCCTTGAATATTGTTGCTCGTGCTTTTAAGTTGGTTCTGATTAATAGTGACCCCAAGTACAACAGAATGCAATGTTGCCTGGCCCTGCACCATCTCCTCAAAGGTTGCTATTTTTGAGCCTATTGTTTCAGTCACAATATATCCATCTAGTTTGTTGAAGGTCTTCTATTTTTGCTGCCACTCTTCTTCACCGATCTTCCTGTCCTCCCCAAGAACTTGACCCTCCTTATGACATGTCCAAAGAATGTGAGTTGAAGTCTTGCCACAAAGTTAAGCAAATAAACACAGGTTTAATGACCACTTTTTATTCTGTTATGTGAAATTCCTATTCATTTATTTTCATGCAACTTTGTGTATTTTTGTTATTAATTTGTACTCTAATTTATTGCTCATTTTCTTTATGAATAATGATTGTGTCCTAGTTTAAATAAATTGTTTGTTTCCTCAGGGACTTTGGGACAGATTCTTTTCCTCTCCTTTAAAAGCTTTCCTCTTGTTTTGCTACCCCCCCCCCTGTATTCTATCTGAAATAGATTTTAAAAAATTATATGAATTACAAGTTCACTTTATTCCCTTCATATGGATATCTAATTGACTAGAATATTTTTGAAAAACAATTATTAACTATTTCATTGCTCTTTCAGTTTTACCTCTGTCATTATCTAGGGTCTAATTTTGTAAGAGTTTGTTTCTACACTTTTTTTATTATATCCCATTGTTCTATTTGTCTACATGAACATTGTGTTAGTATGGGTAGACCAGAGAAACAAATTCATAAACCCAGAGATGCATCCAAGAGAGAGGTTTATATACAAGAGCAATTGAGAAAAACATCTCAATCAAGTTCAGTCCAAGGTCATAAGTGTGATATTAGCTGATATGTCCAACACCAGTCTATAAGTCCTCTTCAGAGTCATGAAACACATGCAATGATGTCAAATGCAGAATGACCACAAGCCAGTGATAGAAAGTCTTTGGATTCAGTGGTGTTGTAAGCATCTCAGTGCTGGCAGGAGTTACCATGTGACTTCTCAAGGTCCAGGTTTCTGGTAGCATCAGGGTAGGTTCATCTCTGGCTTCTCCTCAGGGATGTCTATCAGAGAGCAAGCCTTGTCACTCAAGTGTCTCCAAGGGAGTGAATTAGTGTCTCCTCCTTCCAAAAAGAAAGCACCAGATTTCCCAGAATTCTCAGAGGAGAAGGCCATGCTCACACAGAGGTCTCATTGGCTATCTCCAGATTGACAGGCTGGACTCCACCCCTACACTTTTAATCCTCCAAGTGACACCGGATTAGGTGACTACCACAAACATCAACCCCACATTTTTCAACTATAATCATAAATAAGTTTAGAAATCTTATTGATTAAAACCTCCAATTTTGTTGTTTTTCAAGATTGTCTCTTGGCTTTACTTTGCCTATTTTACATTTTTATATAATTTTATATTTAGCTTGTCAATTTATGCCAAAGAAATCTGTAGGAATATTTTAATAAACTTTTTATATGGGGTCATTTTTTACTTACAGAAAATTTACCAAACTAAGACTCAGGATTTATGTATAATCCCAGTTTCCAACATGGGTAACATTTTACATTATAATTGTACAATTGTCAAAACTAAAACACACTCAGTGAAATATAACTATAAGTGAAAATACAGACTTAGAGTTTCATCAGGGCTTTATTAATGTCTTTCTGTTCTAGGAAACGATTGCATCCAATTGTTAAATCTCAAAAGTCTCCAGATCTGTGATAATTCCTCAGTTTGTTCTTGTTTTCCATTGTGACTTTGACAATTTTAAGGTGCACTGGCCAGGCATCCTGTAGAATGCCCCGTAATCTAGTACTTTCTGATGTTTTTCTTGTGATTAGCCTTTGGCTATGAGTATTTGGAAAGAATGCCATAGAGTGGTAGTAGGTGTTTCATCACCATCACATTTTATCAGAAATACATGATATCCATACAGGATGGCTTGAGAAAAGTACTATTTATCAGTATTTTCCATCGCAAAATTATTACTACTTTCTTTCCCTCAGTCTGTTTTTTATAATTGAGCCATTAAATGTAACCTATGAAATTGTGAGAGAAGATGAACACTTCACTTCCCTGAGGGTGCAATGCATTTGCATTGTATTTGGAACTCCTCTGTAAGAAAAGTTTCTCGGGGCTGAGCCCCGGTGGTGTAAGTGGTTGAGTGCGGAACTGCAACCTGCAGGCTTGGTGGTTCAAATCCAGTGGCGACTGGGTAATGCCCACGACCACGAGAGGCAGTGATGTCCACAACAACAACAAAAAAAAAAAAAGAAGAAAAGTTTCTCTCTTCTTCTATTGATGCATTTACATTCTCATGTTTTTATCAGTGTAAACACAGGTATTTATGCTATACTTCAAGTTATAATCTAATACTTTATTTACTTCACTGCTGAAATTGTGCCAGCATAAACCATGGATACATTCTTCTACTTGGTTCTTTTTGTTAGGAACCCATCCTTGATTCTTGCAACAATTTTTTGTTTCTGTTCTACAAGATGCACCAGACTGATTCTGTATGAAAAAATCACAGCTACTATGATTCCATTCCAGATATGGGTGGGTTTGTTCCAAACAAAATGAGTTTAAATTTGCTTCTGTCTGTGATCAGCAGTTGGTTTTGGTCAAGTTCTATCAGCAATATGCTTGTCTGAGTGTCATCAGAGTGCCTTAAAAAAAGCAAAGCTTTAAATAAAATAAGCAGTGGCTTCCAAAAGGTTCTGCTGATCCAGTTAAATTCTACGCAGAGAAGCGAGTCCAAAAGAATACAGTGAATGTTTCTTTAAAAAGGACATAATTTGCATCTCTTGAGATAGATACCTCTTTTCGCTTCTAGAATGATGTCATTTTGATGGCGTATCCATTGAAGAGTGTCGAATTCTTCAGGGAAGAATGATAGAGATGGGAACCTGGTCTTCAGAAGAATATAGAACTAGGTGGAAGATGTGTGGAGAAACAACCACTTCACATTTTGATATTTTGACTTAATAAAGGTTTCTATAACTTTGTAGGAATACATTCTTAATGTGTACTCTTGTGTAGGGACTTTTGTGTAGTCCCTGATCCAGCTTTGTCTCCAAGGAACACTGCCTCTTGGTTTGGAGAATCAGATCCATAAATTGCATCTAGGCTTTTTTAGAGAACAGAGCTAAAAGAACATATTCTTATCTAACATTTGTATATCATATATATTTGAAGGTTGTCTAGATGTGTGCATATGTATATATACACCCACATGTACATTGACACAATCTCTGCACTAATGAGCTCAAATAATTGACTGCTTGTGCGGTGGCACAGCAACAGGCCATGTTTCTTCCTGGGGTACTCGGAGCTGCCAGGAGTCAGATGCGCTCCATGGCTCTGAAAAACAACCCCACCAAGCCAAGCTCATTGCCATAACGTCAGTACTGACTCAGGGTGACCTTCTCTGGGTTTTGGAGACTGTCGGGTTCTCTCACATTGCTGTGGTGGTTACTACCAGTCACCCCTGTGGAGCCCAGGCCGATACGTCATCACGACACCACCGGAACTGCACCACCACCAACCACATATCTATGTTTGCTTTCAAAGGTTCACGGGAAATTCTATGATCTCGCGACTCTTTTTACATAAACTTTTTGAGCCCCTGTGATACACATATATGAAAGGCCATCAAAAACTGTTTTGCCAAATTTCATTAATGTTAAAATCCATTTTTTCATCAACCCTTTGAAGTCCTCTGCATACACACAGGCACACACATGTGTGTTTGCATGTCTTCATGTCTACGCCACTTTCTGTGAAAGAGAATGCAATGTGATTTGGACAACGTATGAAAAACATCTTCACATCTTCCGGGGATGCTTTTCTTGTTGTCTTTGCTGTTACTGTTAGGAGCTAGTGTTGGCAACAGTGTAGGTTGATGGGATGGAAACTGGAAGGTCACTAGAGGAAGGGACCGGGTTGGATGCAGTCCACTAAGCTCCACCTACTGTTGGCCCACCCGAGGAGAAGGAACAGCCCCAATGTTCCCCCACCTGCTGCACTGCCCCTGACCCCTGTATGATAAAACAAACCCCAGAAGTCTGTGGTCACAGACAAGACCTCTCTCTCACTGTCTTTTATTGACCCATGGTGCATGCTGGAAAAGACTGGATGTAGAGGTCTTTACTTACATATACACACACACACACAACTCTTTATTAAGGGATCATATGCTTATTTGCACTTGGACCTGAAAGGATATTAAATGACTCATACCTGAGCCAATCTTACCCATCTGTCAATTTGTCATACTGTGGGGGCTTTTGTGATGCTATGGTGCTTGAAGCAGTGCTGAAAGTGTAAATGTTCAAATATCAGCCAGGTCTCCTATGGTGAACAAGTTTTAGCAATGCCTGCAGATTAAGGCAGTTTAGAAAGAAAAACCTGGTGATTTACGCCAAATATTAGTCAATGAAAATGATAGATCTCAACTGAGTCATTGGGTTCATTGGTACTTAAATTATGCAGGGGCTGTAGCAATAAACGAGCATATTATCAAACAATTGAGAAGATCGTGGAATATTTTGTTCTGCTGTACCTGGGCTTGCAATGAGTGAAGATGTCATGACAATATCTTACAATAACCAACTATATTTGTCTGTTTATCATTCTATCTATCTAATCTATCCACACAGCACGCAAATATTTTTTAAACTAACTGCTTCTGTGTCTTTTGATCAATATATCTGTTAAGCAAAACAAGACTTCATACTGCCATCTCTTATTCTAATCCAGTACTGCGGAGTTACACTATAGCCTTTTTCTTATTTATCTGTTACTTTCATCTCTGACAGCCAGAAATCTCTGACAGCAATTTATTATCCTTTTACTTATTTTTTCAAGCCTAAGATACCTGACTTCATCCAACATACGTCGGGCATGTTGTTAAGCAGGACTACTGCTTGAAGGACATCGTGTTTGGTAGAGCGGGGGGTGCGGGGGCGGGAGAAGAGGCTTTGGATGAGATGAATTAACATAGAGCTCAAACAGCGATGGTTCTGAGGATGGCAGAGAAGCGAGTAGTGTTAAGTTCTGTTTCTGTGAATACGAACTGACTCAGTGGTGCCTAACAGCAATATCAGTGTACTTGGGAGGAGGCAGAGTGGTGCCCTGGTAAAGTGACCAGATTTTAAGCAGGACACCATTGATTGGGGGGTTGTGGGGTCCTTGATTAAAAATTTGGTCTATATGCAGCAACAAAAATTTGCATAGAACCCCAAAATAGTATTGTAATATATTTATTTTAAGTTAAAAATGCTGCGAGACTTTGTTAGATTGTTATTAAGCTGGATGTCTGGTCACTTTACCATGGTCAAGTGCTCTGGGATTAACAGAAACTGACCAGCAACCCCACAAAAGAAAAAGATTTAGTATCGATGAAGTAGAGGAAAACTTACTGGGGTATTTCTACTCTGTCACATGAGGTTGACCAGATGGCACCTGACGACAGCAACAACTGGTGTCTCATTGTGGATTTGATTTGCAGTCTGTTATATCTTGGAAGAAATACAGTCAGAAGGCTTCTGAGAGGCAAGGTCCTTGCAGTGATCATTGTGTCAAGGCATCTCACTGAAGGCTTCCCTCACTTTTACTCACCCTCTGCCCTACCAAACATGATGTCCGTCAGGGATTGGTCCATCTTAACAACACATCCAAAGTAAGCAAGTATAAGTTTCAGGTAGGATTCTGTGATCTCTAGGGTTTTCATTGGCTGGCTTTTGTAAGGAGATCTTCAGATCTTTCTTCCTAGTCTGTCTTTTTCTGGAAGCTCTGCTAACACCTGTCCACCTCCCACAACCTTGCTGCTGTTTAAAATGCCACTGGCATAGCTTCCCTCATGATTGAAGCATAGAAGGCACCACACTATGATCAACTGACAGACAGGGGGGTGTTTGTATTTATATCTATATCAATTTAATCTATATCATTTCATTATTTGATTTTATTGACCACTCAGCATATCTTTAATAATAAATTATGGGTATGCTTTTAGTCATATTTGTTTTTCTATTTGTCCAAATTATTACACATCCCCTTGTCTTTAATTCTTTCTTCTTTTGGACTAATCGAATAACTTGTATTATTGTATTTCTCCTCTCTATTGGCTGTCAGTTATACGTTAAAAGTCTCTGGTAATTATTCTCAAGATTACAGCATGGGTCTTGAACTAATTCATGTTTAATATAAATTAGTATTTTTCCAGTTCCAAGAAAATGAAAGCATTTAGGAATTTAAAAATGTATTCCAAATTAGTTTTATTGTTGACATTTAATTCTCTCTATATTTCATACCCACAGACATTCTTATTTTGTACAGTCAACTTTTACTTGGATTTATCTCCATTTTGACACTTTCTATTTATTTTCATTTCATTTTGAATTCTGATACTGTCATTTCTTTTCTCACATAGCTCCCCCTTTAAAATTTGCTTCAGTGTGGGTCTATGGCTTTTATTTGCCTGAAAACAACTCTCTCATATTTTGATGAATATTTTTGCTGAGAATAGAAATAGGCTGTATTATATGAGCCATTGAAGTTCTTATTGCTATTGAATTCCATTGTTTCTCTTAAGCAGTTCATTTTTAGTCTATTTAGTCTTCTTAAAAGGAATGTTTATTTTCTTAGATTACTTCAAGACTATTTTTATTATTGGTCTCAGCAGCTTTACTCTCATTTTCTTAGATATCATTTACTTTGAGTTTTCTTAGATATCATTTACTCTGAATTGGTCCTGCTTGAGATTTACAGTAATTTTCAAGTTTATAGCTTCCTGTCATCCTTTAGTGTTGGAAAATCCAAAACAATTATCTTTTCAAAATTGCATTTCACCTGTTCTCTTTTTCTTTTTCTGGAGTTCCAAACATTTCTTTGGAACAACCACTGCTGTTGAGTTGATTCCCATTTCCACCAATAAGGACATTCCTCCTTGGGATTTCGGAGACTGTACGACTTTCTGGGAGGAGACAGACTTATTCTTCTCCCATCACGCGATGGTGGGTTTGAATTTGCAGATAGCAGCACACTATGATGCCAGGGACTCTTTTGCTTGGAATACCATGCGAGTTTATATTTCCCTATACTTTTCAACCTTTTGCTGTTCCTCTTTTAACTTGAATATTTTCTTTTGACCTTTCATGAGTTATTCTTTGCACCCATTTCTGCTGTTAATTCATCCATTACAGCTTTAACTTGAGTGCATGTATTTATCAGTTCCTGTTTTTTTGAAATATAAAGCACTCTACCTTGCATATAATTTTTTGAAATCATTAATGAGAGATATTTTAAAGCACATGACTGATAACATCTATTTCCTCTATGGATATGTTTCTGTTCTATTTTGTTATTATTATTTTCTGTTTTCTGATATGTCTTGTCCCCTTTGATGGACTGCAGCACTTTGAATAAGACTTATGGACAGATAAATGGAACTTTAGTTATCTCTGGAGAATTTATATCTGCATCTCTCAGGCAGTTACGACATGGGTCAATCACCTTAATCCAATCAGGGCTTGAACTAATTCAAATCTGGACTTCAGTCTTTGTGGGGGCTGATTTAATTCTGACTTTTCTCTATCCTTAAGAGGAAGCACTGCTGGGGGCTGGGTAGTTTAATATGAGGCTTTCTTTTTAGAAGGAGCATTGGTGGCACAGTGGTTAAGTACTTGGCTGCAAATCAAAAGGCTGATGGTCAAAACCCA
This sequence comes from Nesogale talazaci, assembly GCA_004026705.1. Classification (NCBI taxonomy): domain Eukaryota; kingdom Metazoa; phylum Chordata; class Mammalia; order Afrosoricida; family Tenrecidae; genus Nesogale; species Nesogale talazaci. Next base: position 113,446 of record PVJH01000501.1, on the reverse strand, counting down.
CCAGTTGCTCTGTGAGTGAAAGATGCAGCCTTCTGCTTCCTAGATGATGTACAGCCTGGAAAACTTGCGGGGTGGTTCTCCTCTGTCCTACAAGGTCACTGTCAGCTGGAATCTACTCAGAAGTAACAGGGCTTCCTTGTAAAGGACATTGAAATCCAATTCTTGTCTCTTAACGTTGTAAAATGGTCAGAGGGTCTGCTCTTACTCTTCCCCTCTTAGGCGCACTTCTTGCTCAGTTTTCCTGCTTGTCAGCAACTATTGGGGAACACGTGAATGCCTTATAGGGCAAGAAATACCAAGTGTTGTGATTATCTCCTGGGAGTTCTTTATGTTTGGGATTTTGAATCCTTAGTTCTTAAGTGTTTGCAAACTGTCTAATGCCTTGAAAGAAGCAAGAGCTGTGTTCTATCAAGGAAATATTCATCTATAAGAAGGTAGTAAAAAAAAAGAAGGCAGTCTATCACTGTTGGCAGGCCTTTTAATCTGTATTCTTTTTTAAAAAAATCATTTTATTGGGGGCCCATACAACTCAGCACAATCCAGCCATATATCCATCGTATGCAAAGCATATTTGTACCTTTGATGCCATCATCATTCTCAAAACATTTTATTTCCAGTTAAGCTACTGGTATTGCCTCCTCCTTTTTCTACCCCCTGCCCCTTCCTCCTCCCTGATAAACCTCTAATAATTTACAAAATATTATAATTTCATCTTGTTGAATGTTGTCTGATATCTCCTCTTGCCCACTTGTCCATTGCTCTTACCCCAGGGAGGAGGTTATATGTAGATCCATATAATCAGTCCACCCTCCCTTCATCCACCCAGTGTCACCACTCTTTCCACTGGTCCTGAAGGGGTCACCTATCCTGGATTCCCGATGTTTCTGGTTCCCATCTGTATCAATGTTCATCCTCTGGTCTAAACAGATTTGTAAGGTAGAATTCAGATCATGATAGTGGAAGGGAGGAAGCATTTTAGAACTAGAGAAAAGATGCATATTTCATTGTTACTACCCTGTACCCTGACTGGCTTGTCTCCTCCCCACTACCCTTCTATAAGGGGATGTCACTATCCCTGCATCTGTATTATCCTTGATTATGATTTTACATATCAGATCTATATCTTCAATGGGACTATTCAGCCCAAATATGAGAATCGAATTAGATCATGTGTGGAAAGCATTCAGAAGTCTGGTGGACTCATCTACACAAACATGAGGGGATGTGATATACAGTCTGCCATCAAGTGGATTCCAATTCAGAGCCATCAAGATGATAGAGTAGAACTGTCCCATAAACCTCGTAGACTGTAAATCTTTATAGTAACAGATTTCTGGATATTTTCTCCTAGGCAGATGCTAATAGATTCAAGCTGTCAACCTTTTGGCCATCAGATGATCACTAAATCACTTCACTGTATCTTTATTGCTATAAAATATGATCTCTCTGAAACCCACAGTAATATGGCAAATGCATGTGGGTGTTTTTTTTTTTTGCTGTTGTTATTTTTTAAATGTTGCAAATCTGCGAAAGGGGTTGGGTAAATCTACAGACTGTGCTACTTAAGAGCAGAATTTGGAGTGGTGCTAAGGTAAGGAATGGTGCCATGGGTGAACAGTGGGTTATTAACCAAAAGGTCGGTTGTTTGAACCGACCAGGGGTTCTGTGGGAGTCAGACATGGCAGTCTGCTTCCATAAAAATTACAGCCATGGAATCCCAGTGGGAAGTTCTCATTTGTCCTAGAGTGTCACTATGAGTTCAAATTGATGACAACAGGCTTGGTTTGGTTTGTGTTGGATAATGCAATGAGTCATATTTTTGTGGATGACCATCGATGTTTGTGTCACATATTTATCTTTGGTGATGCACATGGTCAATGCACTTGGGTGTTAACAATAAATAATAAATAAATAAAGGGTTGAATCCACCTTGAGGCACCTGCTTTAAGAAAATCCCTCTGTTTTTCACAGTTCTATGTTGACACACACGGGACCTTTTGCATATTCACAGTTTCTTGGGAAAACTTCCTCCAGTTGTGGAACTTCTACAGAAGAGAAATGTAGTCCTGAGACGTTGCATAGATCCCACACACGATCTGTCCAAAGCTCTTTGCTTCCTTGCCCCATCTTACTAACAAAGTAACAAGTCACTGTACTTTAGTCTCTGGCAGTCTGTGCTTATGTTAATTTTTTGATTGAAAGGTAGGGGTGGAGTTTAGCCTGTTAATCTGGAGATAGCCATTGAGTAGCCAATGAGGCCTCTATGTGGGCATGGCTTTCTCCTGAGACTTCTGGGAATCTCACGATATTTCCCTCGTGAAAATGAGAAGCTATCTTCCCCAGTTGTTGGGTGTTAGTTTCAGAGGCAATGAATCTCAGACAAGATGGCAGCATCCGAGAAACTGGAGGAGCTGGCAGAGAGACCACACGGCTTTGCCCTGATGGAGCCAGACCTCTGAAGCTGGGGCAGCCACATGGAGACCTCTGCCAGTGATGAGTTACTTCTGCTGTTGATGGACCCTGAGCCCTGGAAGCGAGGAGCCATGTTCACACCCCTGCCAGCACCGGGATTCTGCACCGGGATTCTGTGACTCATGAGTCGGTAGGAGAATTTACAGATTTATTTCGGGCATATGGGTTAATATTAGACTTATGACTTTGAACTGGACTGGGCTCGATGTCCTGTTCCTCTTGAAAATAAACTCTTTCCTTATATTGATATGCATGTCTATGAAATTTGTTCCTCTAGCCTATCCGGACTGACACAGTCTCACTCATGAATGTGTGGAAGAAATCCAAAATAAAATATTAGCAAGCTGAATTTCCCACTGCAAGTTAAGAAGTTAAGAAGGTTAAGAAGGGGAAGCGAGGTTGAGTGTGAGATGCATTTTTCTTGTCCTCTTTTTAGATGGAACAGTTTGTAGCACTTTAAAATTTTTATGCAAAGCGTTCAAGAGAGGGGGGTTTGTTGACGACAAGAGAGTGAAGTGTAATTGATAGGAGAGCTCAGAGGAACTAGAAATATAGAGCAAGGTTCAAGAAATTTCAACCTTAGGTCCCCAAACAAAATAAACAAAACAAAACAAAAATTCTATCAAATGAAGTCCATTCCTGTTCAATTTAACAGAGCATTTGAGGGTTTCTGAAACTGTACACCTTTACAGAAGCAAAGGGCCCCCCACCTTCTCCCTCAGAACAGCCATGAACAAACCACAGCATCGCAAGGGCAGCTGAGTCTTAGGTCCAAAGGTGTATAAGTTAAAAATTATTCAGTAAGAGAGAAGAAGGGAGGAAACTTGGTGTCACTTGTGTAAATTTCACATTCTGGTAGTAAAAAGTTGAAAGACTGCTCCTTTGTTGGCTTTGGTTTTCTGAAAGTAAGAGGTGAGGTATTTGTGGGAATGTTGGTAGACACTGTTGAGAAGTCAGTTGAGGATGGAAGCCAAGAACTGCTGTTGGCATCAATTTGTCAAGTTCTTCAGCAGTGCTCGACGAGCAGCACAGGATTAAATGAAGAGATCGATGGGTCCATTGAGAGTGCAGTGGCATAACAATGAGGGGAAGAGGTCGATAGAGGTTAGAATGAAAAACTTCCAAATTCAAACTGGATACATAAAAGAACTTTATGGAGAGAGTCGAGGAGACAAAAAAAAAATCAAAGGTTCTGATGACATAAAATTACTTCTTTGAGGTAATTTTAGGCAGAGCAAGGAATCCAGATCAATTTTTTCAGAGGAGAAGCCAATATCTAAACACTGCTAAAACATATTTAGCACTTGCTATTCACCAGCATTGGGATAAGAATTTTTACCGGTGTTGTATATAAGTTCAGGGTCAGATGTGAAAAACAGTAGCATTTTTTTCTATAAAATAATCTTTAGTTTGAGCTCATTTTTCCAACTAGTGCCAGAAAGATACTAATTTATATTGAGTTAGTGTATGGTGACCCTGCGTGTGTCAGAACTCAGATGCATAGGGTCTACACTTTCAGGGCTTTGTTAGTTTTTCTTCCAAGACACCTCTGGGTGGATTCCTGATTCCAAAGTTTTATGTGTTATCAATTTGCACCACAGTCTTTGCCATTTAAGTGCTTGACTGCAAGCTGACAGACTGGAAGTTTGAACTCACCTGGAGGTGTTTCAGAAGACATGCCTGGCAATCGGTTCTCAAAAATTACATAAAACCTTGTTAACTAATGGAGAAGTTCGCCGGAATCAATTTGACAGCAATGAGCAAAAGCAAAGTTCAGACAAAGCATCGTGTTATTACCCAGTGGGTTACACCCAGGGATGCTAGCCACAAGGTTAACCATTTGAAACCATCAGTTCCTCCAGGGGAGAAAGATGAGACTTTCTACTCCTGTAAAGATTTTCCGAAACCCAAAGGGGCAGTTCAACAGCTACTCTCGTCTGGAGAGCTCCTGAGAGTCAGAACTCACTCGATAGTAGAGACTTTGGTTTGGTTTGGATGGACAGAATTCCCTTTGAGTATGTGATACAGTGCCCATGACCAAGTCAGTTTTTGGTTTGGGGAATGGGAGTAGATGATATCCCTTGTGTTTGGGGACTGATGTTAATATTCTCTCTAACTGGATATATATTTTTCTGGACTGGAGTAAAATTTCCACACTTCTGCATTGATAAATATGTGGCTGACTCATGGTGACTTTGTGATCTTTCGAGTTTTTCCCTGTGCAAATCTTTCCTCCCCACACTCTTTCTACTTTGGTGTCTGTGAATGCTCACTCATAGATGTATTCAATATACCAGCCTGTGGGGTTCCCCATTTCCTCTGCCATTAACTGGAAACTTCTTTAAAAGAGGGCATAGGATTCACCTCATTTCTTTTCCTTTTATGCCTGATGTTTAGTGTCTTGAAAACTATCGTTTTATAAATTTCTTGTTTTAATGGATACAGAGGCAAAGAGAGTAGAAGAAATGATGATGCCCAGCTACCAAATAATTGAATGTCTAGAGTCTCAAAGACTTGAAGATAACTGAGTCGCCATTCAGCACAGAAACAGCAAAGTCCACAGGGAGGAAGCACACCAGCAAGTGTAATCAAGAGGGGCCAAAGGGAGCAGATTTCGAGCATCAAAGAACAGGAATCATTTCATTACGAGTGAGGGGAGGAGCTGGGTGGGGACATAAGGCCACTGGTGAGTAATTGGTCACCCCTTTACAGGGGAGCCATGGGAAGGAGACAGACGAGTCAAGGTGCAGCCCGGCAGTGATGATGCATAAAGTTTCCTCTAGTTCCTGAGGTCTTCTTCCCCCTAACCATCATGGTCCCAACTCTACCTTGCAAATCTGGATGGACTGGAGAAGGTACACTATTGGAGAGGGGAGCTGGGGATATGGGGAAACCAGGAAGGGTGAGCCCCTTCGGGCCGGTGGTTAGATTGGAACTATTGGATGGGTGGAGAGAAGGTGGGGTAGAGATGGAACCAACTGCAAGGATCTACATATGACGTGTCTGGGGACGAGCATGGGGGAGTGGGTTGAGGGAGGTGTCGGACAGGAGAAGATATGCCAGAACAATAATAATTTATAAAGTATTGAGGGTTGATGGGGGAGGGAGAACAGGGAAGAGGGGAGGGGTTGGAGGAGCCGATACCAGAGACTTGGGGGAAAGGGTGGATTTTTGGAGAATGATGACGGCAGTGGATGTGAAAGGGTGCTTGCCACCGTATATTTATTTATGGAAAAATAATGTACAAGCTGCTAATAAAATGATTTTTAATTAAAAAATAAGTTTCTTGTTTTTTTGTATTTTTTGTTTGTTTTTTTAATGAATCATTTTACTGGGGGCTCATACAACTCCCATCATAATTCATGCAAACATCAATTGTATGCAGGTCACATTTACACACTTATTGCCATCATCAATCTTAAAACATCCTCCCTCCCTTCAGGCCCCCAGTATCAGCTCCCTATATTTCCCTTCTTCCCCCACCTCCCCCTTGAACCCTTAGTAATTTACAAATTGTTATTATTTTCATACTGTACACTGTCCAATGTGTCCCAACACTTACTTCCCTGTTGTCCATGTCCCAGAGAGGAAGCTACGTGTAGATCCCTGAAGTTGGTTCTCCCTTTCTATTCCTCCATCCCTCCACCCTTCTGGTATTACCACTCCTATTATTAGTCTTGATGGATCATCTATCCTAAATTTCCCATGTTTCCAACTTCACTGTACATCTCCTGGTCTAGCTGGATTTATGTGGTAGAATTGGGGTCGTGATAGTGGGTGGGAGGCAGCATTTGGGAACTAGAGGAAGGTTGCATATTTCATTGCTACTAACCTGTATCTTAACTGGCTCATCTCTTCCTTGCTCTTGGAGAGCTGCTGCCGGATTTGAACCATCAACCCTGTGGGCTGCAGTCCCGCACACAAACACTGCGTCACCAGGGCTTAGCAGTTTTTTGTATTTTTAAAATATGATTGCCAATTTAAATCACAGGATGTGATAAATAGTTGTAAATTGCACAAATGTAATATTTTTAGATAGTATAAATTCACCCCAAATGATCTTTAAATCTTTCTACATTGAATTACAATATTATTTGTTGCAACATCATTAGTACCTGAATTAATGACTTCTATGATTTTTCTTTTAAAAAAGAAATAACTATTAATTGGGAGTTAACACAAAATTCATGTCAAGCAGAAATTGAACAAATCCTAGCACAGTTTTCAAGCATTCTTTTCCTTCCTGGACTCCTTGACATTTTTAAGTTACTGTCCCTATAAGTTTGCCAATCTTGAATTTCATATAATGAAACACACAAAAAACATATAGCACCATGTGTTAGTTCAGGTATGAGAAAGAGGTGTATATACAAGAGCAATTGAATATTGAGAAAATCTCCCAGCCCAGTCGAGACCAAGTCCGTAAGTCCAAGATTAGCTCATATGTCTGATACCAATTTATAAAGTCCTCTTCAGACTCACAAGACACATGCAATTATGCTGAATGCAGGAAGATCATAGGCCAGTGGGTGGGAAGTCTTGTAGATTCAGCGCTGTTGCAAGCCTTTCAGCGCCGGCAGGGATATCTACATGGCTTCCTTGGCTCCAGAGGTCTGGTTGCATCAAGAGAAGTCTGACTTCTGAAGCTCCCTGAGTGTAGTGCCATGTATCTAGTCAGTAAAGCATCTCCTTGGGAGTGAGGAGAGAGACAGAGAGAATGTCTCCCGTCTCCAAGGCAGAAAATACAGGAACTTCCAGAATGCTCAGGAAAGGCCATGCCCACACAGAGACCTCATTGGCTATAACCTGATTGACAGACTAGACTCCACTCCTTAATTCTTAATCCTCTCAAGTCCCAAGTTGACACCAGTTTATGTAACTCCCACTACTTCCCCAACATCCCTGTGGGTTCCACCTCTCTGAAACCCTTATTCTATTTGCTGCTCCTATAGGCTCATTAATCCTGAGTTTCATTTACCAAAATACATAACATATAGTACACCTTCAAGAGGGTGACCCCCAATGACAAAACACCTCTGGGATATACCCTAATATGAATAAACAAAAATAAAATAAAACAGAATGTCTGTGTAGGCTTACTGGAATTATAAATATTTTAATACAGCTTCGAGGGCATTGATGTAGCATCATCATCTTTGTTTGCCTACCAACAGTTCAACAATCTTGGTACAGTTGTCTTCTGCGTCCTCAGACATCATATATTTTCCAACTTAAGTCCTCAGTTTTCAAGGTCGTTGGAGATAGAATCTAATTCACCCAGTGGAGTTTCCTTATGGAATCTCACTGATGCAGCCTCTGGAACATACTATGCCCCTTGAAGATCTAGGTTTCAAGGTCCTAACACTTCATGGCATCTGGCTTGGCTCCCCAGGATGCACCCAGAAGCCCAGGTCAATGTGGTCCATTTGGTGCTTACCACCCAAGACACTCCCAGCATGGTAGAGACCCTGACCAGTGCCAATAAACCATACACCATTGGGTCTAGATAAGTGTTTTGAAGGTCACTTGACTGAAGGGCAACTCATGACTGCTGGGAACAAATGGTCAAAGGACGGGAAGGAGATGCTATTTACTGAATGGCTACTATGATGAGGTCCTCAGTAGACAGGTAGAGAGCCTGAGGAATACTGATGGGAAAAAACAACACAGGAGAGGGGAAAGGGAGCAAACACATATGGGGGGAAACGCTGTCTCTTAACTTTCAGAATATGCTGCTCCAATTTCTCCTTTCCTCCAGTTCTCTGTGGAGAGATCTGAGATTATTCTTATCTATTCACCTTTATATGTGACTGCTTTTTACTCTCTAGCTGTTGTCTTGATTCTCTCCTTTTCCTTGAAATTGGATAATTTGACTATTCTATATCTTGATGTGATTTTGAGAGTTATTCTATTTGGTGTTCTCTCTGCTTCCAGGAGGGTTATTGCCTCCTCCTTTGTGATATTGGGGATATTTCCTTGCAAGAATTTTAACTGTAGAACTATTTGTTTCTTCCTGCTCAGGCAACTCAATAATTTTAATATTATTTCACTTCATGGTATCCTGCATCTTCCCAGGCTTTCCTCAGGTATTTTTTGTTAGATGACTTTTCTCATTTACTGACTTCTTTTTGGCTGTCTTCAAGTTTGTTCATTTAATTTTCCATTTACCTTATTCTATTGGCCAAATCTTATACTTAAAAAAAAAATTCTGCTACATAATTCCTTAGTTCCTGAATCTCCTGTGGGTGTGAGGTTTCTAGTACTCCAAAAAAAAATCTGTTTTCAGGCTTGACCTCCTAATTCCTGTAAGGTCTTACATATCATTTTCATATCTGCAATTCAAGGGTTTCTTCTTCTGTGCATTCCATAGGACTTGGGTGGTCTTCAGTTATTGACTTATTTCTCTTGATTTTTTTGTGACAGTTGATGGCTGTTGTTTGCACTGCAGAGTGCTTGAGATGTAGGTGACGTGTAGTATTGGGGAGGGGATCGCTCTATAGGAAATTGTATTGTGTGTAGACGAGGAGGTAGTGAAAACTGAGTGGGTAGGAAGAGTAGGGAGTAGGTTTTAAGTGGTGGTATTAATCTTAGGAAGCTTTACTGTTAAGTGTGGTACTTTCTGAAGAGTTGGAAAGTGGGTTATAAGAGATGTGATCTTACTTGATAGGTTTTAAGAGGGTGTGTTTTACTGAGATGTAGGAGCAGGGTCTTGAGATAATGGTGGCTGGGGTAGGAGAGGGGTATATTACATCTACCAGTCATCTATCTACTCTGTATATTATATAGGGAGATTGCTTCCCTTCTGTTATCACATTTAGCTTGTGGATTTCTGTACAACTTAGTACTATCTGCTGCTTGTGTGTGGTCCCAGGATGGAAGCAGGCTGTTGGAGGGGGCACTGAAGGGACTTCCAATCAGGGGATGGTCCTGCTAAAGACAGTCAGTTCTGGTGTCTGCCAGCTGCCTAGATAAGGGCAGGGAAGCTGCCAAGAAACTTTGGAATGCTGGGTTGCAGTTCCTCTGGCAGGAAAATAAGTTTTGTGATTTTCTTTCTCAAATGAAAGTAGAAACAAATCTAATAAACATTTGGAGACCTCTATGGGCTCAAGTCTTATTCCTGGCCGACTGGGGTCTGATCCCTTTTATGTTAGCTGAGGGTATCTATCTGCAGAGTGGTGCCCTTGCAAGGAAGGGAGAGAGTGGTATTCTGGTAAGGGGTTGCAGCTACAGAATCTCCATTCAGCAGTCATCCAGAGACTCAAGCATTCAGGACTTTCAGTGGTTTGAGAGGATGTGGGGTGGTGAGCTGCACAGGGGGCGAAGTCTGTCTGGATATTTCACCATGCTGGAGGGTCACAGAACTAGGAATAAGGTGAGAAGGTGGTCAGTAGCCACTCCACTGACTCTGTTGCAGTAGGGGAGAGGAAAGACCATGGGTGGGTGTGTTGATAAAGGAAGACCCTGGTGAGCTCTGCTGAACTGTCTGTTGAATGTTGAACATCTAGGTCTCCCATCAATTTCTCAGAGTGGGTCTCCTCACCTGCTGATCTCTTAGTCACACAATGGGAGTGCTGGGCAAGTTATTCTACATCAACACCATTTCCTGGAAGTCCCATTGTTTGGGGCAGAAGATTAGTTCCAGATCCTTTTATGCCATCTTGATCAGAAGTAAAAGATAACTTTATTTTTTAAATGCTAAATTTTAGAATGCATATTAAGGACTGTAGCACTAAAGAGTGAAATTTCAAAAGACCTTTACAGCTTTGCATCTGGATGATAAACCATTCAAAACAAAAAAAATAAATAAAAATTTTTACAAATCATCTACTTTTGTGTTGACACAAGCCTCATACAATTTTCTAACTTATTTATTTATACTTTTTAATTTTCTAGCTTTTATAAACAATCTGTGATCATTGTAACACAATGAAAATTTAAGTAAATATGTCATTATTTGAATGTATTATCATAAAATTTCTTTTCATCATAATTTGCTTCAAAGTCAAAATATGAAGATTAAGAAAAGAAGCCTGATTATCTCCCTCTTTTTGTTAGTAGCCCAACTTGTAGCTCACTGTGCCACTAGGGATCCTGATTTCACTCATAAGATCTGTTAGAATAGCTCTTTGGTAGTTCTCTTTTTAAACTGTCTTTGTGAAATTGATTACATATGACTAGCTTTAAATATTATGGATTTTGCCTAATACCATACTGGATGCTCAATATTGGGTGATTAGACTAGAAATTCTTATTCCTTTGTTTATTTGAATTTTATTTGATTTTTTAAATAGATTTTTCAAGGATAAATGTAAAATAATACTATTCAAAGCACATCCTTTTGCTTATAATGTGTATGCAAAGTTAAGCCAGGGTTTTTTGAATTATGGATATGTTGATTTAGTAAAACGCCCCCCCCCCCCACACACACACACATTGTCTTATGCAATCTATGCAAGAAATCAGGGAAAGTATTGCACTGGGCAAATCTGGACAGTGCATAAGGAAGACTGGAGAAAAATGATGCATTTGAATGATGGTCATGGTAAATAATATTGGAAGTGCCGTGGACTGTCAGAAAAATAGACAAATACATATTGGAAGAGGTACAGCCAGAAAACACCGTAGAAGCTAGGATGGTGGGACTTCATCTCATGTACTTTGCACTTGTGATCAGGAGAGACCAGTCCCTGCCATTGGAGACCAACTTGAGGAAGCCCCTTGACAAGATCAATTGCCACAGTGGCTGAAGCAATTGGCTCAAACATAACAATAATTGCAAAGATAGTGCTGGTCCAGGCACTATTTTGTTCTGTTGTGCAGATGATGGGAATTCACAGTTAGTTGGAATCCATTGGACAATGCATAATGTATGAATAATGAAAAACAAGATATTGATTGAAGTGATAACACATTAATAATTACGGAGGAACTTTCATTAGCAGCTATTTTTGGTATAGACACGTCACTGCTTAGAACAGAGATAGGAATGGAAAGAGATGTTCAAAATTAAGCAACATCATCCAACTTGAACAGATTTTTAGGTGTGCACAATTGTTGTGGAACTGAAATTATGACACTTCTGCTGTAACTCGACCTTCACATTGCTGGCACTTTACATTCACTTAATATCAGTCAGTATTTCACATAAGATGAGTTAAAGGTGAGGCACATGGAAATGTGGAGGCTTTTAAATCTCTCTTAATCTTGTTGATAGGTCTTTATTTTAGTTCCTGATAGGCACAGCCATCACTCATGTAAAATTGACACTAGATAAGGAAGAAGAGCAAGATGGGGAACTGAGTAAGGAGGAGTCCATAAAAAAGACCTGGAGTAAGGATAACTCTGGAGAACAGACTGTAAAACAAGAAGATAATGTATATGGCAGAGGCAAGGGAGCAGCAAAGAAGGAAGTTCTGCATTGCTGTATCACTTTCAAGTAATTTCTCAGGAGAAATGCCTCCCCTCGAACTACATTTAAGAGACAGAAAATCAATAGAACATTTAAGCTGGAAGGAAGTTTGAGGTCTGTTAGATAAAAGCAGGTTAATTGGAATAAGAGCAGAGTTTTATTTATTTTTTTATAGATCATTTTATTGGGGGCTCATAAAACTCTTATCACAAGCCATACATCCATCCATTGTGTCAAGCATATTTGGATATTTGCTACCACCATCATTCTCAAGACATTGTGCCATCATCATTTTTTCTTTCTACTTGAGCCCTTAGAATGAGCTCCTCCTTTTTTCCTCTCCCACAAACCCTTGATAATTTATAAATTGTCATTATTTTTTTCATGTTTTACACTGTCCAATGTCTCCCTTCACCCACTTTTCTGTTGTCAGGCAGTTTATATGTAGATCATTGTGATCCATTCTTCCTTTCACCTCCACCTTCCCATTATCATCCTGATATCTCTAATGATTGGTCCTGAGAGGTTTATCTGTCCTGGATTTCCTGTGTTTCCAGTTCTTATCCGTACCAGTATATATCCTCTGGTCTAGCCAGATTTGTAAGGTAGAATTGGGATCATGATAGTGTGGGGGAGGAGGCATAAAGGAACTAGAGGAAAGTTGTATGTTTCGTTGGTGCTATACTGCACCCTGACTGACTTATCTCCTCCCCATGACCCTTCTGTAAGGGGATGGCTAGCTGCCTACAGATGGGCTTTGAGTCCTCACTCTACCCTTCCCCTCATTCACAATGAAATGATTTTTCTTTGATGTCTGATACCTGGTCCTATTGACACCTTATGATCAGACAGGCTGGTGTGCTTCTTCCATGTGGGCATTGTTGCTTCTCAGCTGGATGGCTCCTTGTTTATATTCAAGTCTTTAAACCCCAAACACTATTTATTTAAATAGCCAGACACCATCAGCTTTCTTCACCACATTTGCTTATGCACCTGCATTGTCTTGAGTGATCATGTCAAGAAAGTGAGCATGAAGGAATGTCAGTTTAATCGAACAAAGTGTTCTTGCATTGAGGGAGTACTTGAGTAGAGGCCCAATATCTATCTGCTACCTTACTACTAAGCCTATAAATATATGCACATAGATTTATTTCCTCATTGTCATATATAAATATTTTTACATATGTTCATGCCTGTATTTGGATCTCTATACTTGATCTTAGCCAAAAGGTGGAGAAGCGATAGACCTTTATAAATAAAAGCAGAGTTTTAAAGAAAGCCCAGAACACCACCATCAAGTTAGCAACCCCATAGGTCAGAATACTGTGTCTAAAGTAGTAAATCTTTCTGGGAGCAGACAACCTCATATTTCTCATATAGAGAAGATAATGGATTTGAAACATTGATCTTAATTTAATAGCAAAATGTGTGGCTCTCTCTGTCACCAGGGTTTCTTTTGTTAAAGAACCCAAATCCACCAATAAGTGTTGTAAAAATTAACCATTCAATAACAGTCTCTGATATTGAGCTTATCCTACAAGAAAAAAATCTAACATATTCTCTGATATTTACGGTATAGTTAAAGTGGTGTCACAAAGTTTTCTTCTGTTTTTAATTGGTAAAACAAATAATATAAGATTGAATAATGTTTCTATTATTAACATATATTAATTTCCACTTCTTATTAGATGCCATATATCACTGTTACTCCAAAAATAGGAATCTACTTAACAGCATTGTTAAAAACATTAAAACCTCTATTCCATTTTCTGAAGAGCTGCGGGGGTACAAATTTTTCTACACTGAATTTAATTATCTTTCTGTTATTTTCATCCATTGTAGTTTGGATGAAGCAGATATGTTTGGATGTACTTTGGAATGAAGCAGATATGCCTTAACTGCTTTTTGTATTTGAAGATCATTATCTGATACCAAGTCTTCTTTAACCATATTAATGCTTTCCTCTTACTATTCTGATTATCTTTCTAGATTAAAAAAATTATTCATTTCTCGTGTCTATATTGAGAATAATGGCACAAATAAATCATAAAATGTGCCCCTTACCACTAGCAATCCACCTTCAAAAGCAAAATAACATCAATCCAAACCTGCTATCTTGGAGTCAGTTTTGACATATCAACCATGTATAGGTTTGCCTAGACTCTAAAGCAGGAGTCCTCAAACAATGGCCCACGGGTCACAGGTGGTCCGCTGGGGACATTTATCCAGCCCGCCCGGTGTTTTTGCCACCACTGCCTGTCCTGCTTAGCAGCCGACTCATCCTCGGCTCACCGTGAATTTGTTCATAGCTTTTTGTAGACTATAATCCGGCCCTCCGACGGTCTGAGGGACAGTCAACTGGCCCCCCTTTTAAAAAGTTTGAGGACCCCTGCTTTAGATCTTAATAGAAACAGCCTTCTTTCTACTGAGGAGTGACTAGGGAGTCGGAATTGAGGATCTTGTGGTTAGTAGCCCAATGCCCTCGAAATCATCTTAGCTAAAATCCTCCTGGCCATGAGTGACGCTGATTCATAGTGGCCTTGTAGAACAGGGTCGGACTCCCCCTGTGGGTCTCTGAGGAGTAGAAAGCCTCTTCTTTCTATTTCAGAACAACAGGAGGTTTCGAACTGCTAACCTTGCTGTTTGTAACCCAATGTGTAACCACTACACTACCAGGGCTCCTTTCTTAGCACTAGAGTATTGATGAAATATTGATTTTCTCCAGTGGTTCTCACTCTTTTAATGCTGTGACCCCTTAATACAGTTCCTCATGTTGTGGTGACCCTCAAACATAAAATTATTATTTTTATTTTTTATTTATTTATTTTTGGGGGCATCACTGCCCTCTGGTGGTTGTGGGAACTACCCCGACTTTCTCCTGGAGAGCCGCTGCTGGATTTGAACCTCCAGGCCTGTGGGCCGCAGTCCCGCACTCAACCACTACGCCACCAGGGCTCAGGCCCATAAAATTATTTTTATTGCTACTTCGTAACTGTAATGTTGCTACTGCTATGAATCAGGTGATACTTGTGAAAGACCCGTTTGAACCCCAAAGGAGGCACAACCCACAGGTTGAGAACCACTGATTTTAATTCATTGCCTGCTATGTATCTTTGCATCAAACAGGTACGATGGGCTAGTAGTTATAAAATAGAAATTCTAATAGGTAAAACCAATTTAAGTGACTTAGTAAGTTATAAGCAGCAGTGAAAACTTGATTGTATTATGTGCTGCTCAGGTAGGTACACCTCAGTAGAAAAAGTGAGATATCATTAGCTAATTAATTCCAAAGCAATTTTATCCATTCTTTCACATTGGATACAGTCCCCAAAGTGTGTAATGAGGACACTGTGCTGAGACAAAGCTTTCTCTGCAAAGTAAATTTGGAAAACTCTGAGATTGTATTGTCCCTATAGATTCAGTGCATTGATTTCCATGAAAGGACTCTGATCAATTCTGAAATAAAGATAGTTCATCAATATTGTTCCAATTAACTTTTCTAGACTTTCTTGTGTGTGCTTCTTACAGAACATTATTCATATAACATCTCTTAGCTTCTTGTGGAACATATTCTGGAAACCTTATCATTAAACATCAAACTTCAGAATTTCAATGTGAGTATAAACATTTTGTGGAAAGTGCTTCTGAAAAGAAATACAAGTGAGATCTAAACTTGAATCTTGTCTTTATTGAAAATTGATCACAAAACTCTTGTATAAGGAGGCTGTGAGAGACTGAATGATGAGAAGAAACCAACATTTTGCATTGGTGTGTGATTTCAGATGCTTTCCTGTCAAAATTCTGATGACCCCTTTGGTGGTAACCCATGGGAAAATCATGAAAGAATGAGGATATCTTGAAACCAGAAGAACCCTTGAAGAATTTTTCTCACCACTTCTCATCTTTTCTTTAATTAGGATAGTATTTACTAACCAATCATCTTTCATGGGTATACTTTGATTAAGTGTGAGAACTTACAGATAACTAACTACAAGTTTATGCAGATGAGGCAGGACTATTGTGCCAAAGAGTTTATATTCTAAGCACAGGATAAGGTATATGGACACAAGCATGATCTGACAGTCATAATTAGCTGCTGAGTTGAATGTTTCAGGTTATAAACAATGGAGCAGAGAAGTGGGTTATGCCTGTAAATGAAGTCAGAGGAAAATTTTCTGTTTTTTTTCCTCAAAAACTCATTACCATTGAGTAAATTCCAAATAATTGTGACTGTACAGGACAGTCCCTGTGAGTTTCCCCTGTGGATTTCAGAGACAGCAATTCTTTGAGAGCAGAAAGCCTCGTCTTTCTCTCAGGGAGCGATTGACAGTTTTGAACTGTTGTATCTTGCAGTTAGTAGCCAAAAGCATAAACCACTTCAATTTACATTAGTAGTTGTACTGTTGCAGGGGAATAACTGTATTAAGGTCTATGCTTACAAAAATATTTATCATGGTAAGAAAAACCAAGCAAAACAAACAAACAAACAAACCAGTTGCCATTGATCCCAGTGCTCAAAACTCATGATGGTCCCCTATGTGACAGAGTAGAACTGCTGTGGTCCGTGCAGTGGAGTGGGCTTGAATCTCTGTGAGGGTTTTTGTTTGAAATGTCAACCTTTTGGCTAACAATTGAGCACTCTTAATTGTTTGTGTGAACCGAGGACTACATTTACTGCTATGCATTGTTCAAATTTCTCTTCATCTGTTTTTGGTGGCGAAGGAGAAAGAATATCTCCCAATATGTTAATAGCACTGTTGTTACTATGATATCTGTGGCCATGCAAGGTGAATTATAATTTCTTCCTGCTACCAGAGGGTTAAAGAAGAAAAACATTTACATAAAGAATAGATCTGAATAATCAAAGACAACATTTGATGCCCAATATGACTGAAGTAGACAGTTGGGAAAACTAGAAGAGTTAGGGTGATAAAAATGTAAATGATAAAGTAAAATCTATCACACGCAATTTCATGCCAGTATCAGAAGTAAATGGGGCTAATAAACAATGTGTACGTAAGTAATAGAAGAAGATGGAGCAACAGAAGCACAAAGGGAACAGATCCATGGGATAAGTGGACCTCTGAGGCTACCATCCAGAAACCAGATGGCAACGATGGGTCACAGGGAAGAAAATCGTGTAGCCACCTAGGCCTAAATAGAGTCGCGGATAAAATGGAATGGAAGTGATGGACAGGGGGTTATCTCTAACATTGAAAAGAACAGGAAGAACAACTAGCTTCTTTAATCAGTTTTAAAATTACAACATCTACCCCTCCCCTTCCCCATTTCCTCCAAAGGGTTATGTAATTTGTAAATGCTAAAGCAGACCTTTAAAAACCACTGGCATCACTCTCCATGTTATTTTTAAACACCTTTTCATTCATTAAGCACAATTAAGCTATCAAATCTTCTGCTTTAACTATGCAGAAACAGTCCCCACAGCCAGGGGCATCTCATGCATTAGAAACAACATGAACAATTCTGAACTTGCACAAAATATAATTGGCCAATTTGGAGACATTGTTTTGCACAGCCTGATGTGTCTCATACATTTTTCATACAGAGGCAATGCGTTTTATGAGGCCCACAATAAGCATATGGAAATACATTCTCGGGAGGCTAAGAAGAGCCATCGGGGGATGGGAGACTCAGAACTTAGCTGTGTGATGAGATTTGAGAGCTCTGAAACTTGACAAGCTTGGAAAGAACCATTCCAGGAAAGCTTTCCAAGGCACTTACACTACTAATTATATCTAGTGTTCCATCCCCCCCCTCCACACACACACATACACACACACTATAATTTCTTTACTGGTTTTAATTAAGTGCTTTTAATGGCTAATAGGAAGGTGGGAGGAACAGGGAGGGCGAGAGTTTGCTTACCAGACAAGTCTTGCCTTGCTCTTACTAATTTTATGCCCGACCCAAACTGTGCCTTCGCTAATCTTTTATATGATTACCTGAATTCCCCCTAATTGATGCCTTTTTTATTCTCTCCTGTTGCTAATGCTACAAATTAAGGTTCTACTTAAATGTTGTCAAGTTCAATCGATATCCTCTTTTGAATAACGTTAGGATAAATGGATACTAATCTTTGGTTGATTGACATGTGGTAATATTAAAAATTACTGGTGCAGCTTGAAAGTCATGCGAGAGAGGACCGAGGAGCCGCCACAGTGTGGTGGGTGTGGGTGTGGGGTCAGGGCTGGAGGGAGAGTTTGCAGCGGAGGGGGAATTTATGTTTGTGTAGACAGACTTGAGTCTCAGATGGGGCACGAGCACAGTGGCCCGTTCACTTCTGCATAGGCCGAGTCAGCAGCCGCTGACGAGACTTTTCAGTACAAAGCACATCTGTCATAACTTCAGAGCAACATTTGAAAATTTCAAGCTGAACATGCAGAATTGATAGCATTTAATTTGTACCACACCGTTATGTTTAAAAAAAGAAGAAGAAAGGCCCGTTTTATTCATCCACCTAAACAACAAATACCCGTCAGGTGCCCTCTGTAGGGAAAGCAGGAGAGTTGGATGGGGAAGCACGAGGAATCAGACCACTTGAGGGGACCAGCATTGGGAAAGGGGAGAAAGACTGTATGTAGAAATAGGAACTATGGCAGGCAACCCTTTTTGCTTCTTCCCTAGTAATTGATGAAGCGACTCCTATGTGTCAGGAAGCACGCCAGGAAATCAGGACACGGAGAGGGAAGAGCATTGCATTTGCTCTCAAATGATGTGCTAAGAAGGGGTAGGGGATCCATGTCGTCGGAGTTGCAATGTGTTCCAGAGGGTTTTTCGTGGAAGAGTTTTTTTTGGGGGGGGTTGGGGGGCATCACTGTCCTCTGGTGCTTGAGGGAGCTACCCAGCCTTGCTGCTGGATTTGAACCGCCAAGCCAATGGGCCACAATCCTGCACTCAACCTCCGTGCCACAGGGGCTCAGCCCTGTGGATGAATTTTTGACACAGCATTAAGCCCCCAACTGTTTGGTTAGCAAATGAACGTGCTAATTCTTTGCTCAGTCCAGGGACTCTTGATTTGTTTTTGGATGCCGTAAAGTCAGTTCAAACCCTAGGTACAAAAAAAAAATGTTTACTCGGTCCTGCTCCAGGCAAATACATCATTATAGCAAAGGCGTGACTTGTTACAAGGCTGTAGGCGAGGAGCTCTCAGAAAACAGAGAACGTCGTCTTAAACACCTGAGATAGCAATGGCTTTCTGGAAGAACACAGGAAGAGTCTTGCTGTAGTTTGAGTCTCTGGTTCCAGTTACACACCATCCTCGATGGTCAATTATGTGCGATTCAAATAAATAACTTTCCTTTTGTGGGTAAATAAAGTTGAGTCCAAAGAACTCTGTATATTTCAGAGACAGACATGGGAAGCCCTTGTCTGTATTGTTCCAATAGTGTTTTTTAAATAAATGATGAGAAGCCAAAAGAACATATTTATTTTGTTTTTTAACCACAAAGATCATTCACTTACATCTATTTTCTTTTACACTTAATATTATGAGCTTTATTTTGTGTATTTATTTCCTATGGTTCTGGGTCTTGTGGTTTTCTTTCATTTTTGCATTTTACTGAATTACTTATATTTTTTTCATTCTTTGTTTCTTTTTTATTGATTTGAAGTTAGTCTATTTCTATTCGGTTTGACGTTATCATTCTTTTTTAACATACAGGTTTTAAGCCTAAATGTGATCAAGTTCTCTATCTTTCCTTTGAGTAGTACAGGAATTTTAATGCTGTCATTTCAATCAACATTCCCTTGACTTGAGATTATTGTTTAGCATTTTTCTTACACAGCCCTATTAATCATTATTACTATTACAGTGTTTAAAGTCTACATATTTTTAGATTTGCTGATTTTGATAAATATCATTGCTGACTAATTTGCCTTTCACTAGTTGCCTGCTTTTGGGTTTTTTTCCTTCATATTGAAGTATATATTTTCTTTGGAAGTGTTTCAGCTATCTGGGGTAGTGAAATTTCTCAATCTTTGTCTAGAGAAGTCTATTTTACTGCAGTTTCACATTTGAAGATCAGATTGGCCTGTGCCAGGTTCTGGGTTGACAGAGGAGCTGAATACTTCTTTGTTGACACATGTAGACTCAATCTCCATTCTTCTGCATCCTGTTCATAGTCTAAGAAGTGCACTGATAGGGATGGAACCAATAGCCTGTTTGGTTTCTAATGGAGTGAAGTAATGGGAGACACTGGTAGGAGAGAGGTTGGAAGGTGGGAAGTGAATATTTCTTTTCTTTACGCTTCATTGTTGCATTAGTATGCACTGACTGCTTTCCTTGATTAATGGGCAGAACGACTCCTAGGGGACTTTCCCCATCCAGCTTCTACAAGTTGCTGTAGTTACTACTTGTTCTTAACTTTTCAGGTCTATTACGTCTTATAACGTTTCCAGCTCTTACCATACTTGAGGTACCATGTTATTTTTTTGTGCTTTTTAAAAATGCATCTGTATTCTTGTAATGATAATAATAGTAATAATTAATTAATTAATCATTGAATTTGAGTGTGCAGGTTTTTCCTTACTGGTTACAAAAGTTACTTTCCTTCAGCATTAAAAAATCATTTTTCCATATCTTCTAGCTTTTCTTTTGGTTGATGGGAAGCACGTCATCAGCCTAGCTATTGTTTCTTTTTAGGTTGACTTTCTCTCTCTGGTTGCTAGTGTGTCTTTATTGCGTTGTTAAAGTTTTGCAAATCCCAGTATAATGTATCTATGTGGGAGATTAGTTTTTTTATTCAACTGACATGCCTTTAAATGTGAGAATTTGTATTTTTGACAGTTTTTAAAGGTCTTAGCTATTATGTCTTCAGATATTGTCATTTATTCTGTTTATTCTTTCCTCTGGGTATAGAAAGGGCTTCAAAAAATTCATGTGGAGAAAATTCATGATCTTCTTATTACATGTTTCCATAAACTGGATGGCGCTTTGTCCTAGGTTTATCTTTCTTATCCTGTCTTCCATATATTTAACATGTTCCCTATGATCCAGTACTCTATTTCTCTAGTATTCTTTCTACATAATTTTCTCAGAGTCATGTTCTAATTCAGTAATTATTCTCTCAGCTCTATTTAATATGTTTGGTCACAATGCAGTTAAATTTGATGACTGAATTTTTCATCTTATTAGATTATATCTGCTCTTCTTCAAAGGACCTTTTAATTTGCTTACCATCCCTTCCCTTACTTTTTAATTTCATTGATCATTTTAATGAGATGATCTTATTTTAAATTGACTTTCAGACTTTGATTTGTTCTACGCTCCTACTAGAGCTAATCTTTTGGGGACAATTGCTGATTCTCTTAGTGAATCATTTCTCCTGTGTGATGGGTAGGCTTGTTATGCCAACATGGCCACAGAAGAGAGGTAGGTCTGTTGTAACAGCATGGAATGAATGGAAGAGCGGAGATAGGAAGGGCTCAGCGAATCCCGTGCTTGCTCTCTTGCTCTTGGATCTTCAGACCAGCCAGCTGCCTTGTTCGTCCTGTGCCTCGACCTCCAAGCAACACTACCCGTCGGACACCTAATCGTGGACTGTGGAGCTGTGAGTTGAGGATCCTTCAAGCCCTGCTTCACCACGCTCCTGGAATATGCATCTCTTCAGCTGGGGACTGTTGGACTCTGTCATCTGGCTGACGGTTGGTGATCTGCTTTGCTGTGTGCGGCTTATAGCCGGAGAGCCTGAATTGCTCTACAGAGAACTACTCGATGACCCTCAAGACTCCTAGGACTGCCAGTCTACTAGCTGTCTCACGCAAATGAGTTGCACCAAGCCATTTGTACTGCTGTATAGATTAATTAACTATTTATTTCTTATCTTATATATCCTTCTATCTATATAAATATATAAAGAGAATTACTAGTGCCTTGGTTTTGTTTCTCTAGAGGACCCTGTCTGACACATCCTGGGGTATGAACGAATTCCACCCCCCCATATTGTTTATATAGGAAGATGTCACAAAAATTCATTGTTATTGAACTGATTCCAATTCATAGTGGCCCTTTGAGGGTTTCCTGAGGCTGTAACCATGCTCAGAAACAGAGAGCCTCATCTTTTCTTCCACGGGGCAGCTGGTAGGTTTGAACTACTGACATTAGTCAGCATTTCAAAGTTTACTGCAGAGCTCCATCAAGGATCCTGCTAGATTTTCTTAAACCATAAAAACTCAAACTCCATATGGAGAGCTGATTCCAGTTCATTGGTGACTAGAGCAAAGCAGAACGACTGTCTAGGGTTTTCAAGACAGTAATCTTTATACGAAGAGATGGCCACTCTTTCTCCCACAAAGTGGCGGTGGGTTCACCTGCTGACTGGTTAGCAGTTGAACACGTAACCACGGCACCACCAGGGCTCTTAGGGTGTTAGTAACCTAGACATAATCTCCGTATTAAAATACTGTCATCTTGCAGATTCCATCAAACTATAGGAAAACTATATTTAACAGACACATACCTGTGTGGGTTAGATGCCTGAGATTTTGATTTCTCATGAGAGAGCCTTTTCTCCATACTGACCAGATATAATTTTTCTTGACACTTCTCTGGAGCTGATGACAAACTTTCCTAAATCTTTCTTAAGAATTTCAGATATTCTCTTCGTATGACCTCAAGATCATATTTTCTACCACTAGTTGGATATTTTTCTAAAACCATATATAGATCTGGTCAGCAGGATACAATATAATTTCAGCTCATGAACTTAATGTCATGGCTTTGGGTGCTGTCTTATTTTTATTTCTGACTTTCTAGCTCAGAGAAATATTGACTACTTTAAGTTATATTTTATTTATTATTCACAGATATTTGTACAGGATGGGTGCTCTCTGTTTTGTTCTCTGTGCTGCTTAACAAGACCTTTTTAAAATAATGATTTAAACTTGCCCGCTTTATATTCCAAAGTGAACTATTTTGAAAGAATATATAAAGGTCTGATTGAAGAGTTGGCCATGGACAGAGATTTGAATAATATTTAGGAAACATAAAGTATAGATTATAAGGAGTCTAGCCTCTCAGCATTTGGTGATGTTTAGTGGTGCTGGTCGCAGTTTGGCTTGGATTTCTTAGTGAATAATGGCACTGTTAACTAGAATCAGGAACAGAGAAAATTCACTTATTTTTGTACTTGCAGGATATGTCAGTAGAAAGGCCTAGTAGGCAGTTGAAAGTATTTATTGGTCAAGATCTTGACAGCTCTGGAGATAAATGGTAGATTTAATCTTGTTACTAGAGGTTGAGGTCAGGGCAGTAGATTAAACTCTACAGGGAGGGTGTGCATAATGAATAGAGACTAAATAGCACAATGAGTTCTATTAATATAAAGAATTGAACATAGTACACTGGGTACTATTAATATAAGAGTAGGGAATAGTACAATGAAGGCTATTAATATAATGAGTTGAGAATAGAATGACATTTATGAGGTGAATCAAGAAAGACTCTTAAGACCAAGTGAGGTAACATTTTATAAGTATAGCATGATCAGTATTGTTGATGTATCAATTAGGAAAGTAATTCAGAACATTATTATCATGAAAGAAGACAAGGTACATAAATTCAGGTGATTAAGAGTAGGTACCATATATGTGGCAATGATTTCAGAGACCTTAAATGACCCATCTTTACCTACTGAAGCCTGTGGAGAAAGACATGTATCTCATTTCACCCAATACCAGGTGACAGACAACAGTTCTTGATATTAGTTCTTGATGCACTTTTCATCCCATCATTTATATACTTCAACTATAACCACCACTGGGCCAAACTTATTGTGACATTATATAGAATTTCTAAAACTACAAATCTATCCAGAAGCAGACAGCTTCGTCTCTCTTCTGTGAAAGAGCCGGTGGGCATGAAGCCCTGACCTTTTTATTTAACAGCGTAAGTCACAGTGCCACCAGGGTTCTTATGTCATTTAACTGGCCACAAAGAAGTAAAAAGTATTTTAAGTTAGTGTTCAACCCTGAAAGGAGTACTGCTTCAAATAGGATCAATTTAGGAGTCTAAGTCATACAGTTACACTGAAGCTAGTAATTAGCAAAACTGAGCCTTTTAACCAGGTTTATTAGAGCTGTTATACAGGAAAGGCTCTGGAGCCATTTGCTTCTGATCAGTCCAGGTAGCAATTTCAGAACTTAGTCCAAACTCTAAGTTGCTTTTTCCTATGTCAGCAAAGCTTTCTCCTCTGACACCAGGCACCAAGTGTTAGTGATCTAGCTGCTTTTCCTTCATGAACTCTCAGCTCTGCCTCCTGAACTCAGAGAAGTTTTAGTTTCAGCCTGTTTTCCCTTCCTATGCTGCAGTCTCCAAACTCTCACAGGGCAGGAATCTGGGGTCAGCCAGAGGGCCTATGTTCTAGCATTATTATCATTTGTTGTCGGAAGTCCCATATTTTAAGAGCTATCATTTTAATATATTTAGCTTTTGATTTCAGTTATGTCAGGAAGAAATGATGTGATCCCATTAATTCTTCTTGGATGGAATTAGAAGTCAGTTTTGTAGTTTTTAAATCAATTCTTTTAATATCATATTGTTGTCACAATAAAATTTAAATTAAGAAACCTATTATGATACCTACAAAAGTATTATATCCAAGATTCTACGACTTGAAAAACGGAGAGTAAAAACAAAGAACTTTTAAAATATGGAACTCTGATATGCTTAGAATCTATGTAAGAGATTACAAGGGCAAATACTGCAAAACTCCCAATGTGTTCATTGGGAATATCTTTTTTTCCAACAGCATAAATGTATTTAGCACTCATCAATGGGATACACAGGATCCAAATCAAATATTTCTATTGTGAGGGATAATGGAAAAGATTGATATCTTCATTCAGAACAAGGTCAATTGCTGACTATAGAATGGATAAAATTGGTCACAATACAACTTCAAGTTGAAGCTGAGGAAAATGAAACAAGTCCACGAGAGTAAAAATATAACCTGAGTACATCCACCTGAATTTAGCAGCCATCTCAACAACAGATAGAGATCATAGAGCATTAATTACCAAAGACAAATTGAATTGTGTGATGACATAAAAATGATACATGAAGAAATCAAAAGGTCATTAACATATTAGGAAAAATGGTAAGACCAAAATGTCTCTTATGTCAAAAGAGCCTCTGAAAATTGCTCTTCCAAATGTAGAATAGCTAAAGGGAATGAAAGAAATGATAAAGTAAAAGAGCTGAATGGAAGATTTCAAAGGTTGGGTTGAGAAGACAAAGTGAAGTCTTATAACAAAATGTGGAAAGGCCTGGTGTTAGAAAACTAAAAGGGAAGATACTGTTCAGAGTTTCTCAAGCTGAGAGCAATTCAGTAAAAAAAAAATCAAGCTTTAAGTTGAAATGTTGAAGGATCCTATAGGCAGAATATTTAATGAGACAGGACACATCAACAGAAGCTAGAAGGAATATACAGCCATGATACAAAGACAACACAAACAACCCCCTGCCCCAGTCACTTTTGAACTATTTTTAGAAAGGAGCATATGCTTAAGAACCAATATTTAAAAAAAATACAAACTGCACTGAAGGAATTGATCAAAACCAAGACTCCAGGAATTGATGACATATAAAAAATGTTTCAGCAAATGATACAGTGCCAGTCGTAGTCTCTTATTTTTGCCAAGGCATTTCAGAGCGAGACATTTGACCAGTCAACTGAAAGAGATCCCGACTTGTGTCCATTTTAAAGAAATGTAATTAAATGGTACACTAATTAGTAAGCGGTACCACAGATATCACCCACAACTAAAATTTTGCTGAAGATAATTTTAGAATAATCATGGCAGTACATTGACAGGGAGCTGCCAGAAATTCCTGTCTAATTCAAAAGAGGAGGTGAACAAGGGATATCTTTGCTGATGTTAAATGGATCTTCACTGAAAGCACAGAATCCCAGAAAGATATTTATCTGTGTTTTATTGACTATGCAAAGGCATCCAACAGCACAGAGCACAACAATTTATGACTAACATTGGAAATTCCAGAACACTTAATTGTGGCCATGTGGAACCTGTACATAGACCAAGAAGAGGCAGTTGTTGGAACAAAACAATGGGATAATACTTTTTTTTTTTTTGAATCAGGAAAGGTTGTGTTTAGGTTGTATCCTGTTTCCACACTGCTGTGATAGCTCTGGATGTTGGGTTCCAGCATGCCTTGACAATTTCAATTTTGGTTTTGGTGCTCTCCCAGCTGGATACATGCCAATAATGGCTCAGTTAGCTCAAAAGAGTTGATCTTGCCATCAACTTTTAAACAAATCTACACGAATAAGATAATTTTAAGGAAAGAATATGTTTGCTGAGTCTGTATGCTGTGCAAATAACTCAAGAATTGGAACCTTATGCAGAAGAGGATGGCATCAAGATTGGAGGAAGACTAAGAACCTAGGAAATGTGGCTTACACAATGTTGATTGCTGACAGGGATGAGCTTACTTCTGAATATTAGACTATAGAACTCAGCTTAGATTAACATAATGAACACAAAATTCTTATATTATAATACAAAAAACAGTGATGGCCTAAACATTTTAATCTATTTGGATCTGTAATCAAAGTCTATGGAAGAGTGGTCAAGAAATCAAGGAATGTTTGTAGGGATGACTAAAAAGTATTTTCTATTAGGTCCCAATTTATATATGCAGAAATATACACCCACTTGTCTGTGCACTCAGTGAGTAGCTGCAGACAAATTCTCTCAGTCATATACTTCCCTTTGTCTCATCAGAGTTTTTTTTTTTTTTTTTTAAAAAGGAGCACTTCTGTGTCTTGGAAAAATTATTTTGGGGTCAAGTATTACCAAATTTTTAAAAAAATTCATGTGAACATCTTTCCAAATCATGGAAACTGTGCAATGAATTTACAGGAATTCCACTCTATATAAAACAACATGTGTTAGATGCATCAAAGAGCTTTAAGGAAGGTTAGGAAATCTCAAAATTAGCTAAGCGAGGGAAGATTGCCAATCACAGCAAATGAAACAGTAGCTGAAGTCCAGAAACTGCTAGAAGACAAGAGAATCACCACTGATAGGATCGCCACTGAGAGTGGTTCTCATGGGCCTCTGCATTTTCTATTTTAGGCAAACATGGTAGTATCAGTAATCTTTCCGTGAAAAGTACTATTTGATGATCAGCTCCAAAGAGGGGATCTTTCTGTCAGCCTTTTAAGTAAAATCTACGTAAATAAAATAATTTTGTGGAAAGCTTCCTAAAAAGGGGTGTGAAGGTCATGTACTTGATGTCAGTTTCAAGATTGGGATGTAGGGGTGGAGTCTAGCTTGTCAATCTGGAGATAGATGTTGAGTAACCAGTGAAGTCTCCATGTGGCATGGCTTTCTCTTGAGACTTCTGGGAAGTCTCATGGTATCTCCCAATGGGAGAAGAGAGACTGGATTGAGTCTCTGAGACAATGAACAACTGCCAAGACAAGATGACAGCATGCTGATCGATCCTGATTCCTGGAGAATGGAGGAGTTGAAGGAGAGGCCACATGGCTTGTCCTGATGGAGCCAAACCTCTGGGGCCAGAGAAGCCACGTGGAGATCCCTGTCAGTGCTGAGATGTTTCTACTGTCACTGGACACAGAAGACTCTGCACCCACTAGCCTGTGATTGTCCTGGTGTCATCATGTGTGCTTCTTGAGTCAGAAAGAGACTTTATAGACTGGTATCAGACTTATGGGCTAATATCGGACTTGTGACCTTGGACTGGACTGGGTTGGGATGCTTTCTCAATGTTACATTCCTCTTGTATATAAACCTTTCCCTTCTCTCCATATGTTTGTTTATGAATTTGTTTCTCTAGTCTACCCAGGATAACACAAGGGATGAGTCTTGGAGTTATCAATATAGTTCAGAGATCCAGGTCCAGTCCAAACAATGGTTTCTGAAGGCATCTACTGGGCCAGTTAAGATCAGGGCAGAGAAGTCATCTCAGAAATGTCATGGTGACCCATTTTAAGGGTGGAATTCCAAAGATAGTATCTTGATGGATTTTCTCAAAGGACATCGGATTATCCTGCAACTTATTATGAAGAATTTTAAGAAAGTGAAAAACTGTATTGGTGGGAAAAAAAGGTCAGGAACATAATGCTGGAAAATCCCCACCCCCAACCCCAAATGCATTTGATTATTCTTGGAGGTATCAAAAGTTGTCCTAAGATAATTTCATTGGGAAATCTTTTTCTAAAAATTCATTTTATTGGGGACTCATACAGCACTCACCATAATGTATATATACACACACATACATACATACATACATATATTGTTTCAGTAGTTACATCTTTTCTGGGATGGGGTGGGGTGATCTTTTTATAAAAATCATTTTGGAGTATATTATTTGCAATTCTTAGATCATACAGGCTGCAGTACTTCTTTCATGTGGACTTAGCTGACACCTCACTTGGATGTCTGCCTATCTTTTTTATTTTTTTTAATCATTTTATTGGGAGTTCATACAACTCTTATCACGATCAATGCATTCACCTATTGCATGCAGACCACATTTGTACATTTGTTGTCATCATCATCCTCAAAACATCCTTCTTCTACTTAGGTTCTTATTATCAGCTCCTTATATTTCCCATCCTTCATGAACCCTAAATAATTTATAAATTTTTAATACTGTACACTGTCTTATGTGTCCCTTCCTCCACTTCCCTTTTGTCCATTCTCCAGGGAGGAGGTTATATGTAGATCCCTGCAATTGGTTCCCCCTTTCTACTCCACCTTCCCTCCACCCTATGAGTATCACCACTCTCACCCCTGGCCCTTAAGGGATCATTTGAGCTGAATGACACATGTTTCTGGATCCTGTCGGTACCAGTATACATCCCCTGGACTAGTTGGATTTGTAAGGTAGAATTGGGATCATGAACTTGGACAGGAGGAAGCATTTAAGAACTAGAGGAAAGTTGTATATTTCATCATTGCCACTCTCTACCTTGACTGAATCATCTCCTCCCTTCGACTCTTCTGTAAGGGGATGTCACTTCACCTACAGATGGGCTTTGGGTCCCAACTGTACTCCACCTTATTTGTAATGATATAATTTTTACTTCTTTGATGCCTGATACTTTCAACACTTTATCATCACACAGACTGGTGTGCTTCTTCCATGTGGGCTTTGTTGCTTCTAAGGTAGATGGCTGCTTATTTAATTTTAAGCCTTTAAGAACCCAGACGCTGTATCTTTTGATAGTTGGACACCACCAGCTTACTTCACCACATTTGCTTAAGCACACATTTGTCATCAGCAATCATATAAGGAAGGTGGGCATGTAATGTTATTATTTCTAGTTCTTTGATGCCTGATAACTGATCCCTTTGACACCTCGTGGTCATACAGGTTTGTGTGCTTCTTCCATGTGGGCTTTGTTGCTTCTGAGATAGATGGCCACTTTTTTATGTTCAAGTCTGTAAGATCTCAGGTGCTATATCTTTTGATGACTGGGCACCTTCAGCTTTCTTCACTACTTTTACTTATGCACACATTTGTCTTCAGTGATCACGTTGGGAAGATGAGCATCATGAAATGCAAATTTAATAGAAAAAAGTGTTCTTGCATTGAGGAAATACTTGAGTGGAGGTCCAACACCCATCTGCTGTCTTAATACTACCCCATACATGTATATGCACGTTGATCTATTTGTCCATCATCATACATAAGTATATTTATCTATGTAAATGTAGACCTCTAGAGGTACCTTTTACCCTCTCCCCCAGTTATTTCCTCTCTTTCCTTTTACTTTCCTCTTGTCCTATGATCATGCTCAGCCTTCATTTGAGTTTCATTACTCTCTGTTACATTACTCTTGATCAATTCCCATCAGGCCTCTCATACCCACCTTTTCACTGATTTTGAATCACTTGTTGTTTCCTTATCCCTGGATTGGTCAACACCACCTCCTTTTCCCCACCTCTCTATCTCCCATGTCCCCCCAGAAACCATCAGTCCCATTGTTTTCTCCTCCAGACTATTCATCCAGCCTATCTTATCTAGATTGACTTGGACAGATAATAATATGTACAAAATAAAAATGCATCATAAGATAAAGCAACCAATGAAGACAAAACAATGACAACAACAAGAAAACACACCAATGTCCAGAGAAATATATAAATAAGTAAAAAAATAAAAATAATAACAAAATAAAAACCTGTAAGTAGTTCAAGGTCTGTTATTGACCTCCAGGAGTGTCCCCCAGTTGAGTACAATGTGGTGCCACACTCTGGCCCCAAAGTTTATCCTTGGCACTCCCTTGGGAATTCCATGCTCTGTTCCCCCTGATGCATACCCTTAGTGTTTTGTCTGGGTGTGGTGGGGTCAGACTGGGTACAATCCCGACCCTGTGTCTCCATTGTTGTCTCCATAGGGCCTTGGGTCAGTGAGGGGCGCCATGTCTCATAGTGGGGCCAGCCACATGGTCCTCTCTGTGCACTGGCTTTTCTGAGTGGGGATATTGTCCTCAGGTTTGGTGGGCCAGAATGCCCTCCATTCTCTCTTCCTCCCCTTTCATTTGTTTTTGTGTGTGTTCTGGTCAGGCTTGTCCCACTCCCTGAGCCGCAGCTTCAGGGATGTCCTCCAAAGCAAATTCCCCTGAGGGGGAAAGTAGTTGGGCATGGGGTTGGGCCCTCAGATCCCTCCACTGGCTCCCCACTTCATGCCAGCATGCTGCATTCACTTGCTGGAACACCAAGTTTACGTTTGGTCTCTCTTTCCCTGTGAAGATATAAACAATATGTTCCCATTGGGTGGGTTAGTACCCCATTTCCTCTCTACACATCGCCATCTTCTCACTGGGAAATCTTAACTATTCACCATGCAGCTCTGCTCCTTCAGGCTTCTTTTTGTTATCCAAATTCAATATGAAAAGGGAGTTTGAGTCCTTGGAGACTGTTGAAACAGATACTTTTATGTAAATTGTTAGTTTGTTGACTGCGGTGGCTTATGTGTGGCTTTGATGCTGTGAGCTATGTCATTGGTATTTCACACACCAACAGGGTCATCCAAAATGAACAGATTTCAGCAGAACTTCAAAACTAAACACAGACCATGAAGAATTCCACCTCTGAGGAAATAACTGCTGAAAAATTTGTGAACAGAACAAAGGAAGACTACATGGTCTAAACTTAAGAAAGATGTGCATTAGGGCTATATCTTATATGATTAGAGATTATCATTGAGCAAGTAATTAGAGAAGCTGGACTAGCTAAAGAAGACTGAAGCACCAGGATTCAAGCAAGGTTTTGTAACAACTTAAGAAACACCCAGGCTACAATCTTGCTTCCTGAAAGTACAAAGGATTTGAAGCACTTGCTGCTGAAGATCAAGGACTTCAGCCTTCAATATGGATTGCAACTCAATGTGAAGACTCACATCCTCACACTCGATCAAGAAACGGATAAATGAAGCAAAGATTGAAGTTGCCAAAGATGTTGGCATGCTTGGATCCACAGTAAATGCTCATAGAGATAGTAGTCAATAGACCAAATGATGCATTTCACTGGGTGAATCTGCTGCACAGACCATTTTCCAACACAGGCATGTCCATGGCAGCCAAGTACAAATGAGAGGGAAGAAAAAGATGAGGGTAGTGGGGGAAAAGGGCACTACCCACTCATGAAGACAGTAGAGAGGGACCAGACCTCATCCCTGGGAACCAGACATGAGGGCAACACATTGGCATTGAGTAATCAACTAATACAGATAACCACAGGGCTGGCCCCAATCCCAGTGATGTTGATCCCTTCCCCAGAAGAAAGCATTACAGAAGACAGCACTGAAGATGTAGCTTGGGGAGAGTGATGGGTCTGACCAGAGCCCATGGGAGCAAACTAAGAGGGAAAGAGGGAGAGTGGATTGCATCCTGGCCCATCGAGATTAGAGGACAACATTCCTGCTAGGAGCAGCCAATGCACAGAGAGGACCATAGAGCTGCCCCCCAACATTGAACATAAAGTCCCCTCAATGACCCACAACTCTGTGAGGTGACAAAGTGTGGGAATTGTGCTGGGTTTGACACCCCTCTACCCCCCACCCCCCACCCCACATACACACTGGGCGAAACATGAAGGGAGTGGCAACAGCGCAGCAGTGGTAGCCAAACAACATAGTCTCTTAGGAATCCTGATTATAGACTTCTGACTGGGGGTGGGGTGGGGGGTAGGGGGTGGGGCTCTTTGGGGCATGGCTTGGCATCTCATCAGACCTGATTAAAAAAACATTCACAAGAGTCAGCAGACACACCTGGAACTATTTATTGGCTTCCCCCCTCCCCCCATGTCTACCTTATATAAGATAGGCATGATTGTTTTGTAAACCGGAGGAGAAAACAATATGACCAATGGTTCTGGGGGGAGAGTGGATAGGAGGAGGAAGGGGAAAGGGAGGGGGAGAGCCAACAAACCCAGGGAGAAGGAAACAAAGAGACATCTAAAATCAATGGCAAGAAGGTCATAGAACGCCTCCTGGGGTTTAGTTAAGTTCAATGTAGCCAACAGGAATTACTGAGAGTCAAATGAATGTTGAACATGATAGTGGGACAGGAGGAAAGTAAAAGGAAAGAGAGGAAAGAACTAGGAGACGAAAGACATATATAGATGTATAAATGCAGGCATGTATAAATGTAAATATATGAATATATAACAACAGAAATATAGGTCTATATGCATATATTTATATGTTGGGTATCAAGGTAGCAGTTAGACAGCAGGCCTCTACTCAAGTCCTCGCTCAACACGGGAACACTTTGTTCTAATAAACTGGCGTTCTGTGATGCACACCCTCCTGACATGATCACTGAAGACAAAATAAGCTAATGCAGTGAAGAAAGCTGATGATGCCTGACTATTAGAAGCTATGGCATCTGGGGTCTTAAAGGCTCATTGTTAAACAGGCAGATATCTAGCAGGGAAGCAACCAACCCCTGTGAAAAAGCACACCAACCTGTGTGATCCCAAGATGTCAATAGGATCAGGTATCAAAATATCCAAAACAAATAATCATATTGATGTGAATGAGGGAAGTCAGAGTGGAGACCCAAAGTCCATCTGTAGACATTTGGAGAGCTTCTCACAGAAGGATCATAAGGAAAGGATGAGTTAGCTAGGGTGCAGTATAACACCGATAAAACACACAACATTCCTCTACTTCTCTAATGCTTCTGACCCCTACCCTACCCCCATTCTCTTGACTCAGTTCTACCTTATAAATTTGGCTAGACTGGAGTCTGTGCACTGGTCCACATTATAGCTTTGGACCCACAGAATCCATAACAGATAACTCCCTCAGGAACAGTAATGGGAGTATGGATCCCATGAGGGTAGGGTGAAGGTGGGGGAGAGAAAGGGGAACTAATCACAATGATTGACCTATAACACCTCAGCCCTCCAAGAGGAGGCTGAACAACAGAAACATGGGTGAAGGGAGACCGTGGGCAGTGTAAGACATGAGAATAATTATCATTTGTAATTTATCAAGGAGTCAAGATGGTGGTGTGTGGGGTGGGGATCAAGAAGAGCTGATACTAAGGGCTCAAGCAGAAAGAAAATGTTTTGAAAGTGATGATGGCAGCATATGTACAAACGTGCTGGATACAATTGATGCGTTGATTGTTTTAAGAGCTGTAAGAGCCCCCAATAAAATGGTTTATAAAAAAGTAAAAATAACAGTCACAGGTTTATTAAGGAAGCTAAGAAAAGAGGGTTGACAGGAAGCAAGGGTGTTACTTTCAGGATTAAGGTACACCTCATCCAAGCCACACTCTGTTCAGTTGCCTCCAATGCATGTGAAAGTCGCACGTTGAACGATGAAGGCAAAAGAGCAATGGATGCATCTGAATTACGGTGCTGGTATCGCAAGCACCGCGGACTGCCCAGGAGATGACAAGTCGATCTTGGAGGAAGTGTGACCCGAGTGCTCCTGAGAGCAAAGATGGGGAGATTTTTTTCAGTCCACTGGGCTTGCTGTCAGGAGAGACTGTCATTCTTGGTAAAGCGGAGGGCAGTGCATAAAGGAAGGCCCTTAAAGAGATGAATCAGCACAATGGCCCCAACAATGGTTTTACGCTAAAGAACAGTTGTGAGGATGATGCAGGACTTGGCAGTGATTCCTTCTTTTGAACATAGGGTCACAATACATAAGAACCAACTTGATAGTGTCTAACAACACATCGAAGAGGGTGGAGTTCTTTTGGGGAAAGTTTAAATAGACAGAAAACCCACCATCAGGAGTGTATCCTTCTACATGTAGGATATCTCAAGAAGCAGCCATGCACATTTTGATATTTTTGTTTAATAAACACTTCTATGCTCTTGTGGCAATACTTCTTGACTCACTTCATATAAAATTGGAAAAATCTGCTACAGAAGACATTTTTGAAGTGTCCAACCAGTGGGGAGATAGTCATACAGGCCAGCGGACAGACCTGCAATTATGCATGCTTTTTTGTTCTTTGTTTTACTAAATATTATTTTTCCTCTTATCTTTTGTGTTAGTCCGGGTAGACTAGAGGAACAAATTTATAGACATGCATACGGATACAAGGGAAAGGTTTATAAACAAAAAGAATGGAACACTGAGAAAGCATCCCAACCCAGTCCAGTTCAACGTCTTCACTCTGATATTAGCCCATATGCCCAATACCAGTCTGTAATGTCTCCTTCTGACTCACGAAGTCACAGGTCAGGGGTTGCAGAATCCCGGCCCTGGCAGGAGGTCTCCCCATGGCTCTTTGCTTCCAGGGCTCAGGGTCCATCAACAGCATCCAGTGGTGGCAGAAGCAACTCATGGATGGCAGGGGTCTCCACGTGGCCTCTCCAGCTTCAAAGGTCTGGCTCCATCAGGGCAAAGCCATGTGACTTCTCTGGCTCCTTCAGCTTCTCAGACGCTGCCATCTTGTCTGGTCCGTGATACATCGCCTCTGAGATTAATTCCCAACAACTGGGGAGATAGATTCTCATTTTCATGCGGGAAATATCGAGAGACTTCCCAGACATATCAGGAGAAAGCCATGCCCACACAGAGGCCTCATTGGCTGCTCGATGGCTATCTCCAGATTAACAGGCTAGACACCACCCCTACATCACAATCATGAAATTAACATAAGCACATGACTGCCACATCTTTCAATCTTTTGTGTTCTCCATTATTGTTGGTTGGCCTGCATACATAAGATAGGCATGGGAAGCAAGTTCGAGGAGAAAATGGCTGGATGACTCTTCTCGAGGTAATAGGGGGGAGGAAACAGCTGAGGA
The DNA here is from genome assembly GCA_004026705.1 of Nesogale talazaci. Lineage (NCBI taxonomy): Eukaryota > Metazoa > Chordata > Mammalia > Afrosoricida > Tenrecidae > Nesogale > Nesogale talazaci. The sequence continues at coordinate 78,270 of PVJH01000501.1, read as the reverse complement.
AGAGAGCAGTGAACAAACAATGCCATAGTCAGGGGAAAAACTAGGGAATTAAAGTCAACAATGAGGAGGACATAGACATCCCAGGGGTGTTGGAGCAGCAGCAATCTAGTTGAGAGGAATTGCTAAGAGGCAGAAGAAGGCAGGCATGATGGTGGAGCAGGAGGCAGGTAAAAGGAAACAGAGGAAAGATTTAGGAAGCAAAGCTATGGGCAGAGGTTTAAGCATAAGTGTGTACATATGTAAATGCATGCATCTAATTCATAAAATGAGGTATTAGCATATGTACATATATTTATATGGCAATACATTGACAGTGGATGGACTTTGGGCCTCTGTTCATGCCTGGCCTCAGCATAAGAACATCTTATTCTAACAACCTGCCATTTTATGATGATCACTCTTCCTATACAATTGCTGAAGACAAAAACGGGTGCACAGCAAGTGCGGTGAAGGAAGCTGATGGTGCCTGACTATTGAAAGATATAGTGTTTGGGGTCTTAAAAGCTTGAAGTTAGACAAGCAACCATGTAGCAGAGAAGCAACAAGGCCACATGCAAGAAGTACACCAGCCTGTGTGATCATGAGGCGTCAACAGGATTAGGTAGCAGGCATCAGATGACCCACAGCAAACAAAAAAACATATTGGTTGGAGCAGAGACCCAAAACTCATATGTAGACAATGGGACTTCCCTCACAGAAGGGTCACAAGGAAGAGATGAGTCAACCAGGTGCAGTAGAGCAAGGATGAAGCACATAATATTTTCCTGATTTTGTGAGACTTCTTGCCCCTTACTGTCATGATTCCTCAGGAACATAAATAAAAGTAGTGGTACCAGGAGGGGAAAGGTAAGGTGGGGAGGGAAGGGGAAGAAGAGAGAAAGGTTACACTGATCAATGCATAATCACAACCTGCTCCCCAACTTCCGGGGGATGAACAACCAAAATCATGGGGGAAGGGAAACAGTGGTCACTGTAAGACAGTGGTCCTCAACATATAGGTCCTGACCCCTTTGGGAATTGAATGACTTTTTCACAGGGGTCGCCCAATTCATAACAGTATCAAAATTAAAGTTATGAAGTAACAGTGAACACAATTTTATGGTGGGGGGGGTCATCATTACATGAGGAATTATATTAAAGAGTTGCAGCATTATGAAGGTTGAGAACCACTGCATAAGGTATTAAAATAATAATTATTTATGATCTTTCAGGGGGTCATAAAGGTGGGAGGAAGGGAAGAGGGAGAGCAATACCAAAAGAAAGTAAATGTTTACAAAATAATGACTGCCACACATGTACAGATGTGTTTGATACAACTGATATATGGATTGTTATAAGAGTTTTAAGAACTTCCAATAAAATGATCTCAAAAATATAAACAAAAGATAAACTGTCAAGAAGCAAAATGAGAAAAAAAAGTTTGAGGACTAGGGTGACCTGATTCCAGTCATGGTCTATTTTCAATCATACCTTAGGCATGAGGAATCTAGATAATGAATAATGAAGCTCACAGAATAATTGATGTCTTTGAATTATGGCATGGGCATATTAAAAGTACTGTGGACTGCCAGAAGAATGACTATATATGAATGACTAGAATGACTAGAAATACAGTCAGAGTACTTCTTAATATTTACTGTGACTTGCTTATCTTGGACTTATTAGCAGAAGGGGCTAGAAGTATATCATGCTTGGTAAGCTGAAGGATCAGCAAGAAACAAGAAGCCCCTCAGTGAGCTGCATTGACACAGTGACAGCCACCATGGGGTTCATGATAAGCAAAATGGGGAGGATGTGACCCAACTGATTAGTGTTTCTTTCTTTGGCCCAAAGAATTGCTGAGAGTTGAACCAGATCTTCAGGTCCCTAACACCACATGGTTGATCCCTTCTGGTGGTTTCTCACTTTACAGACCAACCTCACAGCAAGGAATTCCTTTTGGAAGGTTTTGTTTTGTTTTTAAAAAACAGGACACACCTAATCTGTATTCCACTGACTTAAAATGATTTAAAATTAAGAAAGCATTCAAAGTTTTAGAAACATATTACGGGATGCCTGGTAATTACAGCCATGATTGTTTTCTCAGTTTCAGAACAAAAGTATTCTATAAAATAATTTGCTATAGCTTAGACAAAAATTAAGAATGGAATATTTTGGTCAGCACCATCTCCTCAGGCACTTTAATGTGTCTAGATGATCATGAAGCTACATAATATTTGTGAAATAAAGAAAGAATAAAATATTTGCTTCTCAGAGGGAGGATTGTTGTTACCTTGTCCAATAGAAAATTTATCACAGTTTGCACTTAATCAATATTTTGATTGTGTTAATAAAGGAATAAAATTGAATAGATGGTAAGAAATATCATTGTGTATAAATTTTAATATCAATAGGTAGTTCTGCAAATTTCTAGCCATTATAAACCTGGGAAGGAATATCTACAATGGGAAGCAAGATGAATGAATGTCCATCAGGGTTTTTGATGTTATCTGCTTGAATCTAGAGAAGGAATTTTTGAATTTAAAAAAATGTACTGCTAAATCTAGAATGTCAAAGAACTGTTCTGCAAGGGTTACATTTGTCCTTCTTTCTTTAATGTTCATGCCACAGAGAAGGAATGGAAAGACAAAATGCCAACATCAGACCAAGAATTTAAAGAGAAAGGAAAATTCGTCAGTAACCATGGACCACAAACCACCACTCAGACAATAGAGACTTGGGAGAGTAGAGACTTAGGAGAGAAGGAGTTATTCCAGACAAAAGAAGTCCTGAAGCCAAGAGTAGAAGTCCAGGGAATGAAAGGGAGTTAGTTCCCTGTCCTCCCTGTCCCCAGAGCCCCATAAACTCCTGGTTTATTACAGGCAGGATTACTGAGTTTTCTACATGCATCTCCAAGACAATTGTGACACACGGGGATGGTCTTAGTGCATCAGGTCACCATGGTGATGCAAGTAAAATCCCCTCTTGAGCTTTCAGACAGTGGGGCTGGCCAAGCCAACAGCCATTCTAGAGAAGTGCATTTTCCCTGGTTTCATTTCCATGCAGGAAAATGACAGGTTATATTAGCACCTCATTATGAAGACTGAAGAATAAAATAGATTGTGACAGAATAGAGTGCCTAACATTAGAAATGCTCAATTTTGTAATTGGGTCATTTAAATCTTATTCACCGATGTTCCACCCCCGCAATTGGTGGAGCTATGTCTGAGCAGCTAGGCTTAAAAAAAAGAAGCAAAACAAATAAAACAACTGTCAAGCAAACAACCTCCCTACATCCCTTTCCCCTAGCCTTCCCACCCTCCATCTCAATCCAGGCCATGGTCTGTGTGGAGATTTTGTGTGATCTTGCCAAGCAGGCATGGTTCCCCTTTCCTTTGGAACTCCTAAGCAAACAGTAAGACCTAGTTCATCAACCGTTCGTGCGTGGAGACGTTGCCTTTCCTCTACTCAGCAAAAGACAATTTCCTCTGTGTTGCAACTTTATATTTGGCGAGAGGCTAAGAGGGTTGGCAGGACTAGAGCTGGCTACTAAAAGCAGGCACAGTAAAACCCCACAATGATTTGCCTCTTTTTCAGCTTGGCACATCATGTTAGGAACTGGAATAGAGGAACATTTGTAATAAATTACAGTTGGAAGGAGGGTGATGGGGCTTCTGTAGAAGTCCTGTTCCCCTCCCCTCCCACCCTTCGGTGGCACAGTTATGAGCCTCACTTTTGTTTTTAATATTTTAAATTCAGCTTGTACTGAACTTGCCATAGAAATAGCTCTGCACTGACACTCCCACTCTCAAGCTGCTGGTGCTGCAATCACAGGTTTTGACATCGCTTCTTGAGCCAACCCAGAAACTAGAAAGTTGAAGTAGAATTAAAGAGGTAGCTACATCGACTAAACTCGCTTCCTGGTTGGAAAACCTGGATCATCTTTTATTTCCATCTCTGACACGTTTATAAATCATTCACATCAACACTGCACTCAGTACACAGTGGTTGCCTGCATGCATAAGACTTTTTCTAAAATAGGGAACTGTTCTATGACACAAGCATCTTTTTTTCCCCTAAGTGAAAGAGCCCAGTGGGGCTCATCCTAACTGGTACAAAGTATACTGTGGATTCTGTCCCCCTAAAACTCAGATGGAACCCCTGGGTCAGGGCCTGCCATCAGGGTGGCCTTCAAGGTGGGAGGTAGGAACCAGGGAGGCCTAACAGGAGCCAACAGGAGGTCTTGGCAGGCGAGTGGGACAGAACATCAAAGGTGGACGTCTGGAGAAGCAGCCCAAGGTGTGAAAGAGACCTGGCACAGTAGGAAGGACCTCACTGTGCAGCCTTTAAACTCTTGGAAGATGACCAGCCTATAGGTGGAATGGAAGAAGGAGAATGCAGAAACAGAATTCAGTCCCAACGAAGAATAAAAGTAGCATGTACTGAGTAACCATGGTGAGCCAGGCACTGTGCTAGCATCTCTCAGCACACAAATCACAGCTTTCTTCACGATGCATTTCACCTGCTTACTTACTCACTTGCAGCGCTCACTAGATTATGATTTCCTAGAGGAAAGGGCTTGTGGCTGATCACCATGTACAGGGAACCTGTACACAAAGGGAACTGAGCACATAGGGGCATGTTGGTAAGTGCTTGTGGACTGACCTTGTCACTTTCAGCAGCCTTGTGGAGGGGGCTATTGTGTACCTCCTTGTTCCTGTTCATAAATCCAAGTCTTGCATATCATGAGATTTGCAAAGGTCATACACATACCAGTATTGGCTTAGTCCAGTTTTGAATGCTCTTTCTATTAAGTCCCCCCGTGCAGGGCACTACATTAGAAATTAGAAATGAAGGGGCAAGAAGGGCCCCAGATTCTAGCACTTTATTTCCAAAGTAATTCACGCTGCCAAATCCGCCTCCACTGATGAAGGAAAACATAGTTCTCCCACTGGGAAAAGCAGCAATGTTTGAAAAATTATAAATTGACTATAGTAATATGAATGGAGTTAATCTTAGCAGTATTATTTAACTCTATACCTCCCACCCATCTCTTATCTGGTCAGCTTGTCCAACTGTGCTGATGTGTGCACAGCTGTGATGCTGGAAACGATGCCTCTGGTGAACAGACTTTAGAAGAGCTTCCAGACTAAGACAGACTAGGAAGAAGGAATAGGCAGCCCACTTCTGAGGAATTAGCCACACAAAATCTTATGAATACCTATGGAGCCTGGTCAAATATACTGCTGGGAGAGGAGCACTTTGAGTTGACTCAGATTGGCTAATTGCTGCCTCCTTAAGTAGCTTGTAGGTGTCCTGAGCTGATTCTAACTCACAGAGCCTCTATGTACAATTGAACAGATCACTGCTCTGTTTTTCATGTTCCTCAAAAAATATGTTTGTGCAGGGATAAACGCATAAGGCCCATTTTGCATGGGAGGAGTTGGAGAAAGATATGCTAAGTGAAGCAAGCCAAGCACAAATGGACAAGTAGAACGTGAGTCCATTGAGGCAAGCTTAGAAAGAACAAAGGACTTAGGGGGAAAGCCATTAAATGAATAAATTCACTCTGGAAGAGATCAGACATGACCCAGGGGGACCTATTGCAGGCAACTAAGAAGAATGTGGAAAGGGGTAAAAAGAGGACATGGAGAGTAGGGTAACGGCACCAATCCACCGATGGGTCAGGTACTAGTTATGACTCCACAAGAAATGGAGAGAGGGACCAGACCTTAATCCAGCATGCCAAGCCTTAAGGGAAACATATTAGCATGAAACAGTGAGCTAACTGAGAGGACTGTAGCTAACCAGGAGACATGACACCCTCTCATTAACCCATAGCTCTGCAGGAGGCAATACTGGAAACACAGTAAGGAATTGTGTATGTCCAACCCCATCACCACCGGGGCAAAACAGGAAGGGAGCTCAACAGAACAGCAAGGAGAGCAAAGCAAGGAAGTCTCTGAGGAATCCCGAAAATAGACTTCAGACTTAGAGGGCAGGGCTTGGCACCTCATCAGACTCAATTGGAAAACATACATATGAGCCAGTAAACAGACCTGGAACTATTTATAGGCCCTTATTCTGTTTCTTTTTTATGTCTAGCTATATAAGATAGGCAAGATAAACAAGGAGGAAGTAATGGGACCTGGGGAACAGGGGAAAGGAGGAGCTGGGAGAAAGGGAGGAGGGGAACAATAAACCTAGGGACAAGGGAACAATAGATATATAATTAATGATGAGGAGGGTGTGGAATATCTGGTAAGGTTTGATCAAGTTCAATGTAGCTGAGAGGAATTATTGAGAGATGATTGAAGGTTGAACATAATAGTGGGAGAGGAGGAAAGCAAAATGAAATAGAAGAAAGAACTAGGAGGCAAAATTATAGAGGTGTAAATATAGGATGTATATATGTAAATATAGCAATATAGGGAAAAGGATATGGGTCTAAGTACATATATTTCTATGTTAAGTATCAAGTTAACAGACAGACATTCGTCCTCTACCCAAGTACTCACTCAACATAGGAACACTTTGTTGCATTAACCTGGGATTCTCTGATGCTCAACTTCCTGACACAATCACCGAAGACAAAATGGATGCATAAGCAAATGTAGTGAAGAAAGCAGACTGTGCCTGGCTATTAGAAAAAATAGTGTATGGGGTCTTAAAATCTTGAAGTTGAACAAGTGGCCATATAGCAGGGAGGCAAAAAAGTCCACATGGAAGAAGCGCACCAGTCTGTGTGATCATGAGATGTCGACAGAACCGTGTATCAGACATCAGAAGACCCAAAACCAATAGTCACATCAATGCAAATGAGGGGGTTTGGAGTGGTGACCCAAAGCTAAGGTGACCACATGTCCTGCTTTTTAACAATGTCCCGCAGAGTTTTAAAATTAAAATAAATATATTACAATACTATTTTTGCATTCTATGAAAATTTTTGTTGCTCCATATAGACCAAATTTTTAATCAAGAAACCCCCCACCCCCTGGTCAATGGTGTCCCACGTAAAATCTGGTCACTTTATGCCAAAGCCCATCTTTAGACAATTGGACATTCCCTCATAGAAGGGTAACAAGGAAGGGAGGAGCCAGCCAGGGTAAAGTATAGCATCAATGAAACACACAACATTCCTCTATTCCTCTAGTTATTTAACGCGCCCCCTCCCCCCGCCATATCAAGATCCCAGTTCTACCTTATAAGTCTAATAAGAGCAGAGCATGTACACAGGTATAGATAAGAGTTCTGGACACATGGAATCCATGAAAGATAACTCCCTCAGGAACTATAATGGTAGTAGTGATACCATGAGGTGAGGTGAAAGTTGGGGGGAGTAGGGGAGAAAAGGGAAACCAATCACAATGACTGATGCATAACTTCCCTCCCTGCCTTCCCTAAGGGGGCTGAACAACAGAAATGTGGGTGAAGGGAGACAGTGAATAGTGTAAGATATGAAAATAATAATAATTTCTAATTTATGCAGGGTTCATGAGGGTAGGAAGATGAGAGAGATCAGCTCCTGCTGTTACCAAGTGCTTAAGTAGAAAGAAAATGTTTTGAAAATCACGATGGCAACATATGTGCAAATGTGCTAGATGAATTGATATATGGATTGTTATAAAAGCTGTGAGAGCCCCAATGAAATTATTTATATATATAAAATATATGTTTGTGGAAATCCATGTCACAGAGAGTCTTCTTTCTGATGACATTTTTTAAGTAAGCAAGATACCCTTTTCCAGAAACCTTACCAGACAACCTGTCCAACATACTTGAGATAAGTCTCACTAGCTTCAATTCTAAGGAGCAAACAAGCTGTATTTCTTCCAAGACAGGTTTTTTGTGTGTGTGTGTTTCTGACTATCCATGGTATTTTAAAAATTCTTCACCAACATTATCATTCAAATGTATCAATTCTTCTCTAGTCGTCTATATTTGTTGTCTAGCTCATGGGTGCATATGAAGCATTTGAAAACACCATGGCTTGGGTTAGCTGCACCTTACTTCTCAAAGTGAAATCCTTGTTCTTGGATAGTTAAATAGGTCTTGTCACCAGACTTGTCCGGTGCAGTGTGTTATTTGATTGTGTATGAATTAAAGCAAAATGCCATTAATTAATGGCAATTTCAATTTTTTTTTCATTTACCTCAGTGTTATCTGGTGGCCCAGTTGTGAGGATTTTGGTTTCCTTTACATTGAGTTGCAATTCAACTGGAAGCTACAGTCTTTAATCATCAAAATCAACGTTGGCAGTCTTTCTCACTTTTAGCAAGCAAGGATGTATCATCTGCATACCCCAAGTTATTAGGAAGCCTTCCTCCAATCTTGATGTTGACTTCTTATGTCATGCAGCATCTTGCTTATTTGCTCAGCATACAGCTTGAATCGGTATGGTTAAAGTACACAACCCTGACACGTAATTTTCCTGATTTTAAAACCAAGTCTCTTCTGCTTTCCATATGCTGCCTGTTGGTTTCCATATATTTCATACATGAACACAATTAAGTGTTCTGAAATTCCCATTTTCTCAGTGTCATCCATAGTTTACTATGATTCACACTGTTGGATTTCTTTGCATAGTCAATATAACACAAGTAAATATCCTCCTGCTGTTCTCTTTTTTCAGTCAAGACCTATTCATCATCAGCAATGATATATCTCATTTCACATTTGTGATAGATAGTTTTTGTATCAATTTGGTAGGCCGCGATCCTCTGTTACTTCGGCAGCAAGAACTCACTCATAAGGTGACCTAACAATTTAAACAACTTCACGATGGTTTCTGTTCTGTGCAGCAAGTAGCTGTGGGAAGATGAGGTGTACTACAACTGTTCTCATGTCACAGTCTGAAGATATCTCTCCCAAGTCATATAAATAAATATATGTATACGAAGCTATCTCTCCCAAGTAATATATATGCATATATTTATATATGCGTGTTTATGTGTGTCTTTGGGGGATATGGTCTCACACTACAGACCCCAGAATCCTCCCCTCATTCTCTGCCATGGACCATGAGAGCTCCCAGAACCCTTCCATGCTTCCGCTGACCTTGGGTCCATGTAACTGGACACGCACTATTCTGTGAGCTTCCTGCCATCTGTGTCATAGCATGTGGCTGAGTGATGCTGAAGAGGAACATGTTGATTATTATCAGACTTGTGAACTTGAGTTGGACTGGACTGGAATGTTTTCTTGATATATATCATTACTTCTTGATATAAAGCTCTTTCTTACACACATGTCATTGGATTTATTTTTCTAGGAAAGTGATCAGCAAACTATGGCTCACAAGCCACATGTGGCTCTTTCTGTGTGAACCTGCAGCTCTGAAATAACCTTGAAAACATTTCAAGGTTATTATTTCAGCTCATGGAGATTTCATTTGTTTGGAAAAAATACATTTAAGACTCTTGAATGATTTTAAAGTTGTTAGGAGGGACAGGACTGACTCTTCAGTCTCAAGAGTTTACCAAGCCCTGCTCTAGAGCAATCCAGCCTAACACAGATTGTGTGGAGAACATCCTTCTTTTTTTAATTTCTGCTGGCCTTCTGCTGGCCTGGATCTTGCCTCTGACCTTTTGGGATGTGAACTGTCAGCCTATCAGGTTGCCAGCCAAGCGTGAGAGTTGTCAACTGTCCGCCATGGTGCTTGCTGACCTTGGATTCATTGGACTTTGCTTCCATTAGCCTGTGGTCTTCCATATTTCCTGCCTTGTCTTCCTGTTTCCCAGTTCATCTGCCCAGAAAGCTGTATGAATAAAGAAGGACCTACAGTTTAGCACTTCATATAGGGACATAAACTGAATGTGTTTACCCTATCTGCAGCTGTAGGAGCCAATCCCTTGGTAGACATTTCTTTCTTATATGTCAATAAGCACCACAGTGTTTGCATCTTTAGAGAACCCACCCATGCAAATGGGAATATGGTTTGAATTTCTGTCTGCCAATGTACTACTATAATCAGTTTTGAAATTTCAGCAAAATTTTACTAGCATGTGATATTAATGATCTTCTTCAGTTATTTCACAGTCTATTGGGTTGCCTTTGTCAAGCAAGAGTCAACCTTAATGATGCTGATTGACTAAAGCTTTCTAGAACTTCATTTGCTGATGGGGCAAGATTCAAAATGGGAAGAAACAATTGCAAACATCCATGGTAGTTGAAAAATATCTTGGACAAATACAGATGCAGGAAAATTTGAATTCATGAAAAACTGAAGTGAAACACACAATGATTGATATGGGCATTTGTGAACTGAAGTGGACTGATATTATTTTAAATCTGACCATCACATAGTTTACTATGCAGGGAATGAGAAATGCAGGAAGAATGGCGTCATGGTATATGTTAGTTTAGGTAGACAAGAGAAATAAATTTATAAACATGCATAAAAAGAAATTTATATAAAGAGTAATTGGACATTAAGAAAACATCCAACCCCAGTCAAGATCAAGTCATAAGTCTAATATTAGCACATATGTCTGATCCCCAAATATAATGTCCTCTTCAGACTCATGAAACACATGCAATGATGCTGAATGCAGGAAGATCACAGTCCAGTGGGTGGAAAGTCTTGTGGATCCAGTGGTAGTGTAGTCATCTCAGCGCTGGCAGGAATCTTCACATGGCTTCTCTAGCTCCGAGTCTTTGGCTGCCATCAGTCTGTCTCCATGTGTCTTGTCAGCTGCAATTTCAACTAGGGAGTGAGGCAGTGTCCTGTTTTTAATGAGCTATTTATCTCCTTTGTACCTCCAAATGGGTGATCAAACTGTAAACTGATTGACAAGCTGAACCTCACCTCCTCACTCTTAAGCCTCTCAAATTGACAAATGATTATGCACTTACCACACAGTATCATTAAAAGGAACATTTCAAGATCTGTCTGGAAGTACAGTGCTGTCTGAGTTAGGACACTTTCCATACATTTACAAGTAAGACCAATTAATACAGATATTATAAAATCTACACAGAAACCACTAAAGTCAATGATAAAGAAATGAGAAAATTCTGCAAAGGTCTTCATTCAAAAATTAATCATATATGCAATCAGAAAGGATGAATAATTATTGGTGATTTAAATGAGCATTTTCAAAACAAAGAGAAAGGTAATATGAAAATATGACTTTCAGGATATATATGAAGCTGAAAGATGCATAACAGAATTTTGCAAGATCAAATACTTCTTCATTGCTAATACCTCAATACAACAACATCAAAAGTGACTAACATCCACATCCACTAGATGGATGCAGTCAATAGCAGAGGGGGTGGACATATTTGAAATCTTCTGGCTTCTCCTTTGCCAGGAGGCAGAGGTCAGATATGCTTCCATGGCTCATCCTCCTTTACTAGACGAACCAATTGTTCCTCTTATGCCACTCTCCATCTGTGCTGGGTTTGATCATTTGTTATCATTGACACACAGAAGGGCTGAGCCCCGGTGGCGTAGTGGTTGTGCACGGGATTTCGGCCCACTGGGTTGGAGGTTCAGATCCAGCAGCAAGGCTGAATCTCCTACTTCCACCACCAGAGGGCAGTGATGCCCCCAAAAACAAACAAACAAACAAACAAAAAACAGACACACAGAAGTCACAGGTAATATTTTATGATTAAGGAGGTTTAGTAGAGAAGTGAGCAGGTTACCATAGTTATGATCATCAAATAATAAGGATACAATCATTGCTCCATAGGAACCCCTCACCTCAGACAGAAACTAAGTTCCCAGTCTGCCAGTCAAGTGGTCTCTTAGCTTCTCTCTGCCTCTTTCTGCTTCAGTCAGTCTGCCTTTTGCTCTGTCTCACAGTCCTCTAGACTTGGGTCAGAGAGGAAGAAGTTCTCCAATAGGCTCAGCCCTGATCCACTGAGTCTTTCTGCCATATTTCTGATGCCTCTGGTCATGGTGGCTTCTGTCACTTTAGACAGAGATCTTGGATTTGAGTTTCCAATGATCCTGAAATATCTCCATGTCCCAAATGGCTCTTATGGACCAAGGAATGGCTTTGATGGGGTTGTGTGATTTTGTATTTTTGCCAACCATATGCACAAGAAGCACAAAGGATGGTATCTTCAGTCCCATTACTTTTGTAAAGTAATCTAAAAGATGACCCCAAGAAAATAAAGAGAGTGATCTGTTTTATACCTGCATTAGTCTGGATCCACCAGACAAACAAATTCATAATCATGCATATGTATATAGGGAGAGGTTTATATACAAGAGCAATTGAACATTGAGAAAAAATCCCAATCAAGTCCAGTCCAAGGTCATGAGCCTGATATTAGCCCATATGTATGATTGCAATCTATAAAATCTCCTTCAGACCCTTGAAGCACCCAGGACAATTGCCAGGCAGTGGGTGCAGAGTTTTGTGTATCCAGTGGTGGTAGAAGTGTTTCAGCGCTGGTAAGGATTTCCCCAGGGATACTCCAGTTTCCAGGGCTCAAAGTCTGGTTGCATCCATGTAGCTTGTCTGGCTCAGGGCACCAAGTAGTTTTATGTGTCTTCTCCTCAGAGATGTCTCACAGGGAGTCAGCCTTGTGTCTTGTCAATAGAGTGTCTCCAAGGGACCGAGAAGTGAGTTTCTCACCTCCAAGTGGGAAATACCACCAAATGTCTCATAATTCTCAGAGGAGAAGGTCATGCCCACAAAGAGGTCACATTGGCTATCTCCAGATTGATAGGCAAGACTCCACCTCCAACCTTTAATCCTCAAATTGACACCAGATTAGGTGACTGTCACAACACCCTTTACTGAAGTAGGACATAACCCCATCTTAATTCTTTATCGGGTGACTCTGTCCAAAATAGAATTAAAGTCACAGGGATAGAGTCCAGACTTATAACACATCACATAAAGAATTATGGATTAAGGGATTTATTAATTGATCACATCTCTATTGAATACACATGAATCAGATTGGCTAATCTGTAGAAAGAGAAGATGGAGAAGCTTAATATTATCAGTCAAAGCAAGAGCAGACACTCAATTACTTATGTGAAAGTTCAGATTGAAGCTGCAGAAAATTAAAGCAAGTTCTTGGGAAGCAAAATGTAATCTTGTGTACATTCCACTTGAATTTAGAGATTATCTTAAGAAAAATATTGTCTGTGATTTGAAGACCAGATGAGTATGAGATGACATCACGAACTTCATAAATGAAAAAAGTCAAAATTTATTTAAAAGACTGGAAAGAAAAAAACAGAGTGGTGTCAGAAGAGTCTCTGAAACTTGCTCTTGAACAGAGTAGCTAAAGAAAGGAAATGGTGAAGCAAAAATACTGAACTGAAAATTTCAAAAGTCAGCTTGAAAAGAGAAAGTGAAGTATTATAATGTTGTGTGGAACGACTTAGAATAAAAAATCCAAAAGGGAAGATCATGTTCCGAATTTCTCATGCTGAAAGAAGTGGAGAAAAAGTTAAGTCTCATTTTGAAATATTGACGAATTCTATGGACAGATAGTGAATGATGCAGAAAGCATCAAAAGAAGATGGAAATAATACACAAAGTCAAAAATTATTTGGCCCAAATAATTAGTTGGTGTTCAGCCATCTCAGGAGGAGGTATCATATGATAAAGGATCAATATTGAAGGAGGTATTGGTGACAAGCAAGGCTCCAGGAATTGGAAGAATATTGATTAAAATGTTATAATAAATGATGCTAGAAGCTCTCCCCTGTCAATGCCAAGATATTTAATAGATGAAACCACTTTGCCAACCAACTAGAAGAGATCCATGTTTATGCTCATTACAAAGAAAAGTGACCTAACAGAATGGGGAAACAGAATCAAACAGTTTCAATAGTAGCACATGCAAGTGAAGTTTTGCTGGAGATAATTAAAAATGGTCCCAGAAATACACTAACAGGGACCTGCCAGAAATCCAGTTAGGATTCAGAAAAGGACAGCTAATGAGAAATATCAGTGCTGATGTTAGTTGTTTGGGTCTTGACTGAAACTAGAGAATACCAGAAAGAAGTTTACTTGTGTATCATTGACCATGTAGAGGCATTAGGAGAACATAACAAATTATGGATAATATTATGAAGAATAGGACTCTTGGAACATTTAATTGTCCTCTTGTAGAACCTCTGCATGCACCAAGAAGCAGTGGTTTACACAGAAAAGGGGCTACTCTGTGGTTTGAAATCAAGAATGTTAGTCACATATGTATCCAATCTGTCTCTGAGCAGAATATCGAAGAAGAAGCTGGAGTACATGAAGAACATGGAATTGATCTCGGAGGAAGTCCCATGAACAGCCTAAGGTATGCAAATGACACAACCTTGGTTGCCAAAAGCAAATAGAATTTAAACTACTTAAGAGTAAAGATTAAAACAAAACAAAACAAATAACAGTCATCAGTAGAAACAACTCAGTGTAAAGAAAACACTCTTATAACTGGAACCAATAAACAACATCATGATAAGTGGAGAAAGATTAAAGTTGTCACTTATTTTATTTTACTTGAATTTACATTCAACTTTTTTGGATGCAGTAGTCAAGAAAGCAAACGAGGCATTTCATTGGGTCAGTGCCCTGCACAAGACCTCTTTAAAACATTAAAGAGCCGGGATGTCTTTTGGAAGATGAATGTACACTTGTCCCAACTCATGTGAAAAATGGACAATAAACAAAAAAAGTTAGGAAAAGAATTGATGTGGATGAAGAATACTGAATATACCATGGTCTGCCAGAAGGACATAGTAACCCGTCCTGAATACTTCTAGACTGAAGGTTGAGGAGACTTCATCTCATGTGCTGTGCACAGGTTATCAGGAGAAACCAGACCTGGAGAAGGACATCAAGCTTGGTAAAGTCATCAAAAAGGAGGGAGGCCCTCAAGCAGATAGATAGATATTCATCCATTACTTTTAAAATTTCATTTTGATGTCTTGGATTTTAAATGTTGATGTCTTGGATATAAAAAACAAGTTCACATAGATACTAAGCAATTTCTCTAGGGATATATGGGTTGTTTGAAAAATTGCACAATTCTAAAAGGTTACCTCGATATTTGAAATGGAATTGAAGAGAGAAGAGAGCCAGATGATGACGTGAATGATAGGGAAACATTTCCTGTGTTCTATGTTTGTGAAGGCATCTCTTTTTTTAGACTTTTCAGTTCACAAGTGTCATGTTAAATTAGGTAACTCTATTGAACATGTTCTGACAATTTCACAATAGTCTTGGTTTTTTAAAAGTCAGATTTCTGAGTCATCTTGAATTATTCACACAACGAAAGTGTGAACCTCGTAACCGGAATAGCAGGGACAAACAGTGACATTATTTGTCTTTTCTATACAAGGTTGGAAAGACCCAGAAAAGCAGATTATTTGTTCCTGGCTTCAAAGCAAAGCTGAATGATAATAAATAAGGAAGACTCACATCTGGTGAACTTAACAAAACTGAGGCTTTGCTTTCAATAAACAGCACAAGTCTGGTAATGTGGACTTTATCTTAGGAAGGGAAAGACCACATTTTATTGAAATTTAAGTTCAATATGTATAATAAGCCCCATTTTAGTGTTTCCTTCAATATCCTCAAACTACCAAAGTCTGGCCTTAGATCCTTAATGCTAGTCAACTCACTACTCATTTCTTAGGGGAAATTCTTTATGAAGAGTATTTTGATCCACTTGGGGGTAATAAACTTCTCTCTCAGTTACTCCCATTTAGTCATTCTTCATAGCCCCTCTCAAAGGGGCCTGAGAGGCACAAATGATTTGCCCTCATCTGTTGACCAAAAGGGACTCAAACTTGCCCAACAGCACCATGGAGTGAGGTACTGGTACACTCTGAAGATGACAGTCAAGAAAACTATGGAGAAGATCTCCTCCGTAATACATGATGTTGGTAGAAGTTGGAATCACATCGAGGACAGCATTCTTTTTTCTTATACCCACATCATATTCTAGCGAAGCACATACAGTGAATACTGTCACATTTCATTTTCTTTGTTGTATAAGCCACCTGAAGGCAAGGATTGTGTCTTTTTGCCTTTATATCTCCACAAAACTCAGCTTTGTGCCAAGGCCACATGTCATACATCCAAAATATTTGGGCAATTAAATGAAATGCCATTGCATTAGACTTGGAAGGGTCAGATCTGGGCCAAAGCCTGAAAAACATTACATGTTGATATAACACAAGTCAGAGTAATGCGCAAGACTTGAAACAACAGAATTAAGATGAAGGAACATGCACTTTTAAGACTTAGAAATATTTATCTTTGTGTTCATTATTGTATTTTATATGATATGATTAATATATATGATCAAAACTTGGTTGACATAATTTAATGTTTGTGTTGCTAAGAAAATATTTCCTTATGAAAATAGCAAAAAGATATGAAATATGATTTCCTCCACTTCTATGCTTATACCTTCCTGCACAATACAGAGGCCACATTCATGACCTATGTTGGGTAGTTTGGGGAATTTTTTTGTCATTGTAAGATGTATTTTTACTCAAATTCCACATACAGGACTTTTAAATTTTTACCATTCCTATTCAGTGGGGGAATTGGGAAACATATTTATGAACAGACATGGCTGAAACCATGCCTTTCTAGGGCGAGGAAAAGACAAAAGGGCAAGAACAAATCCCAAGATACACGGCCAGCCTGCTACCAGAAAGTATGGTCAACTGTGATGCAAGTGTCTACACGGTAGCTGATTTGAATCACTTTGTGTAGTTGAGTGTGTATACTTTGCTTATATTAATAAAGATGATGTTTGAAATTAATGGACACTTTAAGCATGATAAAGGAATCTTGGTGGCATTTTATCATTCAGGCTGCTAAGCACATAGTCAGCAGATTGAATCCACCAGTGGTTTTTCAGACAAAAGAAGAGACTTTCTCCGCCCATTAAGATTTTCAGTCCTGGAAACCGAAAGGATGAGTTCTACTCTGTCCTCCAGAATCATAAGGAGTCAGTCCATTTGACCGCTGTGGGTAAAAACCAAACAGACAAAAACCCGAAGCTCCCTCCCATTGAGCAAATCCCAACTTAGAGCAACCTTCGAGGACAGGCTAGAAAGCCCCCTTTGGATTTGTGAGAATTTAAGGGCTTATAAAAGTAGGTACCTCCCCAAAAAACAGATTTTTAAATACAAAAGCAATTAATTTTTTTTAAATACAAAACAGCCTCATCACCTTCAAAGTACTGTCCATTACATTTGAAATCAAATCCGTGATTCCATTCTTGGAAACCTTTTTCAAATTGATCTGTTTGGAGGGCTCACATCACCTCCCTCAGCTTTTTCTTCACCTCTTCTGCTGTGTCAAATGACTATCCTTTTATGTCCCTCCTCTTTCACGGAACAGAAAGAAATCACATGGAACGAGGTCGGATGAGTAAGGTGTGTGGGGCAAGACAAGCATGCTGTTTTATGTCAAAAACTGGCCCACTGAGATGCTGCATGAGCAGGTGCATAGCTGTGGTGACAAAACCAGGCCCCTTTTGGCCACAAATCAGGCCGTTTTTGTTGCAAAATCTTAAGCAATCTTTTCAGAATCCCTAAATAGAAAGCTTGATTAATCATCTGGCCTGGTGGAACAAACTCCAAATGCACTACCCCCCTTATAAAACAAAACAAAACAAAACAAATGAGCATTGTCTTGATCTCTGACTTCACCTGATGCCTTTTTTTTGGGGTGGGGGGGCGCGGTTTGAGGTGAAAATGCTGTCTTCCACTAGCTTGATTGTTGTTTGGTTGCAGGTTTATAAGAATAGCACCATGTCACTTCACCAGTAATGATGTTGGAAAAAAGTCTGGGTCACTTCAAAGTTGTTCTTTCAAAGCACAGGATGATTCCAGTCAAAGCTGTTTTTCCTGGTCAGTCAGAACCTGAGGCACAAATTTCACAGCAACCCTTCTCATTCCCAAATCTTCTGTTAAAATTCACTGATAGACCAGATTCCTTCCCAGCTCTTCAATGGTCTGATGTTGTTCTTCAAGCACAAGTGCACAAATTTTGTTGACATTTTTGTCTGTTCAGGAAGATGATGAGGTTTGGCATCAGTGGACATTTCACCTTTTTTGAAGGGAAAATCACTTGTAAACTTGAGTCTTTTCCAGAAAGCTGTTCTTGAAAGCTGTTTTCAATAACATGGCAGTTTCTGCAGCACTTTTCCTGAACAGAAAAAAAAAATTCCCAGCCTCGTGATGTTCTCTTAAATTGGCCTTCACTAAAAACAAGGTTCAAGTGAAACTGCTTTTATGAAAAAATTTATTGTGATCAGAGAGAGAATTTTCCCAGGTGACACCACTGGGTGCACTAACTCAGAGTGAGTTGTTTGATGCTCACCAAATGGGAAAAATGTGTACTATGAAAGCTCTGCCCAGCAGACATTTTTTTTTCCTTTGGGGGGAAGGTTGTCCTCTCTTAGAAATAAATAGCCTTATCTTCCTCCCTCAGAGAGACTGGTGTATTTGAACCACTGATTTTATAGTTAGCAGTTCAATGTGTAACGCATTAAGCCTTTAGAGCTCCTGATGTGGGCAGTGAGTAGTGGGTAGGAAAAACAGTATATGTGATAAAGAAACAAATGAAGGAGTTTTGAATATGAGAAGTTTTTATTGAGTACTGGCTATGTGCTAGATAAATAATAATAATTGCAAAGATAATGTTTCCACATATTAATAGATTATGTCATCTACCCACTGACAAAGTGTCTTAAGTATTAAGTACCTTGCAGTATACTGTCTCCATTTTACCGATGAGTAAAGAAGTTTTACACAAGGACACCCAAACAGTTTGTGCCAGACCAGCATGCAACAAAATGTAGCCCAGCAGTGTTTCATTCTATTGCACAAAGGATACTTCGAGTCAGAAAATCCTTTAAGAATCCCAGCAACAACAGCAGCAACAACAAAAACCAGGTGTAATTTTGTGCTAGTGACAGATCCGCTGTCATTGTTAGGTGTGGTTGAGCTGGTTCTAACTCATAGAGACCCTATGCACAATAGAAAAAGCATCAGCCATCCTGGGCCATCCTCACAATTGGTCTGGAATTTGAGTGCATCGTTGCCGTCACTGGGTCAATGAATCCTGATGTCCTCCAGGGACTGGTCTTTCCTGATAACATCTCCAAAGCATGTGAAAGGAAGTCTTCTTATCCTTGGTTCTAAGGAGGATGATGGCTGTACTTCTAGACAGAGTCACTTGTTGTTTGGCCGTCCATGGTACTTTCAGGACTCTTCACCAGCACTGTCGTTCAAATGCATTGGTTCTTCTTCGGTCCTTCTTATTCAATGCCCAGCTTTCCATGCATGTATGGCAATGAAAACCACCATGACTTGGGTCTGAAGCACCTCAGTACTTAAAGAACCATCCTCACTTTTAAGCACTTCAAAGAGCTCTTACGCAGAAGATTTAGCTATTGCAATGCATCTTTTGACCTCTTGACTTCTGCTTCCAAGAACTGATTATAGATCCAAGCAAGACAAAATCCTCGACAGCTTGAATCTTTCTTCCATTTATTATGAGGTTACTTCTGGGTCCAGCCAGTTGTGAGGATTTTGATCTTTACATTGAGCTGTAGTCCATATTGAAGGCTGTGATCTCTGGTTTTCATCACAAAGTGCTTCCAGCTATCTTAATCTAACAAAAATAGGGTTTTCCTTTAATAAAATTTATATTTTAGAAACCTTTGTATTTATGTAAATATAATAATACAAAAAGTCCTATAGAAACTTCACCTAGTAGTGCCCCCTAAAATTATCTTACATTTGTATGGTACTTTTCATCATCAATAAGCCTATATTGATACATCATTATTAACTAGTTTACTCATATTTCTTAAATGTTTACCTAATGTCCTATTTCTGGTCCAGGATTTCACTCAAACTACCACATTTTAGTCATGATACTTTCTCAAATAACTTTTGCTTCATTCCTGGTACCCTTTATGTTTTTGAGGAATACTGGTTAGTTATCTAATAAAACAGCCCTTAATTGCAATTTTTCCTCATTAGTAGGTTGTAGTGATATGTTTGGGGAAGAAAGAACACAGATGTAAAGTACCCTTTCATCACATCCTACTTAAAGCTGCGAAATTACCACCCTGGATGTTAGTCATGATCATTTATCTGCTTTGTCAGATTTGTCTAGTATAGCATTACTTTGGGGGGAAAAGCGCATTTCATTTTTAACAAACCCAGAGAAATATTACAAAAATGAACTAACTGTGGTTAGTTCCACAAGACATCTGAGCCGTATGCACACAGGGAAATAACACTAAGTGTATTGTACAAAGATTCTAGAAAGTGCACAGAGTAAACAAACAATGGAGTCTCATAACCAGATAGTGATTACTTTGCCAAAGAGAAGAAAAATGTGGGGTAGATTAATCACCAGGGGGCTGGCTGAAGAAAATCCAGACAAACAAACTGGAGAAGAAGTAGGAAAACTTCAGTTCTGGTAAAGAAGAACGGGAATATTATAAAAAGATTATATGACAGATTAATAAACCATGGAGTGTCTTTTAACAGTTTTATTAGCACTTTATCCACATGCCACACAATTCAGTAGTTCAATCATATCACAAAAAGTCGTACAATCATCAGCACAAGCAATTTTTAGACCATTTTTATTTCTCTTTTACTCATTGTTATTCGTGTAACGGCTTTTTTTTTAGTTGTGGCAAAAACATACACAAGAAAGCATTCTCTAATTCAACAACTTCTACATGTATAAGTCAGTGCCACAGGTAATGCTCTTTGTGTTGTAGAACCATTACTGATATCCCTCTCTAAATTACTCCACCACCACCAACATAACCTCAGTGCCCCTAAGCAAAGAACCTACAGTAACCGTAGGTGATATTTAGGGTTTTTTTTTTTCCGGCATCACTGCCCTCAGGTGGTGGGAGTAGGAGGCCCAGCCTTTGCTCCTGTGAGCTGGAATTGAACCTCCATCCCAGTGGGCCGCAGTCCTGCGCACAACCACTACGCTACCGGGGCTCAGCCCCGTAGGTGATTTTTTAAAATTAGCCTTCTTGATATAATATTCACATATCATACACTGCCATAATTAAATTGCTTTAAAAGTTGTAGATACCTCATCCCCATCTGCTGTATTGCTCTGTCCTTCCTACAAACCAAGGAGTTTTCAGTTTATCAATTAAACAAACGATGCAAACTTCACTTAAATGTGTCAAGTAACATTTAAAAATGAGTTTTTAGTTTATCAATTAAACAAACAATGCAAACTTCACTTAAATGTGTCAAGTAACATTTAAAAATGAGTAAACAAAAAGCTTATCTCTGTGGCATGACATTTCCTCATTGATAAAATTGAGACAAATTCAATATTTAATGATTCAAAAGTTAGATGTGGGTTGTCTGTGCTAATCAATTACCTCATTTCCACAGTTACACTTATTTTTGTTGTTTCTTTGCCTTTTAACACTTTCACCAGACACTGGATATATGGAGGGATAGGAAGTTATACCAAAAGTGCTGTTTATTACTGGCTGCTCCACACTTGTGCTGATCATTGATGGTATAGGAATAAAATGGGGGCAGTCCAGTGACTTTTATTAGTTTCTTTTTTATCTATTTTTTGTTGTTGCAGAATATCAGAATTGACCAAAATCTCCCCAAATCTGCCTATCAACTCTAGCAATTGAATCAGGGTTTGAGGGACCACAGTTTTAAGCAATGGAAGCCTCTGATTTAGTTTAGAAAACAAAATCTATATGGCAGTGTTTTTAACAGTAAATTCTAAAATTGAACATCTGAGAATGATTACAAAAGGGACCTTGTGCTATATACCTTTCTCATTAGAGTCATATTCTATTTCAACATGATTCAAGCAAACATTATGTGTCAAGACAAAAAAAGAAGCTAGTATTATTGAAGAGTGAGTATATACTCACGAACTAAAAAATTCAATGTCTTTTCTGTTCTATGTCACCTAAACATCCAGAAGGCAATGTCAATGTCTAACTACAAGTAGAAGATACAATTATTGTTGAGTCTATTCCAAGTCATAACAACCCTGTGTAGTGTTCCCAGGTAGGGCGTAGGCCTCTGGACTCCTGTTTTTTTAAGATTTTACAGAAGTAGATAGCCAGGTAGTTCTGAGGATCTTGTGAGTGGACTCAAACCCCCAATTGGTCAGCGTATTAATCATGTTTACTCCTTGAGCATTCCAGAGCTAAATATAGGATTGTATAAAATTATCCTAATAAGTTTTATTTTTCTTCAAATGACTTAAGTCAGGGAAATAGTAGCATATATATTTAGATTAAAAAATTCCATTACTTATTGAAAATGGTACATTTGTCATCAATGAAGTATACTCAGCACTATCTCATCTGTTTTGATCATGGGTTACTGCTGTTAGTTGTACTGTTGACCTAGGTCTGACTCCTAGTGACCTTATGTATACTAAAACAAAACCTTTCTCAAACCTACAGCTTCTTTATAATTGCTAGTTAATACATTTAAGTCCATAAACCAAACCCACTACCAGTGAGTCAATGTGGACTAAGCAACCCTATGTGTGACCTGTGCGTTACTGAGACTGTAACTCTTGACTAGGGTTGAAAACCCTTCTTTCTCTCTCAGAGTGTTGGTGGTTTCAAACTGCTGACCTTTCAGACAACATCCCCCTGCAAAACTACCACGCCACCAGGGATCTTAAATCCCCCCACATCATATAACAATAAGAGAGTAAAAGCAAAACAAACAAACAAAAAAAAAACCAAACAATACAATGGGTTTCCTAAGCCAAAGAAAAATGGTCAGGTCTACAGCCATACCACCCTGAATGCGCCTGATCTCGGAAGAAAAATAATCAGAAAATACCTTCAGTTTGAGCTGGGTGTCTTAATGGCCTCCTGCAGGGGCAAAGTGTTGTTAGGGAGGGGGGAAGGATTCAAGTATGAAGCCGGGACCTCCAATTTCATCCTAACAACCCATGCGTTTACTATCTCTGTGATCAGTAAGATTAGTATTATATTTTTCTCTAGTTCATCTTGCATTTCACTTGTGGATAGCTGTGATTTGGTTGCCTCACAGGCTACTTGCTAAGTGGAAGATACTAGGGAACGTTATTCAACTTAACTGCTGCTTCAATGCTAGCCTCTTGCTCCACCCAGCAGGTCCAGGTAATTTTGCCCATGGTTGAAGTGCTGGGATTCTGTCTTTCCAAGTTACCTTCCCATGTGGCTTGTACATGTTCAAAAGGAGGCCTGCAGGGAAAATGACAGTTTCTCATACTTTTAGGATCACTGCATTTTTGTCAGCCTGCCTAGTGGAGCTATAAAAACCCATCGTTAGTGAATGAACCCCAAACCTGGATGTGAGAGAACTGTCATCCATAGGGTTGTTCAATGGCTAGTTTTTCAGAAATTGTGGTAGTTGCATAATCTTTTGTCAATTTGAAACTTATGAGTGAAGGGGTGGAGGTTAGCCTGTTAATCTGGTGACAGCTTGATGACCTCAAGGAGATAAATAGCTTGCTTGAGTGGGACACATGCTCACTTCTTGGGAGACATTGCAGCTGACAATATGCCTGGAACTACGCCAGTGTCCATAGCTGGAGGAGCCACGTGAGGACCCCTGTCAGTGCTGAGACACTTACAATGCCACTGGATCCACAAGTCTTCTGAGTCACTGGTCTATGATCTTCCAGCATTTGGCATCATTGCATGTGTTTCGTGAGTCTGAAGAGGACTTTTTAGATTGGTATCGGACACATAGGTCAATACTGGACTTAGGGACTTGATCACAATTGGGCTGGAATGTTTTCTCAATATGCAATTGCTCTTGTCTATAAAGTTCTTTCTTATACACTTGTGAGGGTCTATGAATTTGTTTCTCTAGTCAACCCAGACTAACGCAGAAGTTGTTCCTCATTCCTTTCTTCTGAGGAAACTCTGGAAGGACTTAAGCTTCCAATCTTTCAGTTAGCAGCCACACATGTTAACTGATAACCACACACATTATCCATCCACTCAGTGACGCCTCCAGGCCAGCTCTGCCCCTCGCCCCCCAGTAGATAGGAGTTTTTCTCATTCTTCCCACTCTCTGTACTCATCACTTTCCCACTAGGATTTGCCATTTAGGACTCCTCCCGCCCCCCCATGCTGCACTCTAGTTTTTTACTGCAGATCCCACTGCCTTCCCAGGTCTCAGACTCATCTGAGAGGATGACTCCCAAAAGCTCGGCAGTGTCATTCTAGGTGAGTGTGGTTGCAAAGCCTGAGTCAGACAACCGGTGAATCAGAACTTACCAAGAATGCTTGGAGAAAAACAGTTAAAGGAAAATTAATTGGGTGGAAGATAGACGTTCAATATGTTTTCATTTGGCTAAGATAATATGGTATTAAATTATCCATCTATATTCAAAGCCAAAAAGTCATTTTTGTGGTAGCTAAATAGAAAAGAAATATGTAATAAATATACATCCTTAAATAAAATCAGCTGCCTTATAATTTTTATTGGCTTCAAAGAGAGGATAACATAAATAGTATTTTATTTCTATCATAACACAGTTATTAAGACAAAATAGTTGAACATTAGTGTAGCTCCTCCTAATTACATAATTGCTATTCCATAAACCAATTTCCGTTCTGCTGGCTAGAGAAGAGCTTGTCTATCTTATAGATCTCAACAACGTTGATTGTCTGTCAATAAAGCACTTTTTGTACCAGCCAGGATGTAGTCATCAGTGTGTGTTCACAAGATTTAAACCAGCAAAGACCCTGTGTTTGTTAAAGGAGAAGGAGCTTGATGAAACGCAAGACCCTTGATGAGATGCACTGGCACGGTGGCTGCGACAATGGGTTCAAATATAAAACAATTTTGAGGACAGCACAGGACCAGCCAGTGTTTAATTCTGTCTGTTGTTCATCAGTAAAACCAAACAGAACTCACTCTCACGGAGTCTATTTGGATGCAGAGAGTCCCTATCGGGCACACTTAGATGTGCTCCTTTGAGTTTCTGAAACTGTAACTGTTCAAGAGACTGGAAGGCTCATTCCTATTCCATGGATTTGCTGGTAGTTTGGAACTGCAGACCTTGTGTCTAGCAGTCCACCATGCAGCCAATATGCAAGTAGAGCTCCACAAAGAGATGGAATAGTGTTCCTATTACTGATCTCAAGCTCCAGCACCTTGGTGGCATAGCGGGTTTACCATTGCACTTATAGCTACAGGTTGGTGGATCAAACCCAGAAACTGCTCTGTGGGGGAAAGATATAGCTGATTGTTTCTGTAAAATTTTAAAGTTTCAAAGACCTCATGGAACAGTTCTTCTCTGCAGTACCCTCCAGGTTTGCTATAAGTCAGAATGGACTGAATGATAGTGAATGAGTGTGTGTGTGTTCATATATATAATATATAATATATATATTCAGATGAGAACTGCTGTCTAGGAGACCACCTTAACTTGGAACTAACTGGATGGCACCTAACAACAATAACTCATTATTACTCATTAATAATAACCTATGATTACTCTTATTTCCACTCCATGAAAGGTAAATATATTATTCCTGGAGAAACACAAACCACCTTGCCTGATTCTTAGAGTGAGTTTGATTTGGAATGTACTCAGAACGGAAACAATCAAAGAATATTCTCTTGGGTTAGGAAAGACACAGAAGTGTGGTCTTCAAAGTGCAAGGGGATTAAGTCTGGATGACCCCAGGCTAAATCACTGTTATGCAAATCCAACACCACAATTCTTTCTTTCTTTCTTTCTTTCTTTCTTTCTTTCTTTCTTTCTCTGAGCTGTGAAATATCTCTTGGGCTTATTGAGAGCAGTAAACAATAAAAAAACCAGATGAAGAAAGAGGCCAGTTAAAGTGGGTATTTGGGGGCTCTGTAAAGCAAGGAGTAGAGCGGCTTCAGAAAGCTTCTTAAAGGAGTTTGATGGTAAAAGGGAGAAATTAGGGCTATAGCTTGGAAGAAGTATGATTCCCATTTTAAGACTGAATGGAGCTAACCTTCTTTTTAAGTATCATTTAAAGGTTAGTATTTGTTTGTTTAAATTATTTTATTCTTTCTTCTTGAACTCTTTGTTATCAGCTCCCCTTCCTTTTCCCCCACCCCCACTTCCAGTAAGCTTTATTTATTCACTTTTGCCTTTTCTTAGATCAGCCACTATCTTCGTTCACATAACATTCTGTTGTGGGCTTATACAGTCCTCAATGTTACCAGCTCCCCCTTCCTCCCTTCCCAATCCCTCTCTTCCACTACCCTCGGGGCGGTAACCCTGATGTTTAGGTGGGAAGAGGGCAGGATGGTGGACAATTTGACTACTTAGCTTCCATCAGCTGAGGACATCCTTGGAAACTGGCTTAGCTTGGTACCCACAGTCAAGTGAAGACAGGCTCTCTGTTCGCCTCTCAGGTCTGCTCCACATCGTGGGCTGCTCTGCATCTCCAGCTAGCAGCCACATTCTCTTGATTTTCTGATCTTTAGTTTCGCACTGTTCACCATCTTGCGTCCATCACTGAAAGTGCACTGAACTTTGCCTTCATAATTTCATAGTTTGGTAGAAAACTGACACTGTTCGTGACAGAGCGCTAGGTGGAGAGATCGCTTCAGACTGGGAGGCATCAGGTAAAGAGGGCGTTGACAGTCGCAAGTGCTCGCCCTGCATTCATGGTCCCCTTTTCTCCTTTTTTAAGTTCTCATGATCATTGCCTTTTATTATCAGTATCTTTATTAATCCGATCTTTATTTGTTCTTGGGAATTGAAAACATTACATATAAACTTACAGATATATTTTAAAATATACAAATGTACATAAAAATACTCAAGTGATAAAATTTTACTCTAATCATTAAGGAGTTGGGCAACATTTTTGTCAGTTGCAGGAATGACTTTACCAGTTGAAGACTCTAGGTTTATCTCTAGAAATGGGGTTGTGTTTTTTTTTTGTCAGAAAATTATTGAGAGTTGTATAACCGTTTCTTTCTTTCTCTTTTTATTTATTCTTCACCACTTCCCAAATCTGCCTATTGATTTTACCAAAGGGATCAGTGATTGGATCTGTGGTAGTTACATAATCTATTGTCAATTTGAATATTGAGAGTGAAGGGGTGCAGGTTAGCCTGTTAATCAAGTCACAGCTTGATGACCTCATTTAGAGCTTCTAAAGAGATACATAGCTCATGGAGGTGGGACATACTCTCTCACCCCCTGGGAGGCATGCTTATTGACAACACATTAAGCTATGCTAGAGCCCTGGAGCTGAAGGAGCCATGTAGAAACCTTTGCCAGAACTGAGATGCCTCTACCTCCCCTGGACCGACAAGAATTACCACCCGCTGGCCTGTGATTTTTCCTGCATTTGGCATCATTAGATGTGTTTCGTGAGTCTGAAGAGGACTTTATAGATTGGTATCAGACAAGTAGACTAATGTCAGATTTATGAACTTGATCTGGACTAGACTAGATATTTTCTTAATATATAATTGCTCTTTGATATAAAACTCTTTCTTGTACACATATAGAATATCCATGACTTTGTTTCTCTAGTTTACCCAGACTAACACAGGATCCATGTCTTCAAATAACAGAAATCCCTGAGTTAGTGTAGAATACAAAATTTAAGCATCAGTCTTTTAAGTAGAAAATTGAACATCTGTGAGTGAATATCTGAGAATGCTAACACCAGCACACTACACCTGACAACATTGCATGTCATACATATTATTAATTGTAATATGCACAAACAATAATGAACTGAAAACAGAAGTGCAATTTGTTGTAACTGGACTATATCATTCATTGGGATCTACCTGGTGTGTGTGTCTGTGTGTGCGTGTGCGTGTGAGGTGTAATTTAGGGATTATCTATTTCTAGCTTAATTCCTGAATTGATTTAGAGGGTCTATTACCTTGAACTTGGGCAATTTTATGATGACTTCAAGAAGAGTTATTCTCAAATGGCTACAGCAGGTATTATTGTAAGAAACGAGTTTTCCAGTAATGTGCATATTAAGATAAGTTGCATTCTTCCCTCTACTTGTTGGGCTCAAGTGGAAAAGCTGATGTGCTAGAGTGGAAGTCAGAAACCCTAGCTTGTTGCCCTTGGAAGAGACATGCAATTTCTTTGGTCTTCTGTTCCTTGCAGAGAAGTTGAGTGCGACATTTCTTTTAATTTATATAGGAAATGTAAAGAAGTGCTTAAGCCCACTAAAAATGTTCAGTCATGAAAACTTACTGAAACAGATCATGAAGGGAGCAGAAACAGAGCAGGGGAAGAAGAAAATTACTATGGAGAATGTGTGGGAAGACGTGAACAATGACTCTTGTGGCCCGCTACCAGGTTGTCATTCCTCCTTCTTCTTCTGATTAGGTTCTAAAAGATCCTACATCAAGAAGAAATTCCAGATGGGGGTGGAAAAGGAAGAAAGTGATCTGAGTGGTTGAGACAGCAATGATTAATTTGAGATTCATTAGTTCTTTAAGTAAGAGATATAATGCTGTAACATTAGGTTAGAAGAGCTAGAGTTAAGACAGGCAATGATGCCTGCCAATGGAAAGTTCTTCTGTTAGGTCACTGGGAGAAACTAGAATAAAATGATTTAGCTAGTTCAACATCTTACATGTCAAACTTCCTCTCCCTAAAATCTGCTTAGGGAATGTTGTTGGTTTTTGTATTCTAAATTTATATCCTAGTCACTTTTTTCCCCACTATGCTATTTATTTATCTTTAATTTTATACAAATCCACCTGAGAATCTATAAGGGTCCTAAGTTACCTTAACTTGTGAACTTAAGCCTGTGTCTTCGTGGACCTATGTCTCCATCCTGTGCTTGCCAAGTTGTGCTACTAGGCTGGTTTATATCTAACTGCCCCTCAACAAGGTAAGTCCTTTAAAGATAGAGATTACACCTGATTTATTATGATTTTTCAAAGCCCAAACTTCCCTGGACTTAGAGTGGACCCAACACAGTGTTAGGGGTTGGCAATAGGAAGATGCAGGTCTAGACTTAAGGAACTCATAGTCTAGTGGGAGAATTAGAGGTTAAAAAAAGTTAACATCCTGCAATAAACACGCTCACTGATATATGACCCAGGGGATGATAAGAACTCATAAAATGTTTGGTTGTAAAGAGACAAGAATGAGAGTGCATGTTCAGAGTAGCTAGCCTTAAAATCACTGAAACCTTAGCTATTTCCCATCACCTGTCATCATAACCACCAGGAAGAGAAATGCTGAGCTACGGAGTCAGCTTCCTTCTATAGAAGGATGCAGGTGAGATAGGAAATAAGCGTTTTAAAAGATCACAGAAACCAAACCAAACAAACACCAGATAGGAGCCCTGCCCTCCTGCGCCTTAAAATCAAACCAGGCAAAGATGCATGCTGGCTTCCAGTCCACACAGTCTGTTCTCTGGGTCTTAAAGGTTTCCCTCTACTTCTTTTGTCTCATAGTTGTCTATACCTCTGCAGTAGATTAACAACAACAGTGCTTGGTGGATTTTAATCACCTACTTTTCGGTTAGCAGCCCATCACCTAATTCATGGGATCACTAGAGCTTCTTACATCTTCATCAGAAGCCGCAGCAGGAACCTTTCCTCGAATGTCTCCTCTGTGTGCTAAACACAGGCCTTGGTCTTTTGATGCATGCTCCCAGTAATCGCTCAAGAGAAATCTTTATGAACAGGATATTTTCATTGAATTGACCCAAAAACCAGGGCTCAGAATTGACCCAAACTACCTAAGATCACATAGCAATGTGTGGTGGCACGGAGATCTGGACTCAGTTCTGCCAGACTCGGGTTCAGCACTCTTGCCACAGCAGTGAGATGGATGCATTCCAGCCCTTGTTCTGGTTATCTGTACCCGATTCCTTCTCCCAGTTACAGTGCCCAACAAATAATTCCCACTCAGCACAGCACTGCAAGGGACAGGCATCGAGCCTCACGCTCAAGAAATGTGCGTTGAATGAGTGAACTGCAGCACAGTCTCAGAGAAATCAAATACCAGGCCCTATTCATGTGGGCAGAGAATGCAACCCAGTGAGAAGGTCACAAGTCTTAGCAGTCCTTTGAAATCTGGATTCTGCAATCCATGTCTTTTCTGTTGAAGAAGAGTTATGGATGGCAACAACGGGTGTTTAGTCAAGGTCCTTGGCTAACTTTACCCAAATCCCAAATAGACAATACCTCAGCAGGTTCCCTGGGAGCTAATATTGTTATCTGCCGTGGTTGTGAGATGACAAACACCTTTCTAATAAATGAGCTGACTCCTGAACAATAGGGAACTCAATCACCTTTGAAACAAGAGTGTCCTATCTTTCATTGCTAAAGCTAGGAAATCGTGAAGGCACAGCTGGTCCTTACTTAAAAGGAGAGAGATAAGCAGGAGGGGGCCTGGGTAGATAATGCAACACAGATAAGATGCTCCAGAGATCGGGCTTTCTAATTCACTAGTGCTCTCATCCCTATTTATTATGGATAAGAATTTTCCCTGGATTCTCTTAATCCTGCTGTTGCTGGCATTGTACTCCCTTTGACACTTTATTGGGTGGACTCCATGAGCATTTGGTTAACAGGATCCAGTAAATGATATTTAAGAGAAAACAGCACAGCCTGACTCCTTTTGTGAAAACAGAGCTGATGTAAGGGATTTCCAAGGAGTGCAAGTCATATAAAATGCCAGCTTACAGTTTAAATCCAGGCCGATGATCTGAGATAACTTACACACCATGCCCCCTTTTTCACAAGAATGTTCCCTAGGAGGAATGGCTGCAACAAGGAATGAGAAACTGTCTGGAAGAGAGATTAGACCTCTGTGATGTTACTTTCTATGTCGGGTAAATACCACTGAATGTGTGGTTAAGACATGTGAGTCATTTAGGGGAGGATGGAGATTCAGTTAGTTTTGCTCTATTTTGGAAGAGAGAAATGAATTAATATTATAGCATCTTGATATTTTGTTCCAGTTCATGGGTAGTGCACATAGCTTGTGCTTGACTGAGAACTCGAAGTTTGGCGATCCAGACTCACGCAGCTGCTCCATGGGAAGAAGGCTTGGATCTTGGCTCCCATCCCGATGGCTGTTGTCCGGTGCTCTGGAGTTGGCTCCCGCTGATAGGGAACCCCTGTGGAACAGAGTCGGACACTGCCTAATCTTGGGCCCTCCTCACGACCGCTGTGATACTTGATCCTGTTGTTGCGGCCACTGCATCAATTCATCCTGCTGAGGGTCTTCTTCTTTTTCACTGACCCTCTGTTTAGACAGAGGTTCCCACAGACCGGCTTCTCCTCATCACAAATCCAAAATACAGCAGCCGAGACCTCGAAGGAGCATTCCAGTTTTCCTTTCTCGGACATGGAGTTTCTTGTTCTTTTGGCCATCCGTGATTACAGCTAAGAAAGCCTCACTGAGTTCAGCTTTGTTCTGTTATCGGGGATCACCATGAGCTGGAATCAACTTGATGGGAATGGGTTAACTTCTTGGTTTTTCTATTTTTAAATGCATTTGATGAAAGAGAAAGGTTTGGGGATAGGACACTTTTTAATTTGCTTCCTATTCCGGTCGTGGACTACCTGGGGGTTG
Organism: Nesogale talazaci; assembly: GCA_004026705.1. Taxonomy (NCBI): domain Eukaryota; kingdom Metazoa; phylum Chordata; class Mammalia; order Afrosoricida; family Tenrecidae; genus Nesogale; species Nesogale talazaci. The sequence continues at coordinate 46,744 of PVJH01000501.1, read as the reverse complement.
ATAAAAAGAATAAATGCTATAGTGTTATTGGGATCAAGCGGCTGAAACCGTGTGGGTTCTCTGAGGTACGGGAAGTCCTTCACTGTCCGTGAGAGGGTCTGTGTTCTTCTCAGTAACATATCAGCATTGTCTGCTGTTTGAGGAATGTGTTTGAAACTCAAGGGGAAAATGTGGATCATCCAGCCCTTGTATTATATTTCTTTCTTTGCATGTCTGTCATTTTTGTTGGAACATTCAGTGGAATTAGGTCAGTTATGGTTTTAGTTAGCAATGTAGCTCTTGTGTTTTGTACACAAATCATATGATGTTTCTAATTATCTCTGCTTTTTAACATTGATCTGAAACCAAATCCTCAACTATGCATGGCTTAGAGGTGTTTCCCTCTCCCTTTCTTTCTCTCCTCTCTCTTTTTTGGATTTCTCTCTGGGACCAAAATGAAATGTAATCTTGCAAGAGCAAGGTCTAATATTTTTGGCTTCACAGGCATTGTGAACGTCCAGGGTTAAGGGAAAAAATGAATGGATAATTGCTGCATTTTCTGGGTAGAAGTTGAAGGTGGAAAATTATAGAGAAATTGAGTGATCCACTACTCTACTTTTAAGAGTGTTGTTTATCATTGGACTTTAGATGGACAGAACCTTTGGAAGTGTTGTGGTCGGCCTTAAGTCAGGAGCTGACATGGGGTATTCAGTTTCCAAGGACAGGGAAGCAATTGGAAAGGATTTTTATCAAATTTCAAAACTCTGCACCTGGGAAGTTTAACATTCTGTGTAAGGATGTGTAACTAATAGGGATGGCATTATTCAGAAACATTTTCTTTTTCTTTTTTTTGTGGGCATCACTGCCTCTGGTCTGGATTTGAACCGCCAAGCCCGCGGGCTCCAGTCCCGCACTCAACCACTTACGCCATTGGGGCTCAGCCCCAGAAACACTTTAAAAGCATTTTTCTGCTGGCATTTATAGACAGAACACATTCTCTTTCCTCTAGTTCTCCTGTGAACTTGAAGCTCTTGAGAGTGAAGGGGTGGAGCTTAGCCTGTCAATCAAGTCACAGCTTGTTGACCTTGTTTGGCAGCCCCAGGGAGATGAGATAGCTCTACTTCACATTTCTGTTGACAAGCCATGTAAAGCCACGCTGATGACATGCAGAGTTCTGGAGCTGAATGAGTCATGTGGAGACCTGCACCAGGGCTGAGATACTTCCACTACCACTGGATCCACAACTGGCCTGACATTTTCCTATATTCGGCATCATTGCCTGTGCTGCATGAGTCTACCGAGGGATTTATGGATGAGCAGCAGACATGTGGGCTAATATCAGACATATGGACTTGATCTGGACCAGACTGGGGTGTTTCCTCCATATACAATTTCTCTTTGATATAAAGCTCTCTCAGACACATATCGGTGCCAGTGAATTTGTTTCTGTAGTGAACCAGGTCTAATACACCTATTTTATGGGTTTGAGCATCTTTGAGCGCAGAGATTATAGAAATGAAAGCCTCCATCCTTCCCTTCAAAGAGAATTCCATCTAGAGAGAACATGGCCTGCTGCCATAAATGTATGTAATTCATTCCACACTAAGTAGTCATTAGGTACTTGCTTATGCCAGGATCTCTTCTAGGAGTTCAGCATGAGTGAGTGAACAATACTGAAAAAAGTGTCTTAACGTCAGGGAGCATATGAGTTTATTCTAGTGGGACAGCAAAAAATACATTCCCACAGATGTAAGTTAGTGCATTGGGGGGGATGATAGGTGAGATGGAGAAAATTAAAGCAGGTGCAGGGTGAGATAGCCTAGTTGATCATCTTAGCTAAACTTGAAACACTTCTTGGAAATATCATTCATATTTCTAGGTAATGCTTCATAATCTTTAGAATATTTAAAATTTTCCAGGTGCTTGTGGACATATTATCTCATTTAGTCTTCCTAGAAAGAAGTTCTTAAAATAATTTTTCCCCTAACCATTTTATTAGGAGCTAATCATACCATTTCAAAGTTCAAGTCTATCAAGCACTATTGTACAATTAACACCCAAGTGAGTATCAAAAATTTTCTTCTTTCTTGAACTCCTTGATAACAGTTCCCTGTAATCCCCCTCTGCCCCACTGTCATATGTCTATGTAGATTGACTCATTCTGAGTTTCATATCATGAAGATCACAGGAAAACACACAACAATGAGTCAAGAAAGATAGCAACAATGACAAAATACAAAATATTAGAGATGTTTATCTCCAATATGAAAAAACAAAAGCAGGAAATATAAAAAATCAGAGAAAACCAAAGTGTACCAGAGGGAGATGAAATGACAAGATTCTAACCATTAAAGTCAGATTGAGCATTTTAATCTACTTCAGTCTCTCTCCATCACTCTAATATAAATGCGTACTATGAAAGCTCTACCCACAAGAGTGTTTTTCTGTTTTCTTCTTTGGTACCCCCTTCTACTTTGGACTTCTACTGTCACCTATAGCCTTCACAACAGAATCTCACAATTTAAGCTCCGATACTATTCCCTCCTCTAGGTTTGGATTGTATACTTAAAAATCCTTGGATCTTCGATGTTGGTATACTTGACCCAAATGGGTTATGTGTTGCCTCACTTAGATGGTTGCTTGTTTGGAAACAAGACCTTAAGATCCCAGGTACTATTCTGTCTAACAGACAGAAAACATCTAGTTTCTTCACCACACTTTGCTATAGCACCCATATCTCCTGTGTGCTCTCACAATTGAGGGATACAATAAACCAAATAACTTATTTTTAATCCAAATCATGTGGTTAGTTTGGGTGAAATAAAGTTTTATGCCCAAGTAGACAAATACAAAACCAGGTAAATTTCTCTTTTTCTCATTTTCTGTATTAGTCTTTCCTCATCTTTGGCCATTTTCCCCAACTTTCTACCACTTGATTTATCTCCTAAACCCTCTTTTTTATATTCCTGGGAGGATACATGCAGAGATCACCAGGCAAAGAGTGTCTACATCATAGGTTCCTAAGCTTACATGGCCCACCACCCCCTCTTCAGAAAAAGAAAAAGACTCAGTGTCCTCTGGCACATGAAAGCTTCTGAATGATAGCCCAGAAGCTTGGTATCTGCAGTCCACCTGAATTGTCCCAGTCTCCCCCAGAGAAGGTCTCTATCACTTTGGGAAACACTGCCCTACACAAACATCTTTACCTTCCATCCTGATGGAAAAGAAATTCCTCTTCCTAGCAAAGACTATTAACGGCTCATTGAACCCCATCTCCTTTCTACTTTGGGAGGGTTCTCACTCTATCAATTTTTCCTTTCTTTCATCTCACTAGTTATCGCTTCAACTTACTGCTTATTATTTCCTATTTTATTATTATTTTATTAAAAATTCCAATATTTCCCCAATCAGCATATTTAGCTGGGTTTTGTTTTTGAATGGGCTCAAGTTACCACCAGGAAATAGCTTACTGTTTCTTTCAGTCTTGACTTTAGATGCTTTGGCAAGTGTCCCTACTCTGTCCCAGTAGGACCTCTCTGGAAGAACCCTCAGACATCGTGCTCTGATCACTGTAAGTAAAGTTTTAAGGTATCAACATGTTCTATTCAGCCCAATAAAGGCTTTGGTTTTGTATATATTTAAAACATCTCTTTTCTTCATCCAGCCCAGGACTGACCCAAAACTCTGAGGTCAACTAATGGGAGTGGGAGACTGGTCTGTTCTTTCTCTCGTTGCCCCACCTTTTCTTTTCTTCCAGAGTAGTAGATGGTGCAATAATTATCATGAGATATGGCTGCTATTTAAATCCAACTAGTTGTGTGCTCTGTTTGGCAGCTGCTTATATGAAGAGTATTTCAAATGGGACACATCTGTGAGCTTTCCAGACATCCCTCTAACAGACAGCACATTCACCAGCCTGAGGAAATCATGAGATGAATTCACCACTGCACTCACCTATCTACCCTGGAAGCCAAGCATAAAGCTATCTATCCTGGAAGTCTAATACTTTATTATTCATTTCCCCTTCAAATTCTTTGTACTACATTCTTTTCTACCTTTATTAAAACTACTTTTATGTAGGTAGCTAGTAATATACCTGTTGATTGTGGTTTAGCTAATTTCAGATTATAAATAGTTTGCAAAACATGAGTTCATTCAAAGAAATGAATCCTGGTTATTTAAAAATGTCCAGTATTAAAGTGTCTGGGACAAAGCAAAGTCAATGACATTACATTTAGGATCAGTTTTGCTTCTGCCACTGATGGAGGATCGTCTCTTAAGATGTAACTTCAGAATTGGGTGGTTGGAAAAGATCTTCTCAATATGGAATTATGGGAGCAGTCAGATTGCATGTATATACTCATTAGGAGTTCTTAGGTGGTACAAATGGTTAATGTATTCCCCTGACAACCTCCAAATTTCAGTGAACTCATAGGTGATTTGGAAAACTCAGTCCTTGAAAATCCTATATGTAGTTCTATTCTAAAGCATAGGATTTGGAAACGACTCAACAGACCTTCATTGGTTATTTAGTATTTGCTCAAGAAGCCATGACAGACATCTGTGTTTTTTAGCAGCGTCTGTAACTTGGAGGGCATGGCATTCACCAGTAGGCCTGTGCTTATCAGTACTTGCTATGAAACCTTGATGCTTTCACCGATGATGGCAATTAAATGTCCATTTCTCAGAAAATTCCATCCCGACAAGAAGAAGAGGAGGGATGAAGTTGGAGAAAGGAGACCCTGTGGCATATAACTGGATGATGTCTTTCAGAGACTTTACACTGGTCTATTCAGTAACACACTTCAAACTTTGTAGAATGCCTCAGAAGGATGCCCAGGGTGTTTTCCAACCCAATCATCAGAGATATTTTATTATTATTTTTATAATTCAATAGTTTAATCAGTCAATCATACCATGGAGAATTATACAATCATTACCACATCAATTTTAGAGCATCACACCTTTCTCCTATGGTTAAATCATCTTTAAAATCAGTAATGTAATCACAACCCATTCTAGTGTTCTCCCCTCTCTCCCCTTTGTTATTTATGCCCAAATCCGTTTCCCTTTGCTATCACCCATCCTCCACCCTTGTATTCCCCTGTAATTCCTTGTATCAGTTATTACAATTATGCATCCACTCCTCTGCTTCACAGTTGGGAGACCCACCAGAAGACAATAAAAAACAAAATTGCACTAAGGTGGTAAAATCATAATAATGCAAAGATAAAAATATAAATAATGTATAAAATAAACTCCCATCAATATTCAAAAAGCCAGGGAAAAATTTCTGTCATGGAACCAGAAAGAGAAGCCTGTACTCAGAAAAAATCAGATCATATCCATGGGGTGGTCAACTGGCCTAGTGTAGAGTTTGATCCAGCATAAGCAAGATTATAATAAGATATTTCTTATGATAGGTCATAATCTGGTGCACACATTTCTCTTTCACAATTATGCAACCAAGCCAGTAATTTACATTTGACCTGGGTTCTTCAAAATCTAGAGTACTGGGTGGCACAAGTACATAGTTGACAAGTAGCCAAAAGGTTAGCTGGTCAAACCCACCAAGATGTACCTCAAAGGAGAGGCTTGGATTTCATGATAACTAAGAACAACAAACATGACTTAGAAATCTACATGAAAATTTGTAGTTAAATACTTATTGATAATTTCTAGGGTTTCATTTTACATATTTGCATATATGTTATTGTCTCATTACACAAATAGTTTAAATCACAATGATATTATTGATTTTAGTAATAAAAAATGAATGAGAAAATAGTTGGAACTGTGTTAGTCTGGGTAGACAAGAGAAGAAACTTCATCAGGGGTTCCTCCAACTTTTTAAACAGGGGGTCAGTTCACTATCCCTCAGACTGTTGGAGGGCTAGACTATAATTTAAAACAAAACTATGAACAAATTCACTTTGGGCCCAGGGTGAGTCGGCTGCTAAGTAGGACAGCAGCGGTGCCAACAACACCACAGGGACCAGACAAATGCCCTCAGAGGGCCACATGTGGCCCACGGAGCATAGTTTGAGGACCCCTGAACTTCATAGACACCCATATATGTATGAAAAGAGCTTTATATAAAAAGTAATTATACATTATAAAAAACATCCAATCCCAGTTCAGATCAAGTCCATAAGTCTAATATCAACACATATGTTCAACACCAGTCTATAAATTTTTCTTCAGATTCATGCAGCACATGCAATGAAGCTTCATGCAGGAAGATCCCAGGCCAGTAGGTAGAAAATCTATGGATCCAGTGGTGGTGTATGCATCTCAGTGCTGGCAGGGGTCTCTATATGACTCCTCCAGCTTCAGGGCTTCACATAGCTCCATGTGTCCTGTCAGCAGAAATGCCTCCCACAGTGTGAGCCTCCCACAGTGTGAGCCTTTGTCCAGCTTCCAGTTATTTATCTCTTCAGGACCTCCAAATGAGTTCATCAAACTGTGACCTGATTGATGGGCTAAACACCCCATTCACACTTAATAGTCTCAAATTGACAATAGATTATGAAACTACCACAGGAGCAAAGGAAAATGCAAATAGAACACAATATCTATGTTGCACAGTCTTGCCAATCTTGTTGCCATTATGGATGTCCAGGTGGTAAAAATTAAAGATAAATATGGGCAGTGACCAAGTTCTCCGTGTTCACATCTAATGAAAATAAACACTTACTACGAGTGAGGTATTTTTCTAGGTGCTTTACAGACAATATGTCCTGTGATCCCCTCAAATAACCTTTATTTTATAGATGAGGAAAAAGATATTGAGAAATTAAGTAGTTTGTCTTAGATCATCAGCTAGTAATTGTGTGCTTGGATTTGAATGTAGCCCTTTGGGCTTCACAGTCTGGGCTATAGGAAGGTCTTTACAAAGGTCATAGAATAATTCCATTATCTTTCAATCCCATTTTGTCATGAATTCTCTGAAGCCATCTCATATGTTTTTAAGGAAATTATACCTGTTCCTTAGAGAGATATTTTGTTCAAGTATTTAAATCTATATTTTTCCAACATTAACTCTAAATAAATGGTGGGTCACAGCTATAATGAACCTCCATTTGTTGACAATTAGATTCAACATTAAAATACAAGGCAGTTGATACAGTCCTTCAGGGAACCAGGGCAATATGGAGCACACTTGATTTTTTTGCCTTTGTATATCAATCTTAGTTTCACTAATTATTTTCACTTTCTTGAGATTGCCTGCTTTATATAAGAATTTGCAATATAAAATACAAGCTGTGTATGCCTGTGTGAGCACATATAGCTGTGTGGGTCTTCTCATGTGGATAGGGAGAATGGAGTAAGGTGGGCTCTTTGCAAACCTGAATGCGAATGCAAGGGAAATTAGATCAATGGGGTCTAGAGAACAATTTTGGTGTTATGAACAGAAAAGATCTTATCTCCCAAGTTCTTGATAGATTTTCATACTGAAGACATGGCATAAACATGAGGATCTTAATAATATTTTGATATGAGTCATATGATATTAATGTTTAAAAGTATCTGAAACATGACAAATTACTCCATCATCTATTCTAAGAAATTTTTTAAGTTAGAATTTTGTAAATGTTGAATGCAAATTGCTGAACAAGAAGAATCACATTTCAACAAATATATATTTCTGAATGTAAATAGGCTTTAGGGATTGTTAGATCTATGTATACTTGGTTATCCCATAGGTGCCTTAAATATAGATATATGTATATATGTATATATATAAATTAGATAAGTTTACAATGGGGTTCATATTTCAAAGATTATATTAAAAAATCTGTCAGTATGAGATTTTTGCTGGTTGTCTTTGGACCCATTTTTTTTACAAGAATGGGCATGTCCAGTTTTCTGTGAATTGAATATGCAATTGTTAGATGCTACTTCCACATCAAATGGTTATTTTTCAAATTTATTGATTTCTGGGAGATCATTTCAATTTTGGGTAGGCCAATTAGTCCATTCCCACTGCATGCATACCTGGTGCTGTTAGTGCAGTGACTGTCGAATCAGAACTGACTTATTGTACTCTTGTGTCTCACTGGACAAAACATTGCTAGACCCTGTGACATCCTCACAACTGTTGAGGCCCTTGTCGCAGTCACTGTGTTAATCCAAGTCAATGAAGATCTCCTTCTTGTCCACTGACCTCTCTACGAGTATCAGGCGTGGGGTCTTGCTCCAGCGCTCGGTCCAGTGATATAACCAAAGTCAGTCTAATGCTTCCAAGGAGCATTTTGGCTTTCTTGCTCTAGGATGGATTTTTTTTCATCGTTCTTTCAGTCCATGGCTTCTGTATCTTTACATAAATAATGTGCACCTTTTTTTCAACTATAGGTTTTGCCAATGTGTTATTTTCCTAGATGAGCTATATGTGTTCTATGCGTGCAGGTGATATTTATGTGGATGTATTATTTATTAAAACATGGTATTTTATGTAATTCTTGGACATCTCCACTTTTGGAAGATAGAAGACATGGGCATATCTTGGCAAAGGAGGCTGGCACAGACACAAGTTGCTGACTGCAGGGACTCTGTAAGCTGAAAAGATATGAATCAGACCCAAGGATATTGCTCTGCTTTATTTTTCAATGCCCCAATGAATATGTGTGTGTGTGTGTGTGTGTGTGTGTGTGCGCGCACGCGTGCATTTGGCTTTGGTTTGGGATTTTTTTGTTACCACATTTATATGTGAGAGTATTTTGTGGATGTATGCGTGTTCTGCATGAAAATCAATGTTTGATGTTGCTATGAAAGTTTTATTTCTTCAGTCAGGTATATAGAAATTCACATGGTTTCAAGCCACAAACATTACCTCATAAATGGCACCATGGAAATGTGTCAACAAAATTCAACCAACTCACATCACGTCTTAGAATAACAGCTGCTGGTACTCGGGCTCCAGAAGCAGGTGTGAGACCACCTACGATAGCAGCTTAGAAAGCTTCCTGTCAGACTGAAACCTCCATGGGCCTCCCCCAAGGCGCCAAATAATTCAGAAGAGATGGTAGAAACTTGGAGATAAAATGTTAATAGGTTTTCGTTTGCACCAGCACTTGGGATAAAGCCAGAGAAACAAATTTATTATAAAAAACTGTCCAAACCAAAGCATTCAGCCTGAAGCCAATTATACCAGCAGTTGTTACTGAACCACATCTATGTTTTCCTGTTTATGGATTTCAGGCTATGAAAATCCCCAAGGATGGAGGTAGAGAGAAGAGATAGGGTTGGTTTAATCTATTGTAGGACAGCACTTTGCATTTGTTTTTACAAGAAAGAACATGTAATATAAACTCTATGCGTCTTTGCTCGAGGGAGGACGGATAGAGTGGAAAGCTAAGAGGGCCATCCAGCAGGGAGTGTGCTTCTCACTCAGGGAGGTCTAAGGTTTTATTGCCTAAGAACCATATAACTCACTGCCAAAGGGGAAACAGCTCCACCCTACCTGCTCAAATGAACACTACAAAAGCAAAGAACAAGTGGAGAAATAATTAGGAAATCTTTGCCCCAAATGTGGAAACAGCATGAAGCCTCTCTGATATCTTTCCTGGGATGCCCCCACCTCCCTTTCCATCCTGAAGGAGGCAACTTCATGTTCGTGGTGCTGGGAAAGAAATTGTACACACCCTGTAAAATCCTTAAAATTTGGCTGTGTGTGTGTTGGTACCCAAATCGACTTGGAAAATTGTTATTTTTTTTTAAATCACTGTATGCTTTCAATAGCAATTTATCTTAAAGCTCTGGTTAATTTTATAGTTTACTAAAAGTCTAAGGTTTTATGGTTCTACTGCTTGGGCCAGGATTATGTATTGGAAAGGGGAGCCAGTTGGCTGACTGTACTGCAAAAAGTTAGAGATAGAAGGGAGGAAAGAGACTCTTTTGGCTTTGTGAATTGCATCATGAATTTAAAGATGTCTGGATTTGAGAGGTCCACATGTTCTCTGAATAAGATTTCCCAGGACAAGTCATAGTTGGGATGGGTGGGGGGTGGCAAAGCTTTTGTCATGTTGTTTAAGGCATTTCCCATCACTACAATTAATTTTCCATGAAACGGATATCTTTGGATAAAATGCTATAGCTTAGTCCCAAGAACGCAACAACCATACAGAATCAACCAGAATCTCATTGCGTTGATTCTTTTTGATCCTCCACTATCCTTCATAAAGAATGGCGTATCAAACAAGGTGGTCCCTGGTATTTCAAATGTCAGCAGGGTCACCCAAAGTGAACAGGTTTCAGCAGAGCTTCCAGACTAAGAACAGATCATGAAGAAGGATGCAGCTTTCAACTTTGGAGCCCCTGAAAGTCTAGCATCGTATTTGGTAAGCTGAAAGGCTGGCAGAAAGAAAGTCCTCAAGGAGATGGACTGACACAGTGACTGCATCCAGGGACTCTGACATAGGAACCATTGTGAGGACGGCACATGGGGGTGTTTCGTTCTGCTGTATGTCGGTTTCTTATTCTCATTAGATCTTAAACTAATCTAGGGTGGACAATTAAATTCTACTATCACAAAATTGTTTTGATTATCTTCAGATTTATTTTTTTTAAGGTGACATAGGCAAACTTAAAATTGTGTTTGGTAGTATTTCCATTTGAAAACCTAACTATTTCTTCTGGCACAGTTTGTTGAAGTGTACATTATGAGAATTATTGCAGTGTGTCAACTAAGTTCCAGTATATGGAATTATGCATGCTAACAATCATGAAGATAATGCAGGTGTGTTCATGTATCACCACAATTCAGTGCTGTCTTAATGACAACTAACATCAGTGTTGGAAATCCTGGTTTGCCTGCAAACATAAAATCCTGAGTGTTCCTAAGTGGATTATACCCATGAGGCTATATCTACATTTTTTAAGATACTGGGAAACAGGACATAGCAATAACTGGACCATGATGACTTAAATTGTTCTCTCAGTATACATGTTAGATCTTGGTTCCAAAACACAGAACATTAAGTTAGTAACTTAATTTTCCTTTACTCTAGTTCACCCTTGGCTTGCTATAGGGTGATCTTACTTAGACTCATACAATTGAATCCACCTGGTTTACTGAAGAGAAATGTTTATGCATACTGTCAGAAGTGAACATAATGCTTGGTGAAGGAGAAGGGCATCAAAAAAAAGAGGAATACCCTCAACAGAATAGATTGACATGGTAGCTGTAACAACTAGAATCAAACATCTGCGCAGTAGTGAGGCTGGCACAGGACAGTGCAGTGTTTTGTCCAGCTGTGTATAAGGTTGCTAGGGGTCAGTACCCATTAGATGGTCTCTGACATCAACAACAATGTACAAGGCATATAAGCAGCAAACTTCTTGGTTTACAAAAAGGGAAATTATGTAGAGCCATAACTACAATCTCCTCAGGCCCTAAGAGTATGGTTTGAAACCCTACTGAATTGAATTGATGACCTTTAATAGTAATTTTAATATTATCTGCTAACACCTATATCAAAATTATGATTGTGATTTTTTTCTAACAGTTTTATTGAGGTATAAGTGACGTGAAAAACCTGTATACATGTTCAAATCCAGTTGCAGCTCTCCAGGAGCAAGGCTGGGCTTCCTACTCCCACCAGGGCAGTGATGCCACAAAAAAACCACACAAAAAAGAAACCCTGTATACTTAACCTGTGTATGATAATCTTATATACATACATCAAAACTCATCGAATACACAAAGTCATGAGTATATCTACTCATCCTCCAAATCATCCTTGTATCTCTCTTGACACATCAAATCTCCAGGCAACCATTGATATATATTTTGCCATCATAGCATAGTTTATATTTTCTAGGTTTTCTAGTAAAGGGAGTCTAAAGACTCTTAACTATAGACTTTTTGATTATCAGGCTTCTTTTATGAATGCAATTATTTTGAGATTTATCAATGCTGTGGCCTGCATCGGTTGTCCCTTGCTTTTTACTATTGAATAATATTTCACTTCTCCATTGCTATTGAGTCAAGTTAGACATATAGTGATCCCATGGGACTGAGTTGAATTCCCCATTAGTGTCGAGGCTGTAAAACTTTCCAGGAGAAACCAGATTCATCTTTCTTCTCAGAACAGCAGGTGGACTGAAACTGCTGACCTGCACATTACACGATTTGTAAATATACCACACTTTGTATCACATGCAAGTAAAATTTTGCTGAAGATCATCCTATTAGTTGTATCAGTACATTGAGAATGAGCCTCCAGAAACTTAGGCAGGAACAGGAAATCATATGGGACAAGGGATGTTGCTGACATCAGACGGCTGAATACCAGAAAGATGTTTACTTGTGCTTTATTGACAATGTCAAGGCATTTGACTATGTGGACAGTATCAGACAATGGATAGTTTTGAGAAGAATGACAATTCCAGAACACTTCATTGTTTTTACGTGGAACCTGTACATGGAATAAAAAGTAGTTGCGAAACAGGAGAAGGGACAACATACAGCCTGCTGTGAAATCAGGAAAGTTGTGAGACTGGGTTGTATCCTCTCACGATACTTACTCAATCTGTATGCAAAGACAAAGATCAGAGAAACTGGATTATATGAAGAAGAATGCGGCGTGAGGGTTGAAGGAGGGCTTATCAATAGCCTATGAAATGCAGATGACATGACCTTGCTTGCTGAAAGCAAGGACTTGAAGCACTTGCTGATGATGATCAGTAGGGATTACAACTCAATGTAAAGAAAACCAAAAACCTCACAACTGAACCAACATGTGATATCATGATAAATGAAGAGATGTTTCAAATTGTTAATCAATCAAGCAGTAGTTAAGAGTTCAGGTGACCAGTGCATTGACTAAATCTCTAGCACATGACTGTGTTGAAAAGTAAGGTGGTTACTATAAGGAATGATCTGTGACTGACCCAAGTCATGGTATTTTCAATTGCGTCCTATGCATGTGAAAGTTGTATATTGAATAAGGAAGACTGGAGAATAATCGATGCATTTGAATTACGGTGTTGTAGAAGAATATTGAAATTACCATGGACTACCCAAATAACCAGCACTTCTGTCTTGGCATAAGCACAGTCAGCATGCTCCTAAGAAACAAAGATAGTGTTCTATCTCATCTCACATACTGTGGACATGTTATCAGAAGAGACTAGTCCCAGGAGAAAGACATCATTCTGGATAGGAGGTCAGTGAAGAAGAAGACACTTGACAATATGGATTGACACAGTGGCTACAACAATGGGCTCAGGCATAAACGCTGTGAAGATGGCACAGGACTGGGGAGTGCTTTGTTCTATGGCACACAGGATTGCTAAGAGTTGGAACTGACATGAAGGCACCTAACTGCATACAGTTATTTGTTCACTAACATTGTCGGCATTTCCAGTTTGGGGTTTTTCAAATGAGAGCTGCTATAGACACTTAGGACTAAATCTTTGTACGGGCATAAACTTGTATTTCTTTTGATTGGATGCTTAGGGGGGTCAGTGTGTTAATCTATTTCCTCTTTCTCATCCTAAATATGATACCCTTTTTCCAGGAACTGGTCTCTCCTGGTAGCATGTCCAAATTACATTAAGCAAAGTCTTACCAACCTTGTTTCAAAGAAACAACTGATTGTGCTTCCTCTAAGACAGATTTGTTTATTTTTCTGGAAGTCCATAGTACTTTCAAAAGTCTTGAATAACACCAAAATTCAAATGCATGAGTTCTTGTGCAATTTTCCTTATTTACTGTCTAGCTTTCACATGAATATGAAGTGAAAGAAAATCATGGCAGAGCCAGGCACATCTTAGTCTTCAAAGAAATATCTTTGCTCTTTTAGACTTTAAAAAGTCTTGTGAAGTACATTTTTGTTTTCTCTACTGTTTGCCGGTGCCTTGATTATGAAACTAAGTAAAATGAACTTTTACATATGAATGCAAATGTCAAATGAGCCCTTGACCATTTCATTCCTTTCTCTGTTTATCATGAGGCTGTCTATTGGTTCATTTGTGATACCTCACTTTCCTTTACATGGAATGTCAATCTATCCTGAAGGCTATGTTCTTTTATCTTCATCAGTAAGTACTTAAAGTTCTCTATGCTTTCAGGAAGGAAGGTTGGATCATCTGTATCACTGGTTGTTAATGAGTTTTTCTCTAATCCTAATGATATCTCGTTCATCCAGTCCAACTTTTCAGCATACATATTGAAGAAATATGGTGAAAGGATACAGTCCTAATACACACGTTTCCGGATTTTAATCCATGCAACATTCCCTTGTTCTTTTGAACAACCGCCTCTTCCTTTGTGCTAAAGTTTTGCATGAACACTAGTAAGTTTTGAAAATGAACACAATTCTCATTCTTCTGAATGTTACCCGTAGTTTGCTATGATCTGCAAAGTATAATGCCTTTGCATAGTCAATAAAACACAGGTAAATATATTTCTGGTCTTCTCTATTTTCTGTCAAAATCCATCTGTTGTCACAAATGATATCCCTCAATCCATGTCCTCTTCTGATTCTGACTTGAATTTCTGACAGCTTCCTTTCAATGTACAACTGTAACAGTTTTAAATTACCTTCAGCAAAATTTTACTTGCAAGTCATATATTAATGATATGGTTTGATAATTTTCACATTCTTTAGCTTCCTCCTTTTTAGTCGGGCACATAGATCTTTCCTAGTGGCTGGTGATGTAGCTGTCCTCCAAATTTCCTGGTAGAGACTAAAGTGTTTTCAGTGCTGCCTCAGTTTGTTGAAAAGATTTTAGTTGGTATTCCGTCAACCCCTAGATCCTTGCTTTTTACCTGGCCTTCAGTGCAGCTGGAACTTCTTTCTCTGTGTTATTGATACCTATAATATGCTATCTCTTGAAATGGTTGAACATCAACTAATTGCTTTTGTTCCAATGACTCTATATTGCTTTCATTTTCTTTTGATGCTCCCTGCACCATTAACGCTTTTGAGGCTTGGCTTTTTTCTTCAGTTATTTCAGTTTGAGAAATGATGTAGTTCTTGATGTTTGAGTTTCCACTTCACCTTATGGAGCTGCCTTTGAAGTCACCTGTTCATCTATTTTACTTCATTATTTGTCCCATTTGCTTTAGTTAATCTAAGCTAAGGGTAAGTTTCAGAGACTTTTCTGACATCCACTTTTTTTTTGACATCCACTTTTGTCTTCTATTTCTCATCATTTTAACGACCTTTTGCTTTCCTAATTCATAACGTTGTGATGTCATTCCATAACTCCCCTGGTCTTTGGTTATTAGTATTGAATGCATCAAATGTGTTCATGAGGTTGTCTCTAAATCCATGCAGAATATTCTCAAGGTTGTACTTTGGTTCTCATGATTTTGTCTACATTTTGTTTGGTTTCAACCTGAAGTTACATATGAACAATTAACAACTCTTTCTGTGGACAGTAACCGGCCTTATTCTGAATGATGATATTAAGTTTTCCCATATATCTGTCCCTAAGTGCATTTGATTTTAGTCCTGGATATTCCATCTAATGAGCTCCATTTGTAGAGTTATGCTGTTGAACAAAAAAAATTAGTCTTGCAATTTTCTATCATGAGATTCTCCAGCTTTATTGCTAAGGTTAAACTTTCCAGTTACTGATCCTTATTCTTTTTTTCAAAATGTTCAAATTCCAATTGACTATAATTATCAATGCATCTTGGTTTTATCGCTGATCAATTTCAAATGGAAGAAGTTGATAGAATTCTGCAATTTGAAAACCCTCTTTAACATCATTATGACTTGAATTCAGCTCTGGGGCACAGGGTTAGCTTTAGTGGTTGGTGTGTGAATTTGACTAATACTTGTATTAACTTGACTTCCTTGCAATAGTATAGATATTTTATTTTAAAATGCATGGTGTTTCAAGATAGATATTGAAATGTTATTTTTGAAGTAGAAAATATTTCTCTTCAATTTATCATTCCTGGCATAGTAAATCATGTGATTGCCCCACTGAAAATATCCAATATCAGTCCATTTCAGTGCATAGATGCACAAAATGTAGATATTTGTGGATGAAATTTTATTTCTGACATTCAATTTTCCTAGATTCATATTTTTCCATTCAATGTTCTGATTATTAATCAATGCTTGCAACTATTTATTCTCATTTTGAGCTTACCCTATCAGCAGATTAATATTCTGAAAGCTTTCATTCATCCAGGTCATCAAGAGTGATTCTATTTTGAGGTGGCACTTCTTTCTCAGCTGCATCCTGAGTGCCTTCCAAGATGAGAGAAGAGGGCTTCATCTTCTAATACTATTGGACAATATCCTATTGCTATTCATAAGATTTTAATCACTAAGCCTTCACAGGTGGATATCTCATTCCTTTTACTGAGTCTGTTAGTAGTCGGTAAGCTCCAGGGAAGTCTCCTCACCCTGGATGACCCTGATGGTATTTGAAATACTAGTGTCATAGCTTTCAGCAACATAACAACACACACTCACACCACAGTATGACAACCTGACAGAAAACTGGTAAATAACTGCATAGAGGGAAACAAAATTCAAGCATCCACACTTTTCTGGTAGCAGGTCTCATTCCAGAATCCTGTGGTTGATAACAGAATACAGGATAGGATGTGCATATGGCTGAGCCCTCCATGGGAGGCACTAGAGAGCCTACTGGAAGGAGTGAGGAAACACATACCTCAAAATAAGAATGTTAGTACTGTACAGAATAAGGAAAGGGATAAAGGGAACTGAAAATCTGGCTATAAAACCAATTTGATACAAAATATTCAGATCTGTGTGTATGTGTACATTTGCATAGAAGAAAAAGCTCATTTTCAAAAAAGCTCTTTCCAAAATGAGCAGAAAATAAGACATTTTGCAGAAAATAAGTAGCTTATAAAATGTTTTTATAAAATATTATGTAGGGCTGAGCCCCGGTGGCGTAGTGGTTGTGCGCGGGACTGCGACCCACTGGGACGGAGGTTCAATTCCCGCTCACAGGAGCAAAGGCTGAGCCTCCTACTCCCACCACCAGGGCAGTGATGCCTAAAAAAAAAAAAAAAATTATGTAGCCCACTTCTACCATTTTGAAGTGTTGTGTTAGAATCAATCAGGAAGTAAAGCATCCAAATAAAACTGTTAATGTTTTCACACGATTTATTTTCTTATTATTTTGTTTTTGATATAATTTTGTTTTGACTTTACCTGGTTTCCTTCTTGATCAGTGTGGACAAGTTCCTGCTGAGGGCAGTCATCCTTATAAAGCATACACTCCTCTAAAAGCTTTTGATTAATCTGATTAAGTAAGTTACTACAACTGTCTTTAAGCAGGCCAAAATCATCACTTGAAGAGTAATTCATAATAGTCTTTTGTTTTTTAGTGGAAACTTTTCCCTTTTCTTGCCAAACTAGTCAGCAGCCTGGAAGTTTGGGTTCTGATGTGCCAGGCCATTTGCACCATCTGGTCCAGGAGTGTCACTGGGGAGAGGCCTCTGGACACCTGGAGGGGTGACGTTGAAATGTCAGCTCTCGGGTAAATACCAGCTCCAGTGTTGAAAGGCCAAGAGAGCAAAATGCCTAGGAGGAGAAGAAGCTGCTGGTAACAAAAGCCCCACACCTGTTTCTAAACTCGAAAGAATGCAGGTATGTTATGCATGTGTGTCTTATAGGCTTCAAAAAGTTCATGGAAAAGCTATATTATCTTTCAATTCCATTATCCCTGTGCAAAGTTCCTTGAAAATCTGTATTTTCAGAATACAGTGGATTTTCAGAATTCCAATGCTTGGAGGAGATGAGATTTGGGGTGAAAAGAAAGGAAGAGTGCTGGGAAAGGTAATGATACAGTTTTAGATTGAATTATAAGTTCAGTATATGTTTGTGCAATCCATGGGTGACTTGGAATGATAGTTGCCAAGTGCATCCTTTGGGAATTTGATGGTGATCTTGGTTCCCCGAACCTCTTTTAATTCTCCTCATGGCCTGTGTCACCTAATATGTTTAACTTTGGTTTCCTTTTTGTGAAGGAACTCTCCAGTATCCCCCAGCTTGTAAAGAGATTGAAACATCTATTAGTTGAAACCACCTTGGGAGTGCTTAAGGTTGTTGATTTTCAGTAACACAAAACAGCTGGGTGTGATGGGCGGGGCACTGTGAACCATTTCCCTGTTGTGGACCCCTGAGATCAGTTCACTATTGTGACAGTTCGCATATAAAGAACCATCTTTGTCTGCTTTTGGCCAGCTTTAATCCAGCTTAAAATGTACACAGACATGTATGCAGTTATTCATCTCTCTGAAGCTATATACTGTATACTATACAGCAAAAGGGGCACATCAGCAGTGTCATGCTTAAAATGACTCTGACCTTGTTTGAATTCAATATCATATGACTGTTATCAGCAGTGGAGGCAGCTGATAGGCCTAGGCTCTTCCAACAATGCCTTGCTACCTTATAAGATTTTGTTGTTGTTCCAGTCTGCCATGTTTCTGACAGCAGGGTCAAGGAAGTATCTACAGTAAGAGGTTGGAGTTGTTCTCTAGTAGGCTTTGTTGACATCTTTCAAAGGTTATGCCTTCACTCCAAGCATGTAGAATTTCATAAGAGTAAACCTACTAAATAATCCCAAACATGCATCACTTTTCCTGGCTGCCACGTGATTTTAATTTTAGTACACACTCCTGGAATTCTCTAATCCTTGTCTCTCAATGCTCCCAAATTGGCATTCATTTTCTGTACAGACTTTTATCATTTTACACAAAGATCGCTGTACCTGTCCAACGTTCTTTCTTATCATCTACTCCTTAGTATGCACAAAAAAAGATCCCTAGTGGTGTGGTGTGGAACATCGGGGTACCAACTGCAAGGTTGGTGATTCACCAGTCATTTCAAGGGAAAATGATGAGGGAGTCTGTTCTCATAAATATTAATGGTTAAATTTTGTCCTATAAAGTCGCTGTAAGTTGGAAGAGATTTCATGGCAATAGGTTCTTTTTGAGTTTTGCATATGCACATAGGGCTATTTATAAAATGGCTTCTTCAGCTTTGCATTTTTCCGGGCATCCTGTAATATCTGCTGTTCCCTTAACACAAAATATATGACTATTTTATCTTTCTGGATATGTCTTTGTCCTCGTCTCTGTGCCTCTAATCTTGTCTGCACAATGAGTCGATTGCTCAATTAGCTCAAATTCCTCAAAATCTTCGATGATTCTTTCAGGCTTTCTTCTCCATGTCTTGGAATTTTGTTTATTCTAATTACATTGTCTAATGATTTTCCAGCTGCCTATTGAATCTGCTGCTTTTTGAGCACTTTGAAGACAAGTATGACGTGTATTCATCTTTGCAGTCCTGCAGCCTAGCATAACACATGGGAGATAAAAAGTTCATAATGAGAAACTTTTTGAGTGTTGTTCCCAATGGCCTTAAGTAAGTATTGCTGTTATCTTGGAGAAGTGTTTTACTGAGTATCTGTGATGTGTCTTCAGGGGAGCTATTTGAACACAACTGGGAGATAAAGAAAGGAATTTGACAATTGTCTGCTAGATATGCATAACTCAATGCTTTGGAATTTGCACAACTCCTTTGAATGATTCAGGGGACCAGAGGCTTACATTGCCACAAATGACTGTGCTGAGGATTCCAGTTAGAATTCTGTCCAGAATTCTCTTCTGAGGGACTTCCAGACCCAGACCTGGATTAGTTAGTATATATGTCTGCTTGCATAGCTCCAGAACCCCCACATCTCCTTCCAGGGCCCACAACGAATAAAAGGTACTTAGAAGTTTAAGCATCAAATTGGGAATGATATATTCTGTAATATCCACACCCTCTCATTCTTTCATATTCAATGATGAAAAAATTAGTCTTGTTCTCCATTAATATTATGTCAAATTTATTCTCTTTTCTCTCATTTTCATAGGCACCCCCCCCCTCAGGGAGCTCCATTCCATTCTCCCAGGGTGACTAAAAAGAACCCTGATCTGTTTTGTCTCTTTCTAACACCCGATTTCTGCAATGTGATTGAGGAATTTCTACTGACCACGCATTCATGGTAAATAAGTTGTTTTGGGTACTCTACTACCTCCAGAATAAGTCCAACCTCTCCAGGCTGGCTCCCAAGGCCCCATATGGTGTGGTGGTTGCTTGCTCTTCTGACTTCAATGAGTCACCTCATTTTTTCCCCAGGGCATAAGCAAACCATAATGAATTGCTTAGATTTCTCCCTCAAATGACAAAAGTGCATTATTCTGTTCTTCACATTTTTAAAGTATAATGTTCTCTTACTTCCATCCCTACTGTCAACCGAAGTATTTTCTACTTATTTCTTTGTCCTTAACTTAAATGTTCTATCTTTGGTAAGAATTTCTTTGCTGTCTGATAACAGTGTAACTGCCATGCCTAAGTGCCCCAGCATCTATTAGGATTCTTACCATGACTGGCGTGGTGCTCTCATTTGTGTTTCTCTCCCTCAAGTTTATTAATTAGGTTAAATCTGATTGATTATTATAATCTTAGTTTCTAACGGAGAGTCTGAGTACAGTAATACCTTCACAAGTTTTATTTAAATTTTTTTTTCAGAAGGCAAACGTTGTCTTAGCCTCTATCAATTGAAATTGTGGTAAGGTAAAAATAAAATGAGAGAGTTTGTACATCTTTTATGGCAGAAGCAAATCTTGAATTTAAAACCAAGACAATCTTATAGAAGATATTCCAATCTTAAAGAACAAAAGGTTTGAGGAAAGTTTCATGTAGATAGAGAAATGACTATAACTTTCTTACTTTAGATTACTGCTGAGAGTAAATTTTACTTATAATTCTCAGTCCACATATCAATGATCTCATTAAAAATATGTTGAAAGTGAGGTGTTACTATCTACATTGAACTTCTTTACAAAGTTTCTGCCTAAGGTGCAATGAATGAAATGGTATTTTGGAAACACCAGGAGAAACACATAGATACATATATGCATACACATGTTAAATGAATGTTGTCTAGAGAGGGTATTTGTTTTGTTTTGAGTCCCAGAAATGTCCAATGAATGACGAGCTGTTTTTGAAAAAAAATGTTAAAAATGCTTTTAATTCCAGCATTGATTGTTATTTTGATCTTTGGTTATACAGTAGACAATGGTGGTGATTCTTTAAAAGACAGTTTTTGTTCTATTTGAAGATGCTGATTCTTTTGGTTGCTATTTCCGTATCTGTTTCTTGGCATTTTACCTATTAAGTGCCTTAATCAGCACTTTTGATTCATCAATTCAATACTACTGAACACATATCAGTGCTCCGAACTGTATGGTGGCCCCTGGTTGGATCAAATTGAGGCTGTTCAGGGGGGTGTGAGCATTTATTTAGCTAAGTTCAGTTCAACTGAATGAGTGGGATGACGAATTCTACTTAACCAAGCTTCCGAGTTGCGAGTTCGAGGGTAGTATTCTAATCAGAGCATGTGATAGGTCCTCCTGGCTGTTAGTTGGTATCCGACTAACTCAATGACCCAATGTATAGCATAACAAAGAAAAGTGCACCCCTGCACCATTGGGGGAACATCATGAATATTATGTAGTACTATCCAGCCTAGGGGCTCATCTTTCTGCGTATGCTGGACATCATTTAGTAGTCACCTGTAGACTTTCCCTTGGCTAATTTTTGGAAGCAGGTTGCCCAACCTTTGTTCTTAGTATATCTTATAGTGTGCATTACACTAAAACCTGTCCACCAACGGTGACCGTAGTATATTTGGAGATATTTGTGGCAGAGCCTCAAACATCATATTCGCACATCAGCTTCCACAGAAAATGTGCTCTTCTAGTGGGCAGAGCAGAGAAATATAAACGTACATGGCGTGCTAGGG
The DNA here is from genome assembly GCA_004026705.1 of Nesogale talazaci. Taxonomy (NCBI): domain Eukaryota; kingdom Metazoa; phylum Chordata; class Mammalia; order Afrosoricida; family Tenrecidae; genus Nesogale; species Nesogale talazaci. Next base: position 24,964 of record PVJH01000501.1, on the reverse strand, counting down.
GGAGGTCCTGTGCTGTGCAGGGTTAGTGGAATAAGAAGTGTGTTGAGGGAGTGGCTAAAGATTCAAGCCAAAGTGAGAGGTTTTTAGATTCTGAAAAACATGATGCAACAAGTGCCAACATTTAGATTTAGCATATTTTATTCATTGCTAAGACACTGTAGAGTCTAGCATCTTAATTAAAGGCTTCTTTCTAAACCTGTACACATTCTTAAACTAGAAAGGTAAATAGTTCTTTCAGAATTGAAAAAAAAATCTTATTCATTCATTTGTCCATAAGGTAGGCTATTATTTTTGTGTGCATGTGCTCTACTAAACATTTTACAAATATTACACAATTTAAAACAAAACACAGGACTCTTTGCTGCCCTTCTACATCACTTAATAGATTTCTATTCTATTTAAAAATAGTTTGAAGTAGTGGCATTTTATTCTTCTTTTCTAAAAAGCATGTCTATACTGCTGATGTTATCTATAGAATTGCAGCTATGAAAAAGTTATATAATAATTTTAACTAGGTAGATATTCTATATTTATATAGGTATGATCATGAAAATGTAATTCATAGATGAGTTATGTAGAATATAATAAAGTGCATATTATTTTTTTAGTGAATAGTGTTTGTACTTCCTGCAGTTTTATGACTATCTTGTTACTTGATTTATTCTCCATGTCCTCATTATTAATTCTTCCCTAAGAATTTTGTCCTAAGTGTTAGTCATTGCTCAGTAGTGATGCCTTGTTAACTGTCATTGCATCACTCCCTGGATACTTAGTTGCGGACTGCACAACAGAATGAAATGCGGCCCTGATTTTTGGCATCCATATAGTTGTTATTGACTATTTTTCAGCCTTTTTTACTCATCTGAGAAACCTTCCCTGGCTGGTTGGTGATTTGGCAAAATCTTCATTGCCCAGGCAAATGTTATCAGCAGTTGGATCAGCGTGTGCTTTTTGAACACATCTTCCTTAACGGCCTCTACCTTTCCTATCTGGTCTAAATCTTTTGCCTCCTAGAATCTCCCTTGACCATCCTTCCAGAACTTCTTTCTATTTTTTGGGGGGGGGGTAATCACTGCCCTTTGGTGGGAGTAGGAGGCCCAGCCTTGCTCCTGGAGAGCTGCTGCTGGATTTGAACCGCCAAGCCAGTGGGCCGCAGTCCCACTCTCAACCACTACGCCACTAGCCTCAGCCCTCCAGGACTTCTTTCATTTCTCTTTTGTGCTGAATCCCTATCTCTTTAGATTCCATGAATTAATTTTTTGGATTTCTGTTTTGGGTTGGTGGAACATCTATTCTAGCAACTCCTAAGAAATTGTGTACATAGTTTCCCTAGATCTTGCATATCTTCATTTTTTTTCTTAATTGATTTTGGATAAGGTGGAATTTTGAAGACGTTGGTCCTTTTTTTCTTTGAATATCCTTTGAATTTCTGGTAATGTGTATGGAAACTGGGTTCCCCCCCCTCCTTTCTTTTTCTTGGGGGGGAGAGTCTTTTTTTTTGCTCTTTATTTATTTTTAATTATTTTACTAGGGGATCCTACAACTCTTGTTACAAGTCATACCTCAATTGTATCCAACATACTTGTGCATATATTCCAGAACTCTTTTCTAGACATTTACTTTCCATGAGCTGTTGGGATCAGCTCCTCTTTTTACCCTCCCTCTCCCCCCCATGCCTCACCCCTCATGGCCCTTCAATAGAGTCAAATCTCACACGGAGTGCTGTCTCCCTGCCCCCATTGTTTCTGTTGCTCCTCACCCCGGATGTGGGTGTGTGGTTATGTGCCATTCATTGTAATTGGTGGCCCCCTCTCTCTCCTTCTCCCTACTCATTTGGTATTTTTATTCCCATTCCTGTTTCTGCATTCCCTGTGTAGTGAGTTTTATCTCTTGCCTATACCTAGGCTCCCATCTAGTCTAGATGGAGAAGCCGTATTGAGGTTGTGATAGCGGGGTGGCAAGGGGGCCTCCAGGGAGCAGAGGTGTATTGCATGACCTAATAGTGCTCTACTGTACCCTGAGTGACTCACCCCCTCCTTGTGACCCCTCGGTGGGGAGATGCTCCATTGTCCAAAGATGGGCTTTGGCTTTGGGTCTCCTCTCTAATCACCCTCCATTCCCCCCAATGCATTTTTGTTTGTTTGTATACTGTTTGTTGTGAATCTTCTGATGCCCACTGCCCAGTCTCAAAGACATCACAATCACACCAGCAGGTGTGCTTCTTCCATATGGGCTTGTTGCTTCACTGTTGGATGGCCACTTGTTTAACTTCAAGCCTTTAAGACCCCAGACACTGTATCTTTTAATAGCCTGCACCACCCTCTCTCTTTGCCACATCTGTTTATGCACCCATTTTGTCTTCAGTGATTGTGTAGGGGAGGGGGATGAACATCACAGAATGCCAATTTGTTAGAACAAAGTACTCTTGTATTGTGGGAAGATATGAGCTGAGGCCCAAGGTTTGTCTGCAGCATGAGTGTATTCCTTTTTAAAAATATGTGTACATAGGCCAGGAGCACTATTGTGATAGATTACTGTATTCACATAAGTGCACACCTCTGTTAATCTCCCTATCTACGCCTTTGCTTCCTCGAACTAGCCTCTGTTTCCTTTTGCCTCCTCCTGCCCCTCATCAATTTCTCCCTTCTTCTACCTCTTACTGCTTCCTCTTCACTAGCTTGGTGTTGCTCTACTACTCACATCCACCCTCTCCTAGATGCTGCTTCTGTTTCCCTAGTTCATTACACCATCTGCTCACCACCCCCTTCTTCCTACCTCCTTCTTCCCGTCTACATTTCAGAGTCATTGGCCCCATTACCTTCTTCCTGGGCTTCTCTCCCACGGTCCAACCCATATAATTAGACAAACAATCCATCTCTTAGTCCGAAAAATAAAAAACATGGTCGAAGAAAGAAAAGGAAAGAGAATAAGGTGAGAGAAAAGAAAAAAAAAACCTACATAGGTCTAGGTCTGTTTGCTCATCGTCATGAGACCCTGGTCTTGAGGGAGATCCAGAGACTGCCCCTCCTCACCCGATGTCCATTCTCAGGGGCTCTGTGCCTCAGCTTTCCTCCAGTTGCTGATTGTTATGCTCTATTCCCACACTATCTTCCCGCCGTGTCTCTGTGTGCTCTGTATGTCCCCTGTCTCCATATGCTCCACTTAGGAGACAACATGTTTTAAGTTCTGGTAGTCCCACAGTCCTCTCTGTGCCTTAGCGCTCTGTGTAGGGACCTCATCCTCTGGGCTTGGTGAGCCTATATGGAGTCTAGGTTGACTGCCCCTTTCTCTTTTTCCTTCTTGCTTTGCTTCTGTCTGGGTATGGTAGGTTGGTTCCTTTCCCCCCACCAGAGAGTCTAATGTCCTTTTCTGTGGCACACACTTCCAAGGTGGGATCAGGCTGGTTCGGGTTGGGGGAGGTCCTATAGGCCAGTGTTTTCAGGGAATCCTCCATGTGTTACACTGCCACCCTGGTTTGGCATGCCATGGTGGGGTCTGTATGCACCTTCCAATTCTGTGGAGACACCGGCAATACCCTCCCCCTAGGTGTGTTACTGCCCCTCCCTCCCCCTTCCCCCGCATTATCTCAGTTTTCCCCACCCACTTTCTCCCTTCCTCTTCCACCTTCTTTATATTAGATTCATAAGTGCTTCCCTGGGTTTGGGCTGACCTTCCCCTGACTGACTGCTCTCACTCATAGATTGTGAGATAAGTAAAGTATCTTTTCTTCTATTCCTGGTGTGCTAATTGTACTTACCTAAAGAGACTAGGGTTGTACTTGTCCTTTTGAGATTGGCTTATCTTGCTTAACATAATTCCCTCCAACTTTTCTCATGAAACGATGTATTTCATGTGATTGTCTATGTTTTTATTGCTGCATAGTACTCCACTGTGTGTATGTGCTAGAGTTTACTAATCCACTCGTCTATTGATGGAAGTTTAGGTTGTTTCCAACTCTTTGCGATTGTGAATTGTGCTGCAATAAACATTGGAGCACAGATGACTGGTCATGTTTTATGTCTTACCTGCTCTGGGTATATGCTCCATAGAGGGATGACTGAGTCATAAGGCAGATCAATTTCCATTTTCTTTAAGGATCACCTGATCTCTTTCCACAGTGGCTGTATATATCTACATGACCACCAGCAGTGGAAGAGAGGTCCTATTTCACTATATCCCCTCCAACATTTGTTGCTCTCTAATTTTCTGTTTGGGGCTAACCTCAGGGGTGTTACATGGTATCTCATGGTTGTTTTGATTTGCGTCAATCTCATGGTTGTTTTAATTTTAATTTTCTCTTATGGCTAATGAATGGGAACTGATTGCAATGATTGATGCCTAACCACTTCTCCCACCCCCAGGAGGACGAATAACAGAAATGTGAGTAAAGGGAGACAGCAGTTGGTGTAAATTATAAAAATAGTAATTTATAATTTATCAAAGATTCACAGGATATGAGGGTGGGGGAAGGAGGGAAAAAAGAGGAGCTGATACCAAGGGCTCAAATAGAAAGTAAATGTTTAGAAAATGATGATGGCAACATATGTACAAATGTGCTTGATAAAATTCATGTATGGATTATTATAAGAGCTGTGAGAGTCCCCAATAAAATGACTTAAAAAATCTTGCTTATCATTTAGGAAGTCTATTTTCCCCTTCAATATCAATGTCTTAATAAATCTGATCTTGGTTTGAGGGGTTGGAAATATTATATATAAATTTAGAGATATTTTAGTATGAGCAACTCCATAACATTTCATGAAAAATGAATTAAAAGATAATGGATTCCCCCAAAACTTTGGAAGGACCCTGTATATACATATATTAAAAAATACACAAATAAAATTTTACTCTAACAATGAGGGAAAGCTGACAGTCCTGACATTTTGTCAGTTGTGGTAATGACTCCATTTGCAGAAGATTCCAGGTCATTTATCTCTGAAAATAAGGATAATAAGTCTAGTTATGAAATTCGTGATTTGTCAATATTGCTCTATTTTCTTCCTATATTTTTTGCTAAAATTTCACTGCTTCCAAAATGTATTCACCTTCAAGCAACCCAACCCCTTGAAACTCCTGCTAATCCTTGCACTGCAAAAATTTTTTGATGACATCTCTTTTTTCCATTCCTTATTCATTGTTTTTGTTTCAGTACTGATCTGTCAACCTCTCTTCTTTGTGACCTATGAGATGTTCCATATCAGTAATATCAAGTCCTAATTTAGTGACAGCCATTTGGATGACTTTTTCATTAATCTCCTTATTTTATCTTAATCAAATGCTTAGAAATTGTTTTTCCACATCCCTTGCATGCTTTTTCCTATAATGCTGTAAAAACAAAAACAAAAAGGCCCCCCCATTACTCAAAATTGGGATCTGTGAGTAAAGTTTGCCCTAACTTGAAAGTGTTGTCAGCTAGAGACTACTTGCAGCCACCGTTCTCCTCACTACCAGAGAATAAGGATGCAACAAATATCCATTTATTATGGAAATACTTAAGCTAGGTACTAATATTTCTTTCTACTACTTTATTTGATGCTAACAATTTTATGAGAGGTCTGATTTAGTATAGTTATTTTATAAACGAGAAAATGAGTGACATCAAGACATGAGTAATGTTACCCTATATCCCAGAGCTAGGGGTAATGGAAGCAGAGCTTGAACATAAGAAGTCTAACATCCTAACATTCGAGCTCATTCTGATTCTGCTTCCCAACAATACGTTTAGTACTAGAGAGATTTAGGAGCCACCAGAAGCCGGCTGGCTGAAGGGAGAGCCATGGTTCAGACTCCTGTATATATGGAAAGAAGAATTTCTATGATTATGTGTTTAGTCAGACCGATAAGTAGGTCATGTTAGCCACTTAGAATGTTTTTAATTGTATATTCCATTCTTAACACAGGGAATCTGGTTTATATTCCCAGCAGTTATGTTAAATAGATATAAAATATACTTATATATATTTTAAGATCACAATATCCTCTCTATAACAGTGAATAAGCATCTGATGGCATTTGCTCAGCTCTTAGTCTTCCTCACTTGGAAACAGCATCTTTGTTTTTCTTCTTTTGCCCTTTACCTCTGTCCTGTCTTGACTAAACAAGGAATTGTAAAAAAAAACAAACAAAAACAAAAACAAAAACAAAACACAGTAAAAGGCAATGGAAATAAAAACTGAATCTGGTAGAGAAAATAGGCAAAGGAAAGAAGGATCAGAAAGCTGCTGAAGACCATGCCAGGGATGTGTTTCTACACATGCTGTCCCTTCCCCGTGAGTATGTGCTTAGAGATGGAACACATGTTAGGATCTACGATTCTTAGCAGCCACATGAAAAAGCTTCTCAGCACTTACATTATTCACAGTGACCTTAACATAAAAACAAATCAGCTGCTTAGTAGGAAAAAAACATTTCCTAGAACTAAATCTAAAGACATTTTTCCTAACTGCGAATATAGAGACATAGCAGTAGTATATTGATTAGAAACCCAGCGTGTTTTTCATAAGACTCTTCCTTCAGCAATCCCTTGACCCCCTTGCTCACTTCCACTAGGCCTTTATGGGCTGGCACCAGCTCAGAGATGCCTTCCTGCAGCATGCATCTAATATTGTTCTCCTCTCATTCCTTCGATTTCCTTTTCTGCTTCAATTTCTTCATTGTTTTTCTCACTGCCTGGCGCATCTTTATTAGTTAATTTATTGTTTGCCTTCTTTACGTTGTAAGCTTTATAAGGTCAGGGACATAGCTTTACTCACAGCTTTTAAATTCTTGAGACAGTAGTGTCTGGAAACTCCCAGATATGTTTTTGAATGAATAAAAAGGCAAAACAGCATATAGAGTCCTGGTTCTCAACTGACCTAATGCCATTACCCTTTTATACAGTTCCTCAAGTTGTGGCATCCCCTCAACCATAAAATTATTTTCGGTGCTACCTCATGCCTGTAATTTTGCTATTATTTTGAATTGGACGACCCCCAAAAAGGTTGAGACCCACAGGTTGAGAACTGCTGCCTTGGAGTTTCAGGATTATACTTTGAGGCCACAGACAGAAGCTTGTTTGAGATAGAACATGTCTAGTTGGTTTCAAGAGCCAATTAATTGAGTTGGGATCTTTTTGTACAGATCATCTACAGCTTGTTGGGGTTAGATGCTCAACAAAATAAGAAATATTCTTAGATGGAATCGTGGAAAGAGTGGTCCTTGTCCTGTCCTATAGTTAGAAAAGCCTGAGTGTCATGTGACTTCCTGAGGTCAGATATGAGTTAAGGCTGTAAAACCACTGGGAAGTAATAGCGATGAAAAGAGAGTGAAAGATCTAAATGAAAAATTCTCTAAGATGTATGTAGCAAGATTTTGGCTATTGTGAGTTACATAATCATTATGAGATGACACAGTCCTTTCTTGTTCTTTCTTAGGTGGACTGGCAATAGATTGGGGAAACCACTCTCATTCATCTCTCTAAAACTCTCTGAGGCAAACATTCATGAGATCGAGGTGAAATGAAGTCTCCTTCTACTCATAGGTTTTCCAGTATATGTCATCCATGCCATAAAAAGACCACCTCAGGAAGAAGTACATCTGATTTGTACTTTCTAAAGTCCAATTTGGGATTAACTTTACATTGGCTAGTTTATTTTCATCTTTCAAAAAAGAAATGAAAGCTACCTTCCCAAAACACTGTTCTCTGAATCCTTGAGATGGAAAAACACAAAACTCAAAATAGATGTATTTGAAGTTCACAAGCCTATAAGTGGGGCACACAATTTGGATAAAGCCACTGGGCTTGCTTTCTCTTGTAAGAAATTTCAACCTCAAACATTCATGAGATCAAGGTGAAATGAAGTCTCTTTCATTGAAGTCTCCTTCATTTAAATCTTCATTAAGTCTCCTCCTTAAGAGTCATGACTTACCAAAGAGGAGAAAAAGGATGAAAGTGTGACAGTTGTGGCAAATGTATCTGTAAGCCAAGGAACCCACCAACGACTGCCAGAGCTAAGTGAAAGACACGAAGTTTCTCACTGAGAGAATGCTCACTGAGAAATCAACAAGATCCATATATAACTTGCACTAGGATTTAGTCTTTGAAATCATAAGACAATAATCTTCTGTTCTTAAAAATAATTTACTTAATGGCCAGGCCCTGCAATCTTAAGGAGTACACTTTTTTTTTTATAATTTTCTTCCATTCATGTTTCCTAGACATGTCTCATAGAAAATCATTCACCTGCTTTGCTAGAAATGCACAAGTTGTATGCACCAGAGATTTTAGAATTTAAAATAGCTTTTCATCTCACCAATGCAGTTCTTTATTGTTACTCTTGCTAAATCTAAACATACAGATACTCCATTAGGAAGAACTGGAAGTGATACTTTGGTGTCTCTGGAGGCTAGAAGAAGTGGGAAAACACAGCGAGAGTGGAGAAGAAGGCACCCAACTGTCCTTGACAAAGGTGATCTGGAACTGTCCCATAGATAGACATTCAGTATACAATAAGTTGAGTTTGAATGCCTATTGTGGCAGTCACGTGCTTATGTTAATTTTATGATTGAAATGTAGGGGTGGAGTCTAGCCTGTTAATCTGGAGATAGCCATTGCGTAGCCAATGAGGCCTCTATACGGGCATGGCTTTCACCTGAGACTCCTGGGAAATCTCGCGATATTTCCCTCATGAAGATGAGAAGCTATCTTCCCCAGTTGTTGGGAGTTAGTTTCAGAGATGATTAATCATGGACAAGACAAGCTGGCAGCATTAGAGAAGCTGGAGGAGCCGGCGGAGAGACCACACAGCTTTGCCCTGATGGAGCCAGACCTCTGAAGCTGGGGTGGCCGCATGGAGACCTCTGCCAGTGATCAGTTGCTTCTGCTGTTGATGGATCCTGAGCCCTGGAGGCGAGGTTCCCTGCCAGCACCAGGATTCTGCACCCATGGACCTGTGACTTCGTGAGTCGGAAGAAGACTTTATAGACTGATTTCGGGCATATGGGTTAATATTGGACTTATGACTTTGGACTGGACTGGGTTGGGATGCTTTCTCCACGTCCCATTCCTTTTGTATATAAACCCTTTCCTTATATCGAAATGTGTGTCCTTGAATTTGTTCCTCTAGTCTACCCGGGCTAACACACTGTATATGCCCGAAATCAGTCTATAAAGTCTCCTTCCGACTCATGAAGTCACAGGTCCATGGGTGCAGAATCCCGGTGCTGGCAGGGAACCTCGCCTCCAGGGCGCAGGGTCCATCAACAGCAGAAGTAACTTATCACTGGCAGAGGGCTCCATGTGGCCGGCCCAGCTTCAGAGGTCTGACTCCATCAGGGCAAAGCTGTGTGGTCTCTCCGCCAGCTTCTCCAGCTTCTCTAATGCTGCCAGCTTGTCTTGTCCATGATTAGTCATCTCTGAAACTAACTCCCAACAACTGGGGAAGATAGCTTCTCATCTTCATTAGGGAAATATCGCAGGATTTCCCAGAAGTCTCAGGAGAAAGCCATGTCTGCATAGAGGCCTCATTGGCTACTCAATGACTATCTCCAGATTAACAGACTAGACTCCACCCCTACATTTCAATCATAAAATTAACATAAGCACATGACTGCCACACCTATCATGTGCAAATCATCCTGTTAGCTCATGAAACAACATGAAAAAGTAGAAACTAAAAGAAATTTTAAAACTAATTAACAGGGACTGTTAACTAAGTGGGAGAAAAACATTTCAAAAGAGACAATAAAATTAGGAAAAACAAGGTAAAAAGAAATGAAGTAGAAGCTAAAAATAAGAGAATTAAAATTCTGATGAAAGAAAAAGTTAAGAATTGAAAAATACAAAACAGGTGAGATTTAAAAATAAGATAGTCTAAGCCAATGAGAGAAAAGTTTCCCACTATGAACAGCCAATGTACAGAGAGGACCATATGGCCGGTCCCACTATGAATCATGGCATCCTTCGCTGACACAGGCCCTAAGTGGACAATGATAGAGAAGCAGGGTTGGGATTGTAACCTGTCTGACCACACCACAGCCAGGCAAAATGCTAAGGGTGTGCAGCAGAGCAGCAGGGGGAACAGAACATGGAGTTCCTAAGGGAGTGCCTAGGATATACTTTGGGGCCAGAGTGTGGCACCCCATTGGACTCAACCAGGGGGCACTCCTGGAGGTCAATGAACAGACCTTGAACTACTCTCAGTTTTTTTATTTTGCTATTATTTTTATTTTTTTTACTTATTTACATTTTTTTCTGGACATTATGGTGTTTTGTTGTTGTTGTCACTGTTTTGTTTTCTTTGGTTGCTTTATCTTACAATACATTTTTATTTTGTGCATATTATTTTCTCTCCAAGTCAATCTAGATAAGATAGGCTAGATGAACAGTCTGGAGGAGAAAAAAAATGGGACTCATGGTTCTTCGGGGACATGGGAGATGGGGAGGTGGGGTAAAGTGTTGACCAATCCAGGGACAAGGGAACAACAAGTGATTCAAAATCAGTGACAAAGTGGGTGTGAGAGACCTGATAGAGAGTGATCAAGAGTAATGTAACAGAGAGAAATTACTAAAACCCAAATGAAGGCTGAGCATGATAGTGGCACAAGAGAAAAGTGAAAGGAAATAAAGGATAGAACTGAGGAGTAAAGTGTACCTCTAGAGGTCTAAATACAAAAATGTATATAAGTAAATATATTTATGTATCCTGATGGGCAAATAGATCTACATGCATATATATACATATATACATATATATACATATATATACACACACACATATATTTAGTCTTAAGACAGCAGATGGGCACTGGACCTCTACTCAAGTATTTCCTCTATGCAAGAATGCTTTGTTCTATTAGAACTGCATTCCTAATGCTCACCTTCCTGACATATTCACTGAAGACAAATGTGTGCATAAGTAAAAGTGGAGAATAAAGCTGAGGGTGCCCATCTATCAAAAGACATAGTGCCTGGAGTCTTACAGGCTTGAAAGTAAACAAGCGGCATGTAGCTCAGAAGAAACAAAGCCCACATGGAAGAAGCACACCAACCTGTATGGCTATGAGGTGTCAAAGGGATCAGTTATCAGGCATCAAAGAACAAAAATCATAACATTGCATGTCCTCCTTCTGTATATAATTGCTGATGACAAACGTGTGCATAAGCAAATGTGCTGACGTAAGCTGATGGTGTCCAGCTATCAAAAGATAGCATCTGGGGTCTTAAAGGTTTAAAAGTTACTAAGTAGCCATCTAGCTCAGAAGCACCAAAGTTCACATGGAAGAAATACACCAGTCTATACAACCTTGAGATTTCGAAGGGGTTGGGTATCAGGCATCAAAGAGGTAAAAATTATATCATTATAAAGCAGGGGGAGTACAGATTGGGGACCCAAAATCCATCAATAGGTAAAGTGACAGCCCCTTACAGAGGGGCTGTAGGGAGGAGATGAGCCAGTCAAGAACAGTGTAGCAATAAAGAAACATATAACTTTCCTCTAGTTCTTAAATGTTTCCTCCCACCCATTATTATGATCCCAATTTTACTTTATAAACCCAGCTAGATCAAGGGATGTACACTGGAGCTGGAAACAAGAATAATTCAAGACAGATGATCCTTTCAGGACCAGGGACTGAGAGTTGTGATGCCAGCAGGGTGGAGGGAAGGTGGAATAGAAAGGAATCTATTGTAGGAATCTACATATGACCTCCTCTGTACGGACAGTGGGGAAGAGGGTGAAGGGACACATCGGACAGAGCACGATGACAAAATAATGACAATTTGTAAATTGTTAAGGGTTTATGGTGGGGGGAGAGTGGGGAGGGAGGAGAAATATGGGAAGCTGGTACCGGGGGCCTATGTAGAAGGATGTTTTGAGAATGATGATGGCAACAAATGTGCAAGTGTGGGTTCCATATAGTTGATGTATGTATTGATCATGATAGGAGTTGTCTGAGCCCCCAATAAAATGATTTATAAAAAAAATCAAAAAGGAAAAGTTTAGATCATGAGTAGGACTTACAATGGTATAGACTGAAAAGCAGAAGCCCATGAGATAAAAACTTGAAGCCAGATCATTTGTTGGGATAAAGGCTCTGCGTCAGGAAATCAAAACTGAAAAGGCAAAAGGAGAGACCCAAAGTCAATAAAAGTGACATCAAAGCTAGCAAACTAGAGTAGGGTTAGGAACTACTGTTATTTTTTTAAAAAAATTAATAAGCAGCAAAAAATAGATAGCTGGTTCACTGTGAAGTATGTGGTAAAGCTCTGAGAATGGTTAAGTATCCAAGGGCAGAGGCAACGGGCCATTGTCCCCAATCAGCTGTGGTGGGGGCAGTGCAAGTGGAACTGGCCTGACCTTTGGAGATGGCATAAGGAACACTTTCTTCTTCCACTTAAAAAAAATCTCTTACTCACTGTCACTTTCCACTTCCCTCTGTGTCCCTCTCCCTCCGAGTCCCCTTCCCACGGCCATGCTGCCACTTTCTGCATTAGGGTCTCTCTAGCTACTCCACATCGTTTTCTTCCACATCTTCCCCCGCACTGTGACTAGATGAATCTTCTGAAAACACCAGTTTGAGCATTGCCTTATGCTTGATTAAAATGCAGTCTCTGTTTGGCATTTTAAAGACCAAACTCCTGACATACCTTACAAAATCTGACCTTCCTGTGCTTCCAAAAATAAGTTAAAAACTTCTCAATTTGCACTTAAATTCAATCTTATCTATTGCATTACTTATGCTACACCCAAGATACTAGGGCGTTCTGAATTTTGAAGTTGGGAGTTTAATCATGAGATTTGGAATTATTTCAGAAAATAAGGAATTCTTTATTCCACTTTGGAAATGTCAAAGTTAGCTGGTTTGGTTTTAGTTGGTTTCCAGAGAAAATTAAGGAAGAGAAAACAAGCAAATACATAACTAAAGAGCAAGAAATCATATTTATATTCATTTGAGAAAATTAGATTTCATTTTTTACAGGAATTGATGTGGGAGCCTCCCTTCTTAACTTCTCCCCACAATGACTTTATTTCCTGAGTTTAAGGATATGTTGTCCTTAAAATGCTTTAGAGCATTTCTCGGCTTAGTTCTGAAAATGATAATTCAGCTTCTCCTTGCATTTGAAGTAAAAGAAAAAAGATTTGGGAAAGAAAACTAACCATATTTAAGATTAACCCAATGAGTTTTCTGCCAAAACACCAGATGCGACTGGAAAAAAAAAAATCTGCCATGATTTTCTGTCTGGGAACTGTGCCTCCCTCTTTAGCAGGGATAAGAAGAGCAAAGAAAAAGATGAGGTAAATGGCAGGCGTACAAACAGTGTTTGTTATAAAAAGATGTTCACAAAAATAGTTAAGATTTCTGATCATGACACGACTTACTGTCAACGTTGTACTATTTATCAGAAAATGCGAGTGTATCTTGGTACAAGTGCACTATGAACACTGGTCAAAATCACATGTAGCCTTCCTGAACACTTTTGCATCTCTTCCTGATAAGTTTCTGATAATATTGTCTACTTCAGCCTGGGAACATTTTAGATTCAGAGCTCAGCCTCCTATTTCTATTTTGTAATGCTGAGTTTTAAAATTTTTTGCATGGATTTGGATATCTCCAGAGCCTTTTCTAAGCCAAGTTTATGTTGACTTTGCAAATCCTTGATTAGGTTTTCCCCCTCTTCTTCTTAGTGGAGAAAAGTAGAATTAGAAATAGAAGAGAATATTGGGAGACACCTTTATATATGTACACATGTATGCATATAGTTTAAAGTAAGAAAATGTGAACCAGACATCAAATGAGGAGCCTGTTCCAACTGACTGTTATGCATGAAAAACCATCAGGTGATCTACCTCTCTTTTTATGCAATTCAGTGCTTTCTGATTTTAGCCGACTGCAGAAACAGAAGTTTCTATAAATTGTGTGAAGGCAGACTTGGCTTTAGATTTTCCAACATTCTACAGAATGCACATGAAAACTAAAAGGGCGATGGGATCTAAAGTTTCCTGTCTTCTGCTTTTAGAGTTATTCTAGTACTCCTCACTCTGAGGTTTGGATTGTTCAATGGTTCCTCTTTTTTTTTTTCCTTTCTGGTATACCCAGTTTCACCCATAATGAAAGCGGATAATTTGGCTTTCTATCCATTAGATTAGAGACAAGGACAAAAAGTCCTGGTGACTAGAGTGAAAAGTGGAAACCCATTCAATGGTCCCTGGGAGAAAGACCTCAAGATCAGCTTCCATACATGGGGTTGCTGCGCTCTTGGAATTTCCCTGATGTCCCCTAACAACAGCAACAACAACAACAATAACAATAGCATAGTCACAGGTAAGAGCGTTAAAGTCTTAGTGAGTGAGCCTCTAACACTTGGAGGAAAGACCATTGTTGCAGCCACTGACTATGTTAGTCCGTCTCTTTGAGGGACTTCCTCTTTTTTTATGGCTCTCTAGCAAAGATAACGTCCATATCATATGTGTTAGTCTGGGTAGCCTAGAGAAAAAAGTTCATAGACACTCATATGTTTATAAGAAAGAGCTCTATATATAATGGCAAATGAATTTTGAGAAACCATCCTAGTCCAGTTCAGAAATCCGATATTAGCCTATATGTCCAAAACCAATCTATAACATATAGACTCATAAAACATGGGCAGAAAATTCGCAGTTCCGTAAGTGAGAAGTCTCATGTGTCCAATGGCATTGTAAACATCTGTGTGCTGGCAGAGGTCTCCCGGTGACTCCTGCGGCTCAGGGCACTAGCGTAGCCCATGTGTCTTGTCAGCTGCAATGTCTCCCAAGGAGTGAGTCTAGATAGAGAAGGTCTCCCGCCTCCAAGGAGGAAAACAGATGTTTTCAGAATCCTCAGGAGAAGGCCCACACAGAGGCCTCATTGGCTATAACCTGATTGACAGGCTAGACTCCCTCCCTGCACTCTTAACCCTTTCAAATTGACACACAATTATGTAACTACCACAATGTGTCAATAGTAGATGAAAGGAAATTTTGATATCCTCACTTCTAAAGAATATTCCATATATTTCTTCCAACAGAGATTTATTATTATCAGTTCATCGAGCAGTAAGTATATTTCACCACCACCATTATTCAAATGTTTCTTCAATCTCCCATTTTAATTGTCTAGCTTTTGAGTGCATACAAGGAATTTAAAGATAGCATGACTTGAGTCAGGCACACCTTAGTCCTCAAAGTGGCATCTTTGCTTTTTAACACTATTAGGAAGTCTTTAACAGCAAATTTGATTTCTTGACTACTGCTTCATGAGCACTGATTGTGGTTCCAAGGGAAATGAAATACTTTCCAAACAGTTTCTTATTGGTGAGGTTGAGAGGATTTTTGTTGTCTTTAAAAGAAGGTAAAATCTCTACTGAAGGATGTAGTAATTGGTCTTCATCACTAAGTGCAAAAATGGTGTGGGGACCACATCTGGCCTTTCCTGGTTCCCAAGACCATTTGCCACCTGCAGGTCACAGATATGCCTACACCTTACACCTTTTTAAAAACTCTATCCTGATGATGGTTCTCTCTCCCATGGCACTCTGTTTCTGTGTATGGGTTTGATAACTCATTTCAATGGCTGCACTGAATTCGCAGATGATATTCACAATTATGGGATGTATTAGGGAAGCTAACAGGTTATAATTTAGATGCAAAATGCTCAGGATACAGTTATGCAGTCAGGACAGTTTCTTTTCGATGTTCAACTCTTTGTCCCTGAACCACTTAGCCTGACCTTTCTCTTTCTCAGGAAATGTTACAAAACTCCTTTATATCTTTCAATAAATGCCAAAAAGGCATGCCACTTGACTATACATCTCAATCCAAAGGCATTGAACTGCAGCTCTATGGATCAGCAAACCCATCTCCCTCAATTAAATGCCCAGAGGCACCTTACTCCACAAGAAGATCTCCTGCCCTCAAATGCTCAGCTGTACTTGCTCTGGGGCCTAGGCATTCCTGTGTTTTGCCTCATCCTCTGACTACTGCTGTTGTTCCTCTGCTACTCTTCTGTGTCTCCTGGTTTGAACAGGGAGGTATAGGGTGGGGGTGGTCAGTGCATAGGAATCTTGGCATCCAGTTGTCAGGCTGTATTCATGGCTCTTTTCTCTCACTAGTAGTGAAATTTCTCTTCCTGCTTTTGAGATGGCTGGTTTTATACTGAACAAGATGATGGTTCCCAAAAGCTATGGCTAGAAGAGTCATATGAAATAACTCACTGTACTGCAGTAAATACTTCAAGTCTTCTGTTTCACTTAGCAAGTTTGAGTCATTTGCACATTGCAAGTGATTGAGTCTTCATCAATTCAGATACCACTTACTTCTTTGATTAGCCCACTGCTTCATATTACTTGTTCAGCATAAAGATTGAAGTAAGTATGGTGAAACAATAAAACACTCATGCACACCTTTCCTGATTTCTAAACCATGCGATATCTCCTCACTTCATTTGAATGGCTAACTTTTATTCTATGTACAATTTCCAAATGAGCACAATGAAGTGTTATGGGATTCCCATTCTTAACTGTTATGCATAATTTATTATGACACACATAATTGAATACCTTTGCATACTCAATAAAATATAGATAAATATCTTTCTGCTTTCAGCCAAGATCCACTTGACATAACAATGATATCTATGACAGGTATTGAATGATTGTTTTGCTTTTTAAAAGAAGTTTGAATGAATGAGTGACTGAGTGAGCAAATAAAGCAACTAAGCTCTTCATTATAACTAAAATTAACCAAATCTATGGGCTACAAAAAGAATTGAGCTCTTTGCCTTTATATATATATGCCTATGTGTATACATATAGGCATATATATGTAAATATGCCTATCTTGTTTGTTTCTTATTGTTTAGGGACAATCCCAACTAAAGGTAATCCTTAGTTCTGAGTTTGTTTTAACTAAACTTCAGATTTTATTCTGCCTTCATCAGTTTTTCTCATAAAGGCCCTTCTGCTTCAACCCCAGGATACCTCATTGCCTTTAGTTGTCATGTCTACCTTGTCCCCTCTGGTCTGCCATAGTTTCGCATCGTTTCCCTTGTTTACATGACTTTGACAGTCAGAAGGGTTACTCGAGGGAATCCTGTGGAATGTCTCTCTCTCTGAGTTTATGTAGACTGGGTTGCATGGACCAGTGGCCAGCAAACTGTGGCTGGCTCTTTCAGTGTGAATGTGCAGCTCTGGAGTAACAGTGAAAACATTTGAAGGTTATTATTTCAGACCATGGTGATTTCATTCGTTTGGAAAAAAACATATTTAACAGTCGAGTGATTTTTAAGTTGTTAGCAGGGACAGGATTGGCTTTTTGGTCTCAAGAGTTTGCCTACTCTGACCTAGAGATAAAAACCAGTGTCCCTTATCTGTCTATAAGAAGGGACTGAGATAGTGAAGTACATTGTGCCAACCTGGCTGATAAACACATGTGGGGTTAATTGAAGGAGGGAGAGATAAATGGCTCAGTGATCCTTTCCTTTCTAGTTCTCGGTCTCTTGCTTTCTGATGATCAGAACAGGGTACGGTTGCCTCAGCCAATTCCCTGCTTCAACTGGCATGGCTCACTTCCTGCAAGACATTCCTGAAGAGCAGTCATATGGACTTAGCCCGATGCAGCCCTGGGTGCTGGAGCAGCTACATGGAGAACCCTGCCAGAACTGAGATGCTTACACACTCACTGATTTGGTTTTCTACCTGCAGTCAGCATTATTGCGTGTGGTTTTGAGAGATGGAGAAGGACTTTGTAGATCAGTGTTAGACAGTGGCCGAACGTTGGACTTATGGGTTTGACAAACACTGGGTTGGGATGTTTTCTTAATGTATACTTACCCTTTATGTAAAACTCTTTCTTATACATATGAGTTTCTGTGTATTTGTTTCCCTAGTTTACCTAGACTAACACAGGAACTTTATATCAAGACATAAGTTTATATCCAGAAAGCATCCCAATCAAGAATAAGTTCATGGATCTACTGCTGGCCAGTGTCTTCATCAAACTCAGGTAGCTGCAGGCTGATGATGCCAAAAGATGAAGTAGGATGCAGGAGGGTCATAGGCTGATAGGTACAGAATTATATGTATCCAAGGTCAGTGGAAACATAAAAGGACACCGAGTGGCTTTCAGAGTTGGATGACCTGCATGGGACCACTTCTGGTAGCAGGCATGGGGTCCCTGTAAAAGCAAAGGGGCAGAGAGATGGAAGTTATAAATATCTCCCTACTCAAAAGGCCACAAACTCAGGAAAGAATCATCAACCTGTGACCTAATTGACAGATTGGACTCCACATGTTCACATAGGGTCAAGTTGACATAAAAATATAGCTGTCACAAAGTTGTCCTTATGATTAAACTAGGGCTTCGGGATTTGGGAAATATTACATAGAATGAAATGACCTTCCAAACACATTGTACTAAAAGGCACACTGTGAGCCTTGAATTGCAGCGTTGAAGTACACTATGAGCAAATTATCAAATGACCCTGGAAGCATCAAAGTAGAATGGCGACAATACTAAGAATTACTGTACAACAAAAAGAGCTGGTCAACATTCAGTAATTTCAGGAGATATAATTTAATGAAGAACTGATGGAATTAATGGGGGTAGGGAATGAGCAAAAGGTGTTCAAGGCAAGGGAAAACACTGGTAGGAGAAGAAAACTTAAAGACAACAGAAGTTAAATACTATTATATACACAACCCTGCAATAACAATAATAACAACCATCTATAAGTAGATACATAGGTAGATATACAAGCTGAACAGAACAGATGTGGGAAGGAATGGAACTAAACCCGTGTGTGTGTGTGTGTGTGTGCTTGATGGAGGTTATTTCTGCTTATATATTTAGATATGCTGTAAGTGCAAATACAAGTATAATTGATCACATAGGCCATATATTTATAACATCTTTGCCATAAAAAACACTTGGAGTGTCACTTGGTCTGATGTCTCAGAACCACAATATTGGGGCCCATTGGGATCACTTGGCTACAAAAAAAATGTTCTACATCCTACTTTGGTGGTTATTGACTGGAGTTAAAAGCCACAAGATACTATCTTGGGCAGACCAATTGGTTTTTCCCCATCTGGAACAAAGATAGATGAAGAAAATTAAAGATGCAAGGAAACAATTTGTCCATTGGACTAATGGGCAATGTGAACTTCAACCTTCATGACCTTGAGATCAGACCTAGATCAGACCTGGCTACTATTGGAAACCACTCAGATAGGATCAAAGTTAGAAAGGCCTGGAGAGAGTACTAGAAACTGTGGGGAAAATTCCTCAAAATCACCGGTATCATAGAATTTGGTGAAAATCCAGAGATTTGGGTGCTTAGCAAGCCTTCAGTTTCTGAACTAAACTCACTGCTAAGGTTAAATTTCAGTTGAAAAAAATAGGTCTAGCAGGTGAACAAGGAGGTTAGGAAGACACAGGCTTCTTAAAATAATGGCAGCATCTGCTCAAGGCAAAGTTCAGGCAGTAGTAAGGTCTAGGAAAGGAAGAAGGATGGAAACGTAAGATAGAAGTGGGATGGATGATATTACCTTATGGGAATTGAATTCAGCAAAATATGTACATATTGTAGAATGGCAACCTGATTTACTCTGTAAACCTGCATTCATTTCACAATAAAAAGGTAACAAAATAAAGTGAAAGAACTGATAGAATTGAAGGAAGAAATCCAGTGCTCTGAAGACACTGGTGGGAAAACTAGATTCTAGGACAGCATTTCTCAACTTATGGGTCGTGACCCCTATGCAGGTTAAACGACCCTTTCACTGGGGTTGTCTAATTCATAATGGTAGCAAAATTATGTAGTAGCAATGAAAATAATTTTACAGTTGGGGGGATCACCACACATGAAGAATTGTATTAATGGGTCACAGCATTAGGAATGTTGAGAACCATGCTCTAGGAATTGATGAAACATCAACTGAAATGTTTCAGCAAGCAGATGCAGCAATGGAGGTGCTCACTCCTCTTTGTCAAGGAATTTGAAAGAGAGCTACCCAGCCAAGGGACTGGACAAGAACCATATCCATGCCAATTTCAAGGAAAAATGTTCCAACAGAATGTGAAAACTGTCAAACAATATCATTAATATCGCATTCAAATAAAATGTTGCTTAAGATAATTAATAAACAAGTGCAACAATGAATAGACAGGAAATTTCCAGAAGCTAAAGCCAGATTCAAAAGATGGTGTGGAATGAGAGATACCATTGCTGTCATCAGATGTATCTTGACTCAAGAAAATGCAGAAAGATGATTGAATGCATTTTGTTGACTATGCAAAGGCATTTGACTGTGTTACATCATAACAAGTTGAGTTGCAGTGCAAAGAATAAGAATTCCAAAACACTTACTGTGTTCATATATGAACTGTAAATAGGATAAAGAGCAGTTGTACAAATAGAGCAAAGGGATCGTTTTAAGATCAGAATTGGTTGTTCCATCATACTTATTATGCCTGTATACTAAGAAAACAATATGACAACCTGGATTGTATGAAGAAGAACTTGACATCAGGATTTGAGGAAGGTTTATTAACAACTCATGATATGCAAATGCTCGATCTTGTCTGTGGAAAGTGAAGACGACTTGAAGCACTTATTCATGAGGGCCTTCAGTTTGGGTTACACCTCAAAAGAAAATAAAATTACATACACTAAAAATACATACATTACATAATTATTATATGTGGCGGTCATGTGCTTATGTTAATTTCATGATTGAGATGTAGGGGTAGAGTCTAGCTTGTTAATCTAGAGATAGCCATTGAGTAATCAATGAGGTCTCTGTGTGGGCATGGCTTTCTCCTGAGACTTCTGAGAAATCTCGCGATATTTCCCTCATGGAGATGAGAAGCTATCTCCCCAGTTATTGGGAGTTAGTCTCTGTGTTAGTCCTGGTAGAGGAATAGAGGAACACATTTCATAGACATGCATATGGATATAAGGAAAGGGTTTATATACAAAAGCAATGGAACACTATGAAAGCATCCCAACCCAGTCCAGTTCAAAGTCATAAGTCTGATATTAGCCCATATGCCCGATACCAGTCTATAACGTCTCCTTCTGACTCATGAAGTCACAAGTCAGTGGATACAGAATCCTAGTGCTAGTAAGGGTCTCCCCATGGCTCCTCGCTTCCAGGGTTTAGGGTCCATCAACAGCAACCAGTGGTGGCAGAAGCAACTCATCACTGGCAGGGGTCTCCATGTGGCCTCTCCAGCTGCAGAGGTCTGGCTCCATCAGGGCCGAGCCATGTGGTTTCTCCCCCTGCTCCTCAGACACTGCCATCTTGTCTTGTCTGTGATTCATCGTCTCTGAGACTAACTCCCAACAATCAGGGAGATAGTTTCTCATCTCATGAGGGAAATATTGCGAGATTTCCCTGACATATTAGGAGAAAGCCATGCCCACACAGAGGCCTCATTGGCTACTCAATGGCTATCTCCAGATTAACAGAGTAGAATCCACCTCTACATCTCAATCATGAAATTAACATAAGCACAAGACTGCCACAGTCTCAGAGACGGTGAATCACGGACAAGACAAGATGGCAGTGTTTGAAGAACCAGAGGAGAGACCACACGGCTTTGCCCTGATGGAGCCAGACCCCTGAAGCTGGAGAGGTCACGTGGAGACCTCTGCCAGTGATGTGTTGCTTCTGCCACCACTGGATGCTGTTGATGGACCCTGAGTCCTGGAAGTGAGGAGCCATGAGGGGACCCTTGCCGGTGCTGGGATTCTGCACCCACTGACCTATGACTTCGTGAGTTGGAAGGAGACATTATAGACTGGTATCGGGCATAAGGGCTAATATTAGATGCTTTCTCAGTGTGCCATTGCTTTTGTATATAAACCATTCCCTTATATCCATATGCTTGTCTATAAATTTGTTCTTTTAGTCTACCTGGACTAACACATTATAAATGAAAAAATATTGAAGTCTTAAGAATTTTATTTTTTTTAGACTCACAAATCCATACCCATGGAAGCATCAATAGAGAAGTCAAAAGACTTTGAACTGGTGCAAGCTGCTGCACAAGATCTATTTAAAAGGTTAAAAAGAAAAAAATATATATATATATATTCATATTAAGGACTAAGCTGCACCTGATCCAAGTCACAGTATTTTCAGTTCCTGTAAAAGCATGCAAAATCTGGGCAATAAATAATGAAAATGGAGGAATTGGTGCCTTTGAATTATGGGGTTTGTGAAAATAAGAAATATATACCAGGGGCTAACCTAAGTAAAAAAGAATCTATAACAGAAAAAGTACAGCCAGAATTCCCCTTAAATTGAGGATAGTGAGACTCCTTTCCACTGATTTTGGGCATGCCATCAGGCAGGACTTGTCCATAGAGAAGGGCATCATGATTGGCAAAGTAGAGGGTCAGAGAATAAGCGGGGGTCCCTCGGGAAGTGGGCCTACAGAGTGGTGCAACAATGACCTTAAACTAGAAAGGTTATAAGGATAATGGAGGATCAGGCAGTGTGGTGCTTCCCAGAGTCACCATGAACCAGAAGCAACTCCATGACACCTGTCTACAACAAAACCACCAACGAGGTTAAGCTGGAGCTGTCTTCACCAAATATTTATTGTTACTTAACACTTTAGTACTAACTGGAAGAAGCAATCAGGTAATTTTCTTGGGTGATAAATAGATGCTTCTCAGTTGGAATCCACTCAGAGGCACTCCAGAAAAAGACCCAGTAATCTACTTCTGAAATAATAGCCATTGAAAATTCTGTGTGGCACACTTATGCTCCAACACACGAGATCTTCATGATGCAGCAGCGATTTGACAACTGGTTTCTAGTACAGACTACAATTGTGTTTTGGAACATCAGATCTGATCTCAAAGATCTCAATCTCATTACTCTAAATTTAGGAATAAAATTTCCCTTTCCACTAATCCAACAGAAAGTAAGCTTGTGTCTATCTTTGTGTGTGGTCTTATATAAGTCCATGAGGAATATTGACTTTACAGTCTAACCCTTTTCTCTTTGTTTGAAGAACCCCAGTGAAGGGTACTGGATCAGTGACTACTAAGGTGGGGTTTTCTCGAAGGTTCTTGTTCAGTTTGGAGATCTAGATAGGCACTTGGATGGCATAGAGCCTGATGGAGCCCTCCCCAGTGTTAGCGCATTAGGCACCTTATAAAATAAAATTTATTTAATGTCCTGCCAGCCTACCACCCTCAAGTGTGATGTCATCAACACACTCAAAAGTGCATTTGAGACCTCCAAAAACAGTGAGTTTTGGCAAGTCACCCAAAAAGTAAGACGAAGGTAGTCATGCCGTATTCAGTGATACCTGAGTAATGCAATTATGAATCATACAGCAGGGCTGTGTATGTGCTGGTAGGTAAAAATAAACACATTGACCATCAGACTATTTTATTCTGAAAGGATTGAAATGCTTTTCTCTGCTTCATATTTTTTGTTTGAATATTTATATAGGAACTTTTCCAAGTTGAGTCAAGTCAGGTTAACTAAAGTAGTCTCTGGGGAATCGAGTACTTGTCCAGAGGAGGTAATTACCCTGGCCAAAGCTGGCATATGAATGAACACTTTGCACCCAACAAGGTCTTTAATTTACTCAACTTCACTCTTGAATTGTGTCCATTGTGCCTAACTACGCTCTTGAAATTTTATTAGTTATTCATTAAAAAAAATTATGTCTTGGTAAATAATTTAATGCAGCCACAGGCACAATGCAATCAAACATGGCCTATGATTTTGAAAACAAGGGGGGCACAGTGGGTGAATAGTAAAGAAAATTCCCTTATTTGAATTATTTTGATCATTAATGTTGTTTCCAACTAATTTGGGGGAGAGTGTTCATTAACTCTGATTTGTATCAGGTACACATCATTTTGTTAGATACAAAAGGGTATAGAGAGAAATAATAAATTGCCTTCATATTGTTAGACAAAGACCAAGTCTAAAATCAATGATCAAATCCAGATTATTAAGCAGGATAAAAATTAGAATGAAACATAACAATAGACTTTAATAAAGTTGCTTATACGTTAAATTGGATGAATATCTCATTTTATAAGAAGGTAGCTTTGCCTGGATGACATGGTCTGTATTTGGTCATCCATAAGCATATCTGGCTCTCACAGATAAAACTTTGTAACACTTACCCTCAGGATTTGGTCAGGGGCCAAGAGATATTATTATTTCACAAAGCCAACCTTAGGCCCTTTAGCTACATAACTTGGCACTTACCAATACTGCACCCACATTCCTTGGCAGAAAAAGGCTTCCAAGAATTCTAAGTTCTTAACCTTTAAGTTTTCTTGGTGGTATGTCATCAACCACACCTACAGACACCATCTTCATTCCTTTAGCATTACCCAATAAACTGAGCATAACAGTTAATGTACCCAGCATATAATCTCGACTTTCAAAGTATGAAATGATACAATCAATACTGAGAGGCGTGCAGAGGAAAAACAAGTTGTGAAAGCATTGTAATGATGTCCACCTTTTACTAATGCTGATCTACCTTTTATAGCCTTTGATTCTTCTAAACAGGCGCTATTATGGGATGCACTGCTCAGCAGTGATTGCCACCTTCTGGTGTCAGCGATGGCATGGCTTCCCAAGATATCTCTCTCTCTCTCTCTCTCTCTCTCTATCTATCTATCTATCTTTCTCTCTTGCTTCTTCTGCCTCATATAATTTTTGTTTTGAGGAAGGGAGCATTTGAGAAAAATTTTTATATTTTCAACAGTGTAATTAAGTAAACTTATGTGCTCAATTCAGCATTTAGGTTTCTGTAGTTGAGGACTTTTATAAATACCATACTTTGATAAGTCTGGATGTGCCACTCAAGGAAATTGAAATACATAAGCATGATTTATCTCTTTTCTTTCAGTTGTGTTTCAGACTCTTACCCATAAAACATTCTTTTTTGCAAGAATGAATGTGGTACTGTAATAGGTT